>JAODLC010000049.1:17534387-17570483 GCA_026781145.1 Hippopotamyrus pictus
TGCGAATCATTTTAATGGGAATTAGGCAATTGTTTCGCAGGTGGGTGTTTTTACATCGCAAACTGCGATGCGATACCAGCTATTTCGAACCCTGCACAAGTTGAATATGAATATATGGTAACTAATGCCACTGAATAAGTATATAGATATATAAAGTAATACAAGTTAATTTGGTTAAATATAGGGGAAGAAACTGCATGAAACATTTATACTTGTGATGGCTACAGAGAGCGGAAGCGTGGTACTGTAGCATGGATGCTGCCATCGGCCTGCATCAGTAGACTGTATCGTACAGCGTATCGCTAGCTGGGAATAGACCAAATTCGCAACTTGACCACTGGACATGCATCACTGTCACACCATTGCGAATCCGGAATATTGTCGAACAGGCACAAAGCGAGGAGCGTCGGTATATATTCGACCATATTCAGTTTGTTCGGAAGGTGGTGTGTTTCTGTTAGTTCTGCCACACAAAGCAACTAAGTAGTTGTGCTACACGAGACTTGCATACATTTAGTTTGATGATCAGCAGCACTTACCATAATCTGCTGCTTGCCAAAAGATGAGAAGTAAATGATGAATAGTGATGAAGGGAAACGCAGAGTCTACCTCTAAGCAACTTAACTAGAAAGAATGTCATTGGTTTTAGGTGGGAGAAGAGCCAAGGTCTCAGTCCCACTGGACTTATTTACTGAGACGGTGAATTCGACATCATAGCCCAACTGTTTCCCTTGGCTGAATTTTTTGCGATATTTACTTGTTTTGCTCTTTGTGCTCATAATGACCATGTTAGAAGTTTTGTCCGAACAGGATTTGGTGCTGCCATTTTCAACTGCTTACTGCTTACATGGTTTTTGTTCTTAACCGAAATCAAAATTAACAGAAACGCAAAATGTAAAAGTCCCGTTTAAGAAGTAAACCATATGGAGCATGGGACTGTCAGACCAAGACCTGTTGAATCTGAATGACACAGGTAAAAGTTTCTTTTCCCAAAACTTAAACACCTGTTCTCCCCCCCCCCACAGCGCTGCCAACTCCTGCCCCTCGAGCCCCCGTGGCGCCGGAGCCTCCGGCTACCGTTCGGCCCGAGCTCTCGCCCCTGAAGTGCAGCTTGCTGTAGACCACTCACAGCCCGAGTATGACAAAGAAGCCTTGGAACAGGGCAGCCCCAAGGTGAGTGGGCCGACTTTGGGAGGAGCTGAATGGTTACCGGATCTCCGTGGATTAGGGGTTTGTGCCCATGCCAGGATGGATGGTTGTGAGTTGCTGTCAGACTAATCATACTATTGTTTGGACGCTTGAGCAAGAACTTTAGCGTCAGCTTTTGTTGTATCCTGGCTGATTCCTAGATTTCCTCACTTATGCCTCACTTTGGACAAAAGCTTAATTAGCTTAGTGTCGTTATTATAACAAGCACAGCGGTGCAGAGCCAGTTGTATGTGAATATCGATGCTGAGGGAACTGGGGGGCGTGAAGTAATTGAAAGGACTCGGCAGAAGTGGGTGTAATGAGAGCTGGCAGTTGGTGGAAAAATGAGCAGCCTCACCTTCTGCCCACAGGACGACTCCAAGCCCCCATATTCCTATGCACAGCTCATAGTGCAGGCAATCACACTGGCTCAAGACAAGCAGCTAACCCTGAATGGGATATACAACCACATCACCAAGAACTACCCCTACTACAGGACGGCAGACAAGGGCTGGCAGGTGAATCGGACCTCATTACCGTCACCCTCCCTTTTGGAGTGGGAGGGGAGGGGTCTACGATGTAGGATTTCTCAGTTAAGCGGGTTAACTTAAGCTAGAAGTCATGATCGTCCAGTAAGAGTTTAGGTAAGGAGGATTTCCACTGGACAATCATGACTTCTGGCTTAAGTTAACCCAGCAAAACTGAGAAACCCTGCTTTGTTGAACTCCCCCAGATACCTGTGATTTTGGGTCAGTAGAATACACATGCATGATTAGAGACATGTCACTCACTGTGGGTAGAACTATAGGTCAAACGTGCTAATTTTTCCCATTTGGACTATTAAGGTTTATCTTCCTTCATTTAGGAAAACCAAACATGTAAGACCTGTATACCTGTATCAGTCAGGTATTTGTGAATTGCAGTAAATATAGATACACTTGAACTTTCCAGACCTGTTGGTGCGTCTTGGGCCACATGAACCGCGCTTGTCTTTCAGCAATAGGCCATTAGTCACATTGAGTGCTGCTGCACACTATTGCCAAGTATGAAAAGCATGAGGGGTGTTGTGGAGGAGGGCAGGCATGCCGGTGTGTCCCTGTGCACTAACACTTCTTCTCTGTTGTAGAACTCGATACGACACAATCTGTCTCTGAACCGCTACTTTATTAAAGTGCCCAGGTCCCAGGAGGAGCCAGGGAAGGGCTCCTTCTGGCAAATAGACCCTGCCTCCGTGGACAAGCTTGTCGATCAGGCCTTCCGGAAGCGCAGGCCTCGCGGTGGGCCGTGCTTCCGCACTCCCCTGGGTCCCCTGTCCTCCAGGTAATCCCGTGTGGGGACATCTAGCGGATGTAGTGTCACACTAGCTTGGCAGTAACTGACAGGCTCTTAAAAGGCTCTTAAAAGGTCTTTGGCCTGCATTATCTGGGTTGCTCCAGTTAAGTCTGCAGTACAGGCTCACGCTATGGGAGACCTCATTTCACTCCGTGTCTCATGTCGCAGCTAGACAGAGAAACCTTGCAAACTTTACATTTATTATTTTCTTATTTATGCGAACTATACATTTATGATATATATATATATATATTTGTATTTCTTTTAATGGTGGTGTACGGCATGCAGTCTTCGCTGTTGAGTAATGACCCTGTGCCTCTTCCCAGGAGTGCCCCTGCCTCTCCGAGCCACTCGGGGGCGCTGTCTGCTCACTCCAGCGGGGTACAGACCCCAGAAAGTTTATCCAGGGAGGGCTCTCCAGTGCCGGCCGAACCCGCCGCTGCCCCAGCCTCTACACCTACTCCCACCCCTGGCTCCGCTGCAGTAGTCCAGTCCAAAATGGCTGTGATCCAGGAAGCTCGCTTTGCTCAGAGTACGCCAGGTGAGGACGCTCTTCTTCGCCGCTTTTATGGCCCAATATAGTAGCTGCGTCCTTCAAATGAATCCAGTTAGTGATCAGTATTTATAGTAATGTTTCCCCCACACTGTTGTACACATTTAGCAAATGCGTGACTAGCTTGTCAGATTTAAAGAAGAGTTGCAATTAAAAATGTTACGATTATAGGGCAGGGTTTCCAGGTTGAGGGCCAGAATCCAACACAATCTGCAAATTTCCTTGTTCAGATATACCGACTTAAACATCTAAATCATCTAATTTCAAAGTTAAGCACGAAAATGTGCAAACTGTTGGATTCTGGCATCCCAAGCAGAGTTCCGGTCCAAAAAATACCAATCCAGACCAAGGTTTTCTTTCAGCCATCCAGTTGAGTGCTCTGTGACTGTGACTCTTTATACACAACTGGTTGGTTGAAACAAAACCCTGGTCTGGATTAGTACTGAACTTTCAGGCTCTGCTTCCAAGACCGGCATTGGGGAGCCCTGTTTTAGGGCAGGTATGCTGAAGCTGAGGTGCAGCTCTCTGCACCGCAGGCTCTCCTCTGGCCGGCCAGCCCGTCCTCATCGCCGTGCAGCGGCCGCTGTCCCAGTCGCTCAAGCCGCTGGCGTACGCCGTGGCCTCGCCCGTCCCGAGCTCCGCCCCGCAGCCGTCCGTCATGCAGACGGTCCACGTGGTGCAGCAGATCCCCACCGTGTCGGTGGCCGAGCCGCAGCAGAACGGAGAGCACAAGGAGGTCAAAGGTGACGCTCGCATTCTGTTGGCCAAATGAACACCTTTCACAGAGTGCTGCATTTATATCTCGCGTGCTGCTGTTGAACCTTTAGTGCAGGGGTAGCCAGTCTTATCCGCGAAGGGCCGGTGTGTGTGCGGGTTTTCCCTGCAACTCCCTAATTAGGTCACTAATTAGCGGACTGATTGGCTGAAGAGTCCTCACACCTGGGTTTGAACAGCTGACCTACAGGTTGTCCCAAAAACCTGCATACACACCGGCCCTATGCGGATAAGATTGGCCACCCCTGCTTTAGTGCATAACATGACCCGGGTCAGGAAATTATCTCAAACGGATGGATAGATCTGATACCCATGTTGCTTTGTGGAAAAATATATGGAATGGAGTACTGAGTACTGATTTTTACTATTTACTTAATATTTCTACTTGCAGTGAAGGTAGAATCCGTTCCAGCCATCAGCCACGGCTCTGTGGGAACCACTAGGCACGTCATCCAGACCTCCCAGGCCGTGCCCCTGCAGACGGTCACCATAGTGACGCAGGCACCTCTGGGGCAGCACCAGCTGCCAGTGAAGCCCATCAGGCAGAATGGCACTCACGTGGTGGCTCTCGCCCCGCAGGGACAGGGCAGCGCAGGTGAGAGCACCGTGGAGGAGGTTGGGTGGCTCTGTTAGAAGTAAATGTCAAGATCAGTCCATCTGCATCCAAGCACGGCCTGTCCTCAGCCTGCCGCCGTCCTGAGAATATACGCAGACGTGGTAGTGGGTTAGTCCTGAGCCGGTGCATCTCTACAGCGCCGCCCTGCTGTCCGCCATGTCACTTACCCAGTACTTCCATGGCTCCCTCCCACAGTATCCAGCGCCCTCCACATGCTGGCCGCCTCCGCCTCCACCTCCCTGCTCAACAAGCGGCCCGCCGCAGAACCGGCCGAGGCATCGCCGCAGAAGAGGATGAAGGGCGAGGAAGAAGAGGGCACGGACAGGGCGGTGAGCGTCGAGCAGAGCGGGCAGGAATAGCCCCTCCTCTTCCCCCTCTGTTGCCATGGGTGCCAAAGAGGAAGAGAGGAGGAGATGTTACGCTGGCCCTGAACATTGAGGCCAGATGGATTTAAAAAAATAAAAGACAAAAAAAATTGAAAAACAAGGTGGCTCTGTGGGAAGACGGCCATCAAGGTGGCTCTGTGGGAAGACGGCCATCAAGGTGGCTCTGTGGGAAGACGGCCATCAAGAAGCCTTAGAAATGAAAACAAAAATGAGAACTGCAGTAGTAGTGAAGCTCCAAATTAAATGTTGAGACTGTGCCTGAGGTTACAGGTTTCTCAGCTGGCCTGGTGCATGCTGGGAAGGAGGAGGACTGGGTGTGGTGCAGCCGGGTGACCCACAGCAAGACAAGCATAGGTTCAACAGGAGCGCGTTCTTCGAAGGAAGTGACATCTCGAGGCACTTCCTGTACCTTGGCAGCTAGCCTCTGATGCGGACTTACGGCAGCTGTTTGTGGATTGTGTGTTCATCGTACCTGGAGCAGGCAGCCTTTCCGGCATTTTCTTTTCCTTCCATTTCAGTCATGGGGGAAGGAGGGACCAAGGAAACATCCTGGAGATTCTGACATTTCACACAGCTACACCTGAACTACAGCCGTTACTTATTTTATTTTTTTCTTCCTATTAACTTTTTTTTTTCCTCCAACACTGTGGAGTGATTTTAGTCTGTACTGCCAAACTCAAACGTCTTATTTTATTACATTCATTCTCATGCTAATAATATGTTTAAAATATATCCATGTCTAGCTGTGTTTCACAGATTTTGCATGTACCAGACTAGAGAAGCATACCTGACCTGTTAACCATACATGTTTTGTTAGTTTCTTCTATACAGGTCTTCTTTTTTTGCCGCCACCCCCGCCCCCGCCTTTGTTTATGCCATTCCCAGTCATTTGGTTACTTTAATTCTGTTCAGGCAACTGAAAAGTTTCTCAAGACGTTTCACATTCTAAAGAAGCAAGGAAAGAAATCCGTGATGTTTGCTTCAGTGGGTAAAAGCGTTTTATATATATAATCTATATATAAATTAATTTAAACCTTTATGTGCAAACTTGGTCTTTTATACCTGAGTCATTCTTCATCATGGTTTCTTTTATTCATGTGGATAATGGATTACAGGTTTCTCTTAGAACCGGTGTCCTCAAGGGTTTCTAATTAGCCAATATTTGGAAGAAAAAAATATGGCGGTCTTGCCAGCAAGCATGTATGTTCAGAGAGAGCCCATTATCTGTTGCATGTTGGGTTTACTGATGAGAAGAGGTGAAGTTTTGAGGAATGGTGACGTGCAAGTTTCCTAGGAGCTGCGAAATGAGCTGGGCTTCAGTCTGCACTCTGGAGCTGAAGGAATCATTTGCGTCATAAGTAGCCTCATCTGGAGGGTCAAACGAGGCACTAATTTTGTTCTGCTGGACGACCGGGGAGAATCGGGAATCCTACTGGTGGTTACGGCATTTGATGGTGCTCAGTTTTAACGGCACAAATTTCTTTCATATGTTAAGCTAAGAGGTTCAATAGCATGTCAAAGAAATCTTATGTCTTTACTGTCAAAAAGGGCTGATTCCTGTTCTGTTTTGGCTTGTAACCCATGCCTTTGTTCAAAGATTGATTGATGTCACACACTGAAGCTCCGGCTAATCAAGCAGGGATGGGCCAGCATAAGTTATCCTGCTGCATCTTAAGTGGCTTTTGGAAAAGTGAGGCTGCGACTACGATAAACGCATCAAGCCTGGAAGCATAAATGGGTTCATTTTCTGTAATAAGTGCTCAGTACATGGAACCACCCAGTTCTGCATCTCAAGGTTCACCAGGGAACCAGGAGCATAGACCAGTGTGAAGCAGGCAGCCTTTTCAGTGAAATGGTTCTGTCCAGCACATAAAAACATTTGCACAAAGGATTACACCCTAAAAAGCAATATAGAAAGATAAAGTAGCCTTTTTATGGAAATGGCTACGTTTCTCTTGTGCATCTCCTGTTGTCTTAGGTTAAATGGTTATAAGTGGCTTCATTGGCTTAACTAGGAATTGGAGTCTGAAGAATCAGTTGATTTAAAGTGCTAAGTTGGAGACCGTCGCCCTGACGACTGCTCATCAGAACCCCGTCATTGCTAACCTGCCGCCATCTTGACATTGTAGCTGCAGATCCAAGGATCTGCATGGACTCTGGTTATTGTCAGCTGTACGGCCATTTTGCTTTTTCTTAGTACGTGTACAATGTGGGTTTTTTTTGTTGTTTTTTTTTTTTGCTTGCTTGCTTTCAGTTTTATGTTGAAGTGCTTCTTACATTAAACCATATTTTCCCACCTTAAGAATTTAGAACACCAAGTATTCTGGCATGGCGGCGTTGCAGTTTGTATGCTGTAAGTCCTTAGCTAGCATAGAAATAGCTCTAGAAATTATTCCAGAGCTGATCTTTCTATTAATGACTAACCAGTAGCAGAAGTACTTAGTGTGCTTAGATCCTACCCTAGTACTATGCTCACTCACTCACAGAAAAGCTAACAGCTAGTGGCCCTCAATAGACCAGAGTCCCTTAAGGCAATTAAGTGATTAGTTGCACTGAAAATCCCCTATACCATTCTGCTTCAGTCTCTTGTGTTTATATTGGAAAAACAGACATACTGTACAGTTGAGGTTGAAGCGTGTAACAGGCTTTTTGTTGTCTGCATCTGTCTTTAGACAGATGTTTTGTTACCTGTTAAGTTTAGTATTTTTGGAAAAGTAATTTTAACGTGCAATCACGGGATTTCATTTATAAAGAGTAACCCCCTCCCACCCCCGAAAAAGCGCTCCTGAAGACCTCTTGCTGCCATCTAGTGGATAAAACTGGTTACAGTTTAAGTGGAAAGCATTAATTAAAAGGTCTTCGTCTCGGATAAAAAGTATGAACAAATAGAATCGGTAAACTGTGCAACACTTTTTGTACGTCTACTTTATTTAGGTAAATATTGAAATTCAAGAATATTTTAAATGAACAGTATGACAAATTTTGATTTTTTTTTCCTAGCATTTCTCAAATGGCGTAAATTAAAAATTAGTCCAACACTGTGAGTTTGGAATAATTTGACTTTCATGTTGATCAAATTAATCATGCAATGGACCCAGAGTTCCAGTTATTTATTGTTAGAAGTTAAATAAAAGTTGAAAAGACTCCTTTTGTACCATGGTTATACACGTGTTTTTTCTTCTAATGCTAAATTGTATGTGCACGAAAGGTTTGAACGGCGAGACGGCAGCACCTGTTGAACATCGTTTGAAAACATTTATAAAGTGGATGCATTCATAAGAAATATGACTAACAGCTGAACTTCAAATTATGTTTTTCTTGTTTGCGGTTCACCTTGAAGGTTATGGGAAGATTTTGATGTCAGGAGGAAAAAAAATGTAATTGAAATGCAAATCAGCGAAGAGTAGTAGAGGTAAATGAAAGCGTTGCTTTGTAATAACCAACGCGCAGGTGCTGTAAGACCTAGAATAATGAGCGCAATTTACCTCGGCCAATAGTGTGGGTGGGTTACCATAGAAACCAGAACACTAATGCTTCGTGAACGTAAGCGCTTTTTGCTCATTTTGATAAGTGATGAAGTCATTAACGTGTGTTTTTTTTAGTTTTGTGTTTTAACGCACTGTCCACGGTGCGTTGTTAATGTTTTAAACCAATAGTATAAATAAAAAGCAATATTTGCTATTAACAATGCTTTATAAAAAAAAAATCATCACAATAGTTTCGAGGACTGATTTCGGCAGTGGTGGTTTCATCTGCTAAACTGCTTGATTCACAGGGCATACCCGAGGCATAAATTTGCACAAGCTTTGTTCGTGAGCAAGAACGTCTACGTCAAAGATTACTATTAATCATTTATCATGACAGTCAACAGACATGACATAACGAATCACTGCATGTTTGGACAGATGTTATTGTAACCTAATGTTGGTTTAATATCAAGCGTATTCTGTATATATACGCTCTGCACAAAGAAGTGAGTTTTGAGACCGCTGAAAACCCAGAGGAAAATGTCTTAAAGTAAAAGTTGGATTTTGAAATCGAGGGACGAAAAAAATCCCTTTCAAGGTGTTAAAGGTTAAAGGCATCGCTAGATGGCAGTATTAACTATTTGCCGAAAACTTAAGTTGATTGTGCACATGTCAAAGATGTTTAAAAGCATTGCTGAGACTTGGAATCCCCAGCAATTTTTATATGAGCAGCATTTACTCATTACTCTAATATTAAAAAATACCACGTCAATAAAAAAGTGTGATGCATCTCTAAACGAAGGTTTTTCAGTACCTGATGTAGTACCGTACATTGTCGAAGTCTGTTCCTTTAAAAACATTTCACCTTCAGATCTATAGCCTCTATTCCCTAGAAATCACTGACAATTGCTTTATTGTTTATGAACAATGTTTATATTAGGCTTTACCAGACTTCCTATTTCCGGTTTCCTCCACTGTGACACTCCTGAGGAATGCAGCGGTTCGGTTCGTGTGTAAGAAGGCAGAATTGACAGTTGGAGGCAGGCTGTTCTCAGGTGTGGATGCCCAGTCAGGATGTACGTGCTGCACTGATGCAGTATAAGTGAAAATGCTGGGTGTGGCCGCAATGACAGCAATGTAACATAGTATAATTTCCAGTGAGAAAATCGTGGCATTAACAGGAGGAACTCCAAGTTACTCAGACGGATAGCATGCAGTCTTTCCTAAATGGAAAGCTGCACGTAAAAGCCATGTGAAAATAGCTGGTTCCGTACAAGTAGCTTCTGGTAGCTAATTGTGCTGAGGGTGTTCCATTACACCAGGACAGTAGCGTGAACACAGTAACCGAGTGGTATGGAGAAAACTTGGGTCCAATGACGTGGTGCTTATTTTTTTAGAAAAGAAAAAGATAAATTTATAATTTTTAGGAATAAAGATCTGTGGATTTCTTTGTCCGTGCAGTAGAAGACAGACTGTGGGCGCAAGTCATGGCGGTTCATTAGTGCATTTCCGCCTATAGCCACATGGGGCAGCATGCTCCGCAGAGCTCCGTGATCCCCACTTAAATTCTGCCCTGTCGCATTAGCTGACCCTGCCTAATGCCACCGTGTCTTCATGCTGGATGAGTGGGTCACGTGGGCACTCACCAGAGCACATCGAGTAACAGGATGAAAATACATACATACCTAGACACATACAGCCAGTGTGAGGAATTTGCTTGCACGGGTATTCATTTGATTAATGTGTGTTCAGGGGGGAGGGACCAGGCTCCTCCGTAGGCGTTCCTGCCAGGCCTTTGGCAACGCTGCAGCCCCGGGGCGACCGTGCTCTGGAGATTAGCGGGGTCGGCTGGCTCTAATCTTAGCGTGAGTGTGTGTGCGCTCCCGAGGGGGGTGGGGAAGGAGGGGGGGGGGAGTCGCTCTTCTCCTAGATGACCCCAGCCACTTCCGCGGACCTCTCAGCGAAGTTGCATAAACATTCCGCTTCGCTGAGATCTTGGCGCATACCATGGTGGATGCCTGCAGATCGGACGCCGCTGCCAATTCACTAGCATTACCTGTGCAGCTCTCAGTCCATTCATACACTGGGCAGCTCTAAACTGGATGCAAAGGTCATGAGTTACGAGGGTTAATCCCGGGGATTTTCTCCAACCTCGCAGCGCGCTCGTAATATCGCCTGCAGCAGCATGTTGCCGTAGTCTCCTAACTGATTATTTAAAAAGATACTACATTTTTATGTTCCGATGAGTCAAACGTTTTAATTTAGGTGAGGAACCTTTTACTAGGGTGTCGGTTAGTTAAGTACAGTTTGATTAAGGTCAGGCTTGGAAATGCCTTTAGGCTACTCTATTCTTCTGTAAAAGCACGGGGCGCTACCTGCGGGGAGCGAGGAAAAGGCATTTTATCCCCGTCCCTGCCACCAAGGACGTGTCTGAAAGGTGTAGTCCGCCTTTAGAAAGGGAAGATCGGCTCTGAAAAGCGTGGCATTGAGCAGCCGCATCCAGCGGGGCAGACGCGGCGCGTGTTGCTGCTTGTCTAGTGGCGGCCTTTGTGTTTGTTTTAATGCAAGACGCTGAAAAGGAAAGTCTAATTTCATTTTTAAAGTTAACTCTGTGATGTGACTGGAAGAGCGCGGAAAAGGCAGGGATGGGATGTTGATGTACTGCCAAAGGGGGGGGGGGGTCTCCGCGTCTCTCATCGGGCTGTTTTATGTATGAAATCTTTACAGCCTGGGACATAATGCCTGATACATTAAAACTTTGGGGGTTGAGGTCCTGTATTGCCTGGTTTTGATTATTATACCACCCCCCGTTGTTTTTGGCTTGTCTGGGATTCACTAGGTACCAATAAAAATCAACATATATTTGTCTTTAAAGCATCACTAGGACTTTTACAGGGTGCTAACGCCCCCCCCCCCCCCAATACTAAACCTGATTAGTATAAATAGTGTGTTCTGCTTCAGTTTCATTAAAATCACACCCCTAGTAAAGGCTTAGCCTCCCTTTCCGTAAATCTCTAGTGACACCCCTGATCCGGTTCACCGTCTGCGACGTTTACTTACTTACTCATTTTCACCATGTTCTCGAGTGTTTCTGACAACATCAGGTCCCTTTTCAGAGGAGAACCTGAGTTCTGCTGCTCTGTTGGCTGCAGCGGTGCCGTGCATCGTCTTCCCAGTTTCCTGTTGAGTGCGAATCGGCATTGATGGCCCCCTTCATGCTTTTCCAAGGTCTCGGGTGTCATAATTTCCCTCTGAAACACAAGTTCACTGGTGTCCTGTCAGCTATTATCGATTCTGGGTGTGACCTCTCGTCCGCCCGGGTTAGCGATGCTTGTGTACGGGAGCTCTGCTCTCCTGCTTTTCTCCTGCTGTGGCTTGGAGCCTAAAAGGTTAGGGCTTCTCCCATCGTTCTTTTTGCTCTCTGTCCTTGGGAGTGTGTCTGTTTGTCTGGGGAGGAGGACCTAGCCGATGGCAGAACTAGGCTGTACCCTATTGGAGCTCTTGCTGTCTACACCATAGAACAAGCTTCCTCTGGGACAAGAGCCATTGTAAACGGTCAGAGATGTGCAGCTGACCCTGGCACGAAGTGTGAGGCTCATCTATGCGCCTAGGTTTGTAAAATACTATAATATATATATATTTCTACAAAAAACGTGATCTGTGATTCAGGACTTAGTTTAAGGAAACTGTGATGCATTTTTAATTTTATTATTATTATTTACTGGGCTGGAACTTCTAGCTGACGGTGCTCCCTCTGGCCCAGCGAAGTTCCCGAAACAGTCTCTCCCCATTCAAATATCATGGCGTCCAGGTTCCTGTACCGCAGGTCCGAGTCGAAGCCGGGCGGTGAAAGTGATTATATACACACACAGTTATCTGAATTTAAAGTCTATTCTAAAACCTTTCTTTCCCCACAGGTGAAATTCATTCCCCTGCCTTGCTTGACAGGAATCATGAGGTATTAAATTCTCGTCTTCTCCAAAGCACAGGAGGATTAAAGTGCAGTCATTGTGTGGAACTTGTGTTTTAAGGAAAAGAATTGACTTGAAAAGAAGACACTTCAAAGAAAAAAAAAACCTTTAAATGACCCAACAATGTCCTGCCTTTAATCATTCTTTGATATTTTTTTTTTCCGGTATGATTATGAATGTAAATGCATAATATAGCAGATGAATGACTCTTCACCCTGTCAGTTAGTATAGTCCGTATAATGCAATAATAGTCCACAGGGTTTAGGCACCAGAGCAGCTGCCAGGCAGGAGTGGGGGAATCAGATGATGGTGCGGACGAGAGAGAGAGAGAGCGAGAGAGCAGTCTGGATGAGATCACATCGTGTGTCTGTGTGTGTGAGAGAGACCTGTCCTCGGCGACGCTGGGGTCAGAGTTCACGCAGCAGACGGGAATCTCGCCAAAGCAGAATCACATCAGGACCAACATCCAGCTTTGCAAACGAGCGGAACGCAAAGTGTATCCCGTCAGGCTCGCCGAAGCGTCGAGTCACCGCGTCCCGGGGGTCTCACTAACGTTAATGTAATGAAAACTGCAGCTCCTGGACCTGTATCTCCCTCCCACACGTCCCACCCCCCGCCTCCTTTCTCCCAGTTCCTGCCAGATCTTCCCAGTGCCAGCCCTGGTTTTCTTTCTAGCCTGTTCCCACTGAAAGTAGGTCACTGTTTGCTTTTTATTATTCAGTAACAGGAATGAATGTGTGGCGCAGAGTTGAATGTGATCTCAGTGACGTCTGCTTTCGCCAGTTATTTTTAGGAAAAACAGAGCTGAAGAGCACCCTTCATTGCTATTAAGGCAATTGACGGGCATTTTATTATTTATTATTATTGCTGTTATTACAACATATGGTATTTCAGTAGTGGTTCTTCTTACTCATGAAATCTCGGCGTTTCCCATAATTCCCATAATATTTCTGAGTCTGAACTCTAATAGTTCAACAGTTTAACGAAACGTACAGCGTAAGTATGCGTGTTTGCATTAGGAAAAGAAATTTACTTTTATTAAACAGCAAGGTTGTAGTAAAGCACGTCCTTTTAAAAGTGAAAGCATTTTCTTGTGTTTAATTTGCAGATTACCACCAGGAAGGGTTACATTAGACTTTGGCTGACTTGGTAATAGTGATTTAATTGGTATCAGTTCTGTGATCACATGCATAGATGTGATAAAAAAAAAAAAAAGTAATTGTAGTCAATTATGATTAGGTCACCATAATTCATTTTATTTTGAATTACAGACTAGGCGTTGTTTATCTGTGTGGTCAAATAAATCTGGAAAGTTCTTTATTGATCTGTACTTCAGCTGGAGTGACTGCTCCTTCTGCTCCGTATCCCTCGCTGCCCCATCAGCCGTAAGGCAGATCAGAGGAGACCTCACTGAAGTGAACTTAAACGCACCAGTAGGGATTCGCTGGCGAAAGCTGCACTCCGCGCCATCTGGGAAATTTTCCGCTTCATGCCACGGATTCCCCCCCCCCAAGTAATGTCCAGAAAACACCCCCACCCACTCTTCCCTCACACTGAAATTCAGGAGTCACGGCACATACACCGGGATGAACAAATGGCCGGTCAAGCTATCCCCTGCCAAGTCATTCATGACTCGGAATCACGTAGCGACAGCTACATTAAAAGCAAAACAACCAAAAAACAAGCCCTTAATGTCCAGCTGGTTGATCATAATCTACATTTAAAACTAGAGACTGATTTCAGCAGGCAGGGTTTCCGCATTGCTAATAGACACATGTAGACTTGTTGCTACTGGCAACAGATTTTTTTTTGAGCCTTTTGACAACAGAAAAGCTCTCCGGTCTCCGCCGCTCTCTACGGGGATGGATGCCCCCGCTTAACGGAAAACAATGATGCTTATTGGGGGCACTGATTAAGGGTGCGGCTGCTAATGGGCCCTTTTCTCTTCTGGAGCTGCTGCTCTGTGTCCACGGGCATCTTACCTTAATGGGTCTGGCTCAGTCAGCGCGCATATTCGGCTTCTCCGCCGTGACCGCCGTAAATGCATTAGCGCTTCCAATCTCCTTTAACTTCCCAGGAATAAATGTAAGTGGCCCCGTGAAAAATGTTTGCCTTGTACCAGGCATACACTTAACTAGAGAAATCTCTTAACGCATCATTATACTTTATGTTTCAGCATCACTGTAAGTTTTCATTGAAACTAATAAAATATGTTGCCTAACAGCCGCTCTAGATATGCTGCATGTGTCCTTCCATGAGTGAATTGGAATAGATAAATACAGATATACATACATACAGAAGAGACCAGAGACCCCCATGTCCCTGGACAGGATAACCGGTTAGGATGGTGTTTCCCAATCCGGTCCTCAGGGAGCCACAGTCGGTCCACGTTTTTGCTCCCTCCCTACTAGTGGCTGGGTGGAACAAAAACATGGACTGTCTGTGGGTCCCCGAGGACCGGATTGGGAAACACTTGGTTAGGATATGTATACCTTTGGGATGTAACACATTTTTCTCCCATTTTAAAATACTTTCCTTAACTCCCAGTGATTTCTCTCAAATCATACCTTTTATATCAGTAGATTTGGCTTATAGACTCATTCTGTCAAAAAAGAAAAACCCCCAGTGTTGTATGTTGTTTTAATATGTAGAATGATTAATAAAACCTATTGCTGTACCTCATCCTGACCGCCCCCCCCCGCCCCCCTTAACGGTACCTCTGACCCCAGGAATATGCTGCTGGGGTGGGGGGGGGGGGTTGTCCCTCCACAACTCTGCCCAGGGTGAGTGAGTAGATGATGGATGGATGGATGGATGGATAGATGTATAACTTCATGTTACAGTTAAGCTTGCTGGCTTGCCAGTTTTTCGACGGTTGCAACACGAATCCAGAGAACAGGCCCACTTACATGCATACATGCTGCATATCACAACAGCCACGGGAAACAACATCGATCCTGTGCTCTTCCGAAAGTGACGTCGTTAAAAGAAAAACAGGAATGCTGATCTGAGGCCAGGTTGTAAACTGCACCAGGGAGGATTAAACTGGAATAAGGGCCTGGGGGAAGCCTTGTTCACAAAGGGGTGTCTGGCGTTGTTATGAAGTGGGAATGATATAGTACTGAAACTCTGTCCTGAGTACTAACCTTACAGTTTATAACACAAAAGCAAATATGGCCATACAGCCAGGCTTCTTTCAAAGCATGGATTTCCTGTATTGTATGCAAGTGAATGAGGTATCAGTCTTCTATGTGGAATTATGTTTATGTGATTGTGTTATAGTGTTATTTTGTGACTCACTTTACTGCAAAGCAATTTTACCCTTGGGTACGAATAAAATTGAACTTGAACTTGAAGTCCCTCTGAGGATGTACACGCTACAGGGAGAGGTGGAACTTTCCGGTCCGGAAAATAAAAATCCAGACCAAGATTTTGTTTCAGCCAACTGGTTGAGTACTCGGTGACTATGTCAGGAGTGGGCAATCTTATCCGCAAAGGGCCGGTGTGTATGCGGGTTTTCGCTGCAATTCCCTAATTAGATTACTAATTAGAGGACTGATTAGATGAAGAGTCCTCACACCTGGGTTTGAACAGCTGACCTACAGGTGATCCTAAAAATCTGCATACACATGCTATGCGGATAAGATTGGCCACCCATGTACTCAGTTGGTTGGTTGAAACAAAATCCTGGTCTGGATTCTTACTTTCTGGACCTGAACTACCCACCTCTGCAATTTAGAGCTATCAGTTAATTAGATGCATGTCTCTGGACAACAGGAAGCATCTGTAAGCGCCCAGAGGAAACTCACTTGGCATGTGGAGTACATCCAAACGTCACCCTTGGAGGTGTGAGGCAACAGTGCAGCAGACTGAGTACCCAGGACACAAGGACTTTTCTCAATTTATAGTCTCTAATTTAATGGACACTCTTCATCAAATCTTTGCCTCCCCATTCCGCTAAAGAGTGAATTGCATTCTCACTAAATCTGCAATTACCTGAAAATGTTCTAAAACGAAATTTCCAAAGGTAATTTAAGCAGCGATTGTGTCCTGTGCTTTCAGCAGCTGATTATATAATTACCAGAAGCCCGTTTGCCAATTAACTGTCAATTACCTGATGCAGACTAGTAAACAATGAATTCATCCACTTTTTCATTTTCTGTAGATGAAACACCACATCCTGACAACTGTGTGACTAGATAACTGGATTACGTCGCAGCAATCTAGTCAGCATCAGTTTATCCCTAGTTAGACCAGGTAAACACGCTGCATTCGTCATTGAAGAAACCGCAGTTGGAGCGTAGTCAAGCGTTTTACGGAGTGTGTGTATGGCCTTTCGTCAGAAAGGGAAAAATCAACACAACGCAATTATAGAGAGATGGGAACCAATGATTTTTCTGATGTTTCATAGCACAAGTTTTCGGAAAGGGGAAATGAGGTTCTAAGTTCTAGCCAAAAATGATGCTAAATGAAAAGACTGGGCTGAGCATTACAGGTGCCTGGGCTAGCGGTGCGGACGGCTAATTAGCACTCGCCTTGTTTTCCAGCTACAGTGCGAATCCCATGCGCTGTTAAGGTATATGGCGCTGCACATCTCTGTGTACGGTTCATCGGGGCAGATTCCTCACATAAGATGGCGATGCAGCAATCCCCCTTCGGAAAGATGTCTTAATGGCCGCCAGGGCCGAAGCGGTGAGAACAGCCCGCTGCCCCCCAAAGCGATTTACGGAATCCTGGCTAACGCGCCTGCGGCGGGAGAGGAGCTGGGGGGCCGGTCGGTCACACCGAGGCTTTCAGTGGATGTCATTCACTCGCAGCCTGGAGAAGATGTACACATACACACAGGAACACAGCCTCCTCCGGAGATGGAAACCAAAAGACATATTTCGGCGTGGGCGGATGTAGGCACAATGTTGAATACAAACATTGATTTTTTGCTCTCGAGAATTTAAACAGACAAACTCATAAAACGTTTGTCTTTTTTTTTAGGGGGGAGGGGTGACAAAAGTAGTTCATAGAGACGTTACCTAACAAAGGTCAGTGTGCGGGTAGGGCTTTGTTACAGCTACTCATTTAGAAGATGCTTTTTCGCAGAAGGGCTTAGATAACAATTTTAACCCATTTATAAGGAGACTGCTGGGTGGACAGGGACTGTATATTGGCTCAGTGGGTAGCGCCGTGGTCTCACACCTCCAAGGGTTCTTGCTATTGCTGTGTGTGTGCAGGTTGTATGTTTGCGTGGGTTGGCTCCTAGTGCCTTGCTTTCCTCCCACAATCCATGTAAGGCGAACTGGCTGTAAAACGTCTTTCTGTCGTTATAGCCACGAAGATTTAATGTGCGATAGATCCCAATTTATTATTTATTATTATTATTTGATTTCCGACTGAAGTCGTTGAATATGTGACATCTGAAATGTAGGTTTGCTTGTACCACGGAGTTACGAAACACAGAAATAGGTCAGGTGAGCAACAACAATGAATGTTTTTTTTTCTCAATCGGAATCGACTGGGCCATTTCTTTTGCACCCGTCCATCACTAAGAGATGGCGCAAATTGGTTCATAAGGCAGCGGGACTGAAAAGAGAACAAAGACTCTCATCATTGCCCTTACATCACGCCTGGAAGTCGCCTCGACCTCACGTCACGCAAGACTTCCGAACGAGCGCTTGGGGGGGACGCGCTCCCCCTGTTTGATGTGAATCGCCACCGGCCGAGTTTTGGCGTTGCCTGGTTACGGCCGACAGAACGTGAAGGCGTCCGGTCACCAGCCACGACTCGCGCCTGCGCTGTTGGCTGCAGTATCTCGCTGCAGGACGCCTGTTATACCTTCGGAAGGGCACCCTTTTCACTTTATGTTATTCTGGCCGTCCTATGAAACACTTCATTCCGTAGACCTATCTGTAGTTCATAGAAGATTAAACGGGGGCAATTTGGAAGCCAGAAAACAGCTGTCAGGCGTTTGAATTATTTACGCCGGTGCATTTAATTTCCTGAAAGTAATTATTCGTTTTCTCCTTTATGTTATGCAGACTTACTGTACCATACTGTATAATTAGAAACCCTATATATTCTTTAATGTTTAGTTGCTTTTACCCCACGTATTACATGACAGAACACCGGAGATGAATAAATGAAGAACGCCTGGATCTGATTTTGTGCTTTGGAAAAAGGACCTGTTGCTTATGTGAAGTCCCTGTTTTAAAACTCAGATGACCTCGCCTGCCTTCAGTTAAGAAGCACACGTCCGACAGCTCTGTTCGGCGCTCAGAAGAGTGTGTGTGTGTGTGTGTGTGTGTGTGTGTGTGTGTGTGTGTGTGTGTGTGTGTGTGTGTGTGTGTGTGTGGCACATGGCCCTTCACACACCTGGTGGGGGGTGGGGGTAGTAATCAACTCAGTTTTCCAGAACACTATTCATCAGAACTGAGTGTTATGTGCCTGGTTATCTTTCTTCAATCACTATTTAATCAGTTTATCAGTAGCGGTTAATAGGCTGATATTTTTATGGATACTGAAGCAGACTATTTTCAGGGCACATTTTTGGATCAAGGTTCAGTATCCTACTGTTGTACCTTCAGCTTTCGTGATGTAATTAAAGTATAGGAAAGTATGCAGTAAAACATACCATTAATCAGTTGTCGGATTGCCTGCTGGTCTGTAATCGTTTCCACTTTGTCCTATTAAAATTTTAATCTCTTTGGCGCTGTTAAATGCAGGCGATGCATTGATCTTTAATCACTTATGGGTTGCGTGCTGCTCTGGGCTCAGTTCAGTGTCTTTAATCATAGACTGTCCTAAAAATAGCGCCAGGACTCTGATGGTGTTTATTTTGATAGCGCCAAGCGGTGTCAAGGGACAAGTGGCAAGACATCTAACCTAAGCCGGCCCCCTGAGCCTCTGTATGGACACCAGCGTCAAGGTGGTGAAGCAGAGCAGAGCGCTGAATTTATGCATGAGCAGCCCCTTATAACACCCACTACCCCTAATACTATTTATTTCTATATGCTTCCAATCTGTTTACACATGGGGCCGTTTTCTCGATGGAGATTATTCGTCATTTAGTTTAGAAAAAAACGCAGGAATACTTGATAGTGACATCTTTCTGAAACAAATTGACTTTTTGTCTCAGATTGGGATTCTTGTTATTTTGAGATCTATGACATTCGATGCTGGGGGCAGTTTTACTCCCACCCGCTGTGGTGAGATGCATGACTGATGTCACTAAGAGTTTCCGCATCGTGGACCGCGCATCGTGCACCGTGTACTACCGTAGCGACCACATTAACTAGCATGACCACACATCGAGGCGCTGTGTTTATGAGACTTGTGTGACTCTGCAAGTTATCTAACTCTTTCCAAATTCCAAGACCTGCAATGTCATTAAGCACGACCTCAGACTCCATAGTACCTCCTTTTTTGGTACGATCATACAGTTCAGAAGCGTACAGTTGGATTGTTATTCCACAGAGGTCAGTACTGTCCAAATGTGCCGTCCCCCTACTGTCCTCCAAGGTTAGCTGCATTCAGCCTTGACTGACACCAACTCTCTTCCAGCTGGTGTGGTTAATAATAGTAACTTCCTGGAATCTCAGATCACATGACCCTATACACCTTGTGTCCAAGTGGATTTGGCAAATGCACATTCTCATGGATGTTTGTGTGTCTGTGTGTGTGTTTGTGCGAAAGAGAGAAAGGGATTTTTTTATAACTTTACATTGTCACAGCAGTTCTTTTTGTGGAACCCATTCTACCACAAAGGAAGTATCAAATGTCTATTTGTTTGGACCGCTCCAATCCATTCCCCTGGCTTAATTAGCTCAATTGGTTGCTAATTACAGTTGCTATTTATATTTGCAGTCTGATTGGCACTTCCTTACTAAAGGGGGAAGGCATCTCTATTAGGGGGACGTACTGATACATCGCTGCACAGAACTGTTCCCTGTGCTGCGCGAGATCTTGTGATTTTCACCAAATGCTCTCTAGACGAAAGAAAATCTCACAGCACCACAAACAAACGGGGCGAAAGTAATCTATTCCCCTGTAAGCGACTGCCAGAAAGGGTCCGACGGGCTCGGCTGCAGAGGCGCGCGGAGCCAGAGCCCCCGTGGCGCCGGGTTTCGGGGGAGTCATGTGATCCCACACGCCGCGGTGCCGTGAGCAGCTGCGGGCGATGGGAGCTCTTCACACGTCGGCGAGCCGCCTGCCTCCGCGCGGCACGGCACTCCGAGAAGCGGCCTCTCAGACGAGACACTCCGCAGAGCGTCGCTTCCGAAGGGAGTCTGATGGAACACAAAAAGCGGAGGGCTGTAATCACGGCCGCCGTGCAGCTGAGGGCGAAACATCGCTTGTTGGTCTTGTGTGTTCGATCGAAAAGCAGCCTTAAAAAAAAGGACGACTATATGTGAACAAGTTAAGTGTTACTGATGCTTTACACATTTTGTAACCTTTCAGAAAACTGAAATGATGTCATTCGAATAAGATATTTCAAATATTTACCCTGGTGTCCTTCTTGTTCAGCATTTTAGTATTTAAGTCGTTGTGTTTATTCTTTTTACTTACAGTATATTTTGTATATTATGATGCCTTGGAGAAAGTGCCAAACAAAAGTTTGTTGTTTTCATTAAATTTTGTTATAAAGATTGTCTGTCTATCCATCCATATATCCTAACTCACTCTGCAGTGCGGTCGTATGGAATATTATTAGTTGTGTTCCAGGTTATACAGGATACCCAACCAGTCCTTTGCCATCTTGGTAGCAGGCATTATGATTAGACTAACTTATCATGATACATTCTCTTTAAAGTCACATGCCAACCGCAACAACAGTACGGAGGCCACTACTGACTGTCTGACTTTGGTCCCACAAAGAAGACTGGTAAGAAGATTAACAAAATGTTTCTGGTCCGCGCCAGGTAAGATACTGGTTAAACTGGACTTGTGATCAATGGTTTACAATTTCAAGCCCTTTGATAGGTCGCCTTAATGCTTATCCTTGGAGGAGCATGACAAACACCAGGCTGTATGAATGGGTGTGGTATGTAATATATGGAAAATCATCCTATGAAATCTTTTGATAAGAGAATAAACACTGTTACGTGCCGTACAGCCAAAGCAAGGGCAAGGTGTGCTCAGTGAGACCTAGAAACCATATTCTGTTCTGATATACCTCCTCCATTGTGCACACAAATGCCATTCTTCTTGAGATCTTTAGAAAAAAATGGATTTGACTGCAAACGGCCTGTACGCCGTTAAAAATAATCCCGTTCCTGTGTGTATCTGCAAAGGTTAGAGGTGCCGCGTTATTCATCGCTGGTAGAACGTTGGTCTGTAGAGGAACGCCAAGTATCTCGTGGCCTCTGGGTCTTTGAGGAAATGTTCTAGTTCCAAAAGAACCAAAGATTGCGGTATGATGCACAGAATATCAGATGAGAAGGGATGGGTGCCCTTTATTCAAAAATGCGCTTGTGGGAAAAAAAAGGATCCATCTCCAAATATGAGATTAGTGGAGAGTTATTACATCCGCCTATGCACGTCCTTTTTAAACACTAGAAAATATTACTCACTGTGACTGTCAGAGCAGTTTTTATTTTGGAAACTACTTTGGGAATGACATATTTTGCATTGTTCTGTGCTGGAAAAAGTTGTAGTTTACCGGCGAGTCATCCAATGACCAAATGGAGGGGAAGTTAAACGGATGCAGTACATGTAACAGAACTGAATGGTGCATTTATTAAATCACTTTAAATGTGTTCTGAAATGTACACATATGTGGCAAAGATGTATTGGTTTCACAGTTTGAGGTAAGGAAATGCTTGATTATTTGAGTTATGGCAGTAAATTTCCTTCATTTACACAAAAAAATTAGAAAAAGTCTATGGTCGAAGATGCAGAGAAAACTTAAGTATGTTTATTTTTTTTACATTTTTTATAACTCTAAAGTCCATAGATTAGGCATTGCAATGAAATGACAGGTAAATATGAATAGCTCAGTCAGTAGTGCTGTGTTCTTACACCTCAGCTTAATGGGTTGGGTTCCAGCTCCGGTGCTGAGTGCTCAGACTGACCATGTCTCCTGCCTGTATAGCCATCCATCTTAAAGGTGCTTATCCCACTGTTTCCCAATCCGGTCCTCAGGGACCCACAGACAGTCCATGTTTTTCCTCTCTCCTTGCAGGGAGTTCGGAGGGAGCAAAAACATGGACCAACTGTGAGTCCCTGAGGACCGGACTGGGAAACCCCGGCTTTTCTTGGTCAAAGTTGTGGGGTGCGTATCCACTAAATTATTGTAGTTAAAGATTTTTAAAATATATTCATTTCAACAACCTTTTGCAAGTGAGTTGATAGCAAGGTGCACTGTCTGCAACTTGTATTCCAAGTAGTGCAGTGCTTGATGCAGGTCAGTACTCACCAGTACACAGTACCAGTACCTATTTTTTCTTTCTACAGAGTACTGGGAACATTGCCTGTGTACCGGCACCTCCTATGATCTGCCAATACTGAATAACAAGGTTAGATCTGGCACCTGTCTTTTGAAGTACTGAGGGGTACTATTAAATATTCTAATAATTATTATTAATCTGGTTAATATTATTGGTCATCGTGTGGGAGATTTGATTCCCTGACATCGAGGTACAAAATTTGTGGATGGTATTTGGTTCAATGGGTTAGAACACTGTGCCAGGTTTCGGAAGGTTGTGGGTTCAAATCCTGGGGTTGGTAAACTACTATCACTGTTGGAACCTAGCACAAAGTCCTTTTTCCATAGGTATATATGGTTAGCAGTACCTATAAAACACACATTACCCTAAACTTCAGAAAATACACCAGACTAGATTAATTCAGACTATCAAACATCTTATTACTTCTGTCTAGCATTGTTTTGACGACGACATGCTGGATAATTTTTAAACTGATTAAGGGCTTGCCCCTTCTGTCCAGCTTAAACACATGAGGTTCAATGTGACACGGCCGCCGATGGCGCAGAGCCGCTGAGGCGAGGTTTAGCAGCGTAAGAAAGTAGGTCAGCTCGGCCTCCACACGTGACCAGCCGTTCCAGGGGCCCCTGCGCGCGACGGACCGGGGGGAGAGCGTTCCGTGCGCGCGGTCTCCTGTTTAGCGGACGGTGAGATTCTGTTTTATTACGCGGTCGGGTAAACGGGGAAAGATCAAGGGGAAAAGTCACATATTAGGGGTGCATTTAAAAAAAATTATTCAGACAGACCAAGGCAGATAACGCTTGGAGTATAATATTTACACTGAAGGTTATTTGGTGCCTTTATATGTCTCAGACCTTTCACCGGTCAGCATAATAATACTAAATCTTAGAGAAGAACTTTTCTAAAAGGCTGCAGTTTTGTTTTCCAGCGTGGGGCTTCGTGAATTTAATTACCGTGTGCCAAAAGCGTAGACACATGAATTCTCCGAATGCCTAATATCACAGACTTGCCAGGCGCGGTAATTAATGGAAACGATTAACATTCACGGAACAACCGCTTAATACCTTGCGAGGAGGCGACGCCAAGCCAACGAATTCGCTATCGCTCGTCCCCCCCCCGGCATGGCCCTCGGCGGCGCGTTCTCGCAGCCCGGCGCTCGTTCAGTATTCATGAAGCGACGTGACGTCACAGATGTCAGTGTGCGCACATGGAACTGCGAACCCGCGCGGCAGCTCGCTGGCTGGCAGAGCTGCCGTCTGGGAGCGCGGAGTCGCAGTCTGCCCGAGCGTCGAGAACCGAGGGTAACGCTGCCGTTCCCGTCTGCGGATAACCCCTATCGTGGCACAGATCTCCAAGTCCAGTCGAACTCATTCGAGGACTTTAATTGCACGTACATATATTGGTTTTTGAGTCTATTTTGGACGTATAATACATTGCTTTTTCATTTGCAGATATGGAGAAAATGGCAAGACCTTTAAACCCAACTTTCCTACCTCCGACACACGGTGTTCTGAAATCGCTACTCGAGAATCCGATGAAACTGCCCTTTCACCACGAAGAAGGTAAGAAAACCCGGCGTGCTTTTGACGATTGTATTATTTGTCAGAATCAGACTGCCTCGCTAACAGTGTAATGACAGTTTGTTGCTAGGTCTGTCATTCCGGGTTGGATCACATCCATTGCGTTTTAACAAGCTTGCCTAAAATTTCGGATTATATTAGCCATTGCAACTGAAGTGGGACATTTTTTTACTCCAGTATATTTTATGTTTATTTGTAACAAAAAAATTGAGGCTGCTCTACAGCCAACACTTCTGTAGTCTGCATAAATAGTAGCAGATAAGTATTTAAATCTATGATACACTCGTGCAGTGTGCTAATTCATTTTTCTTAACTACCTGCTTAGCAAGTTAATATATATCGTGTATTGTCAATCAGTTTTGACACTGAGTTAAGATTATGGACGCATTTAGATTTCAAGCTAACTGACAACTTTGCATTCCCAACACCTGCGCGCATTTAAACCCACAATTGCACTACGACCAGTGCACACTTTAATGTTTCATGTTATACTTTAAAAATGTATACGAATGTCCTTTCCTCTCACCATTTATAAAATAAATTCGCAAGTACTTTGGAGACTTTCTGTGATCTTTGTAATTAATGCATTAATATACTTAAGTAGCCACGCAAGACACGGTTACAGATTTATATTAACGTTCAGTTAATGTAAATATCGGTCAGTTAAGCGCAAACTTTGCATTAGTGCTTTAGAATCAGGTGTTTGTTTACAACGTGGACCTGTGTTTTTTAAACTCATTGCCAGAACTGCTAAAATAATGTTATTCTGATTATCGTTCTATTTTGCAAATCGTAGATGCATTTGAAGTGCCGTCAGATTAGCCAGGCTTTGGCATGACCGGTTTCTGAAGGCGAGAGATCGAAGTGTTACACTTAAAGGAGCAGAGCATAAATAGGCAGGCCGACTGAAAGAAAACAGAGTTACGATTATTCGTTTAACATAGTCATTTGCCTACATTGTGTATTCGATTGTCATCATTAAAATAAGATTGCAAAAGTAATCATTTTAATGGCTTAAGATATTTACTTTGCATAGTCCTGGTACATAAACAAATGTATCACACACGGTATTAGCTGGTTAAGAAACCGAACAGTAAATTTAGCCAGATCGGTGGCGGCCAGTTGAATGCACTGTCTGTAGCTACCTAATTGTATAATTAGATATTTCTCAGCACTGTTGAATCTGAATGGAAATATAAGGTGTAAAATATCTCTGTATTAACAAACATGTCTTGAAAGAACTGAAAGAGAAATGTGAAAAAGTCTCAGCCTCCACAAAAAGCCATTTTTTCCCAAGTTCATGGGCTCCACTGTGATCATACGCTCTTTTCTTCAATGTGTTCCAGAGACACCATTGTCTCGGTGCCTTCATGTGGTGTTTACACTGTAGTTTGCTTTTCTGAGGCTTGGGGTGGGATGTTCTAAGGAGCCGTGGGGTTGTTTATGAAAGGCAGGCCTGGTACAAACAGCAGCCTGTGAGCACTGGAAGATACCAAGCTGAGATTGCGAAGTGCAGCTGCTCTGTGCTAACCCGAGCGCCCCTTGGGTTCCAGGCTTCGGGAAGGATAAGGAGAAGAAGCTGGATGAAGATGGAGGGGGCCCCAACGCACCTCAGTCAGCCTTCCTGGGGCCGACGCTTTGGGACAAGACGTTACCCTACGATGGCGACAACTTCCAGCTGGAGTACATGGACCTGGAGGAGTTTCTGTCCGAGAATGGCATCCCATCCAACACCAATGCCCAGCACGAGCAGAATCAGCACCAGCTGACACCCCCAGCACCAGCGGCGCCCCCAGTGGTGGACCTCAGCAACCGCGCCACCACCTCTGTCCACACAGCCATGATCCCTCAGAACTGCTTGGAGAGCCCCTCCCAGTCAGGTAAGCAGACCTCTCCCTGGAAGCTGGGTGGCACTGCTTATTATTTAGCAGGTGCTGTACGCGATGTTCTGTAAACATAAAGGACTTGAACACAGACATAAAAAAGGCCCAGGAAGAGCTGATATTGGAAGAAGTCACACAAAGTACAGAATGCTGAGATTTATATAGATGTACGTCGTGTGGAGAAGCCTTTCTCTGGATCTGTTACAAGATCCACTTCAGGGCACCATGGTATTCTTGTGGAACACACTGGAGGTGCTAAAAATGCAAACTTAAACATTTTTTTTTTTTTGCATCAGCTTGTGAGCATTCATAAAAGCCGTTAGCTTACTGCCTTCTGCGTTTTCACTTGGAAGTCTGAATTAATACAAATAGTGTGTGAGATGATTGCGCATGTGTCACACCGAGAGATGCCAAAGACGTTGTCTTGGCAGATTTTGTGGTGGAGGAGCCCACATCAGTGTGACCACTGGCTCTTTGGTCTGCTCTGTATTCTTCCTTTTGATCTAGATTACGGTGAAATGCTCACAGGAAATTGTATGAAAATGCGAAGTTGCCAGTTATAAAGGGCACACCAGCAAATTAAATATAACAAAATATATGTTGTTCCTTGTAGATGTCTCTTCAGGGTGGGCTTGAAGAACAACATATAAAACCAAATTTTGGAGAAATCCTCACTTTAAATGACAGCTCAGAAGGCAAGGGACTAGACCAAAAGTTGAAGGTGTATGTGGGGCCAGCTGATGTAGCTTGAGATAAATACTGGAACGATTTACTCAAATATTTAGCTCTAGTAAAAAACACAATTTACAACATCTAGTTAAATTGTGAACAGAATATGCTTGCATTTTAATTTTAAAAAGGTAAGATTCCATTTACACCATTTACTCCATTTATTATGTTTAACACGTTTGACTACTGATGAGTACATTATGCGATTTAATGAGTTACTGCACATGACACTTGAACGAATCGAATTTCGATTTGAAATTTTGTAATCGTTTATTTGAAATTAACGCGTAGGTTATTTTCACGTTGTTCGCTTTATTAGTTATTGGCTGTGTAGTTTGTAACATATAGGCCTATGTTACATCTGTGAAGGCCTTTACGTCAAATTACATTTTCTTTATAGAAAATGGATGGATGTTCCGTGATTTAAAGGCGTTAAATTTTTCAGTCTTATTGAAGTGAAATAATAGGGAAACGTTCTGTTGTTTTGAAGTCGGAAAGATTTGTGTAAGCGCTATGCATGTGATGCGGTAATTAAACTCATAATTCAGTAGCGTTCGCGTGCGCGCGTGTTTGCATATGCGTGTTGGGGTCGCCGCTGTCACAGTGCTCGCGCTCTTCCCGTGCACACGCACCCTCGCGTGCTGGCAGGGCTGGGCTTCCTGCAGCTTGCGAGACCACGTGACAGACACATGCCGGAGCCTTGTGCGGCGCGCACTGCTAGCCGAGCTTATCGCGGGCGGCGATCTCCGCCAGGGTACACCGTGTTCCCTCCAGTGCTCACATTGCCGGGGCCGTGCTTCTGTCACGTTTACTCAGCGCGCTACTCTAGCGCTCCTAGCGTTGCTGGTGCTGCTAGCAGTTTATGTCTTTTACAGAGAATGCAGGGTCTGAGAAAGAAGTTACTAGACATACAAACTTGTAGCCGGAAACAAGCGTTAATGGATTTTTGTACTGCTCTTGGAAAGTAAAGTTAGGCATAATTTAATAAAATTTCATACCAAAGAGATTGAGTGTATGATCTACATATAGCAATAAATCCAAATGGTAGTTTACAGTAGATGTAATGTCGCGATCTTTACATTATAGTGATTACCTCTTGCATTTCACAAGTTACTTGCTGTAAGAAAACGGTTATGTCTCTAATAAATTTTGTGGTAGTTTAATTCTGGTTAGTCACATTTAGCGTGTCCAGTTTGCTGCTCATTACTTATAGCTATAATATTCACTAGTTTAAACTCACAATGTGAATGTTGGAGATACCGCTGTGGTACTTTTTCTGTGTGACAGTGTTCAGTGAGGTCACCATTACTGAGCGTATCTTAGGCACGCCCAAGAACTGATGTGTATCGAGTGCAAGATCCCCATCCAGCAAAGACGGGCCTTTTTCTGAAATGTCGCAGAGAGTTCACTGAGTATATTCCACTATATTCCAATACTGCTATCTCAGGGTAGGATCATAGTCAGCCATAAGCCTATCCTAGGCAGTGCAGGGCCTGAGACAGGGTACACCCGGGACAGGATGCCAGTCCATCACAGGGGACACAAGGCAGGGTACACCCTAGACAGGATGCCAGTCCATCACAGGGGACACAAGGCAGGGTACACCCTAGACAGGATGCCAGTCCAGCACAGGGTACACAAGGTCAAGTTCATTTCAGAGGCACTAATAATTCTGCATGCTTTTGGACTTCAGAAGGAAACCCCTATGAACACAGGAAGAACATGAAAGCTTGGCACACATGCACACAGAACCAGGACAGGAACCAGACCCACAACAAGGATGTCACCATGGTACCCACTGTGGCCCCACCTATGAGTAAACCACTGTAGCGATATACATGCTAGGGAGATCTTTAAGAAATGTGCAAGATTTTGTTTTTTTAATAACAGTAGTCAGAAAACCACCACACCGGGAAATGTGATGCATGAAATAAATAAAAAAATAGGTCAAAAATGTTTGGCATGTGAGCGATTTGCTGTGTTCTGTCATGCAGTAGCCTATAAAGAATGAAGAAACCTTAATTCTCATACGCTAACGATGCCTCGGAGATAAACCTGGCAACTGCACTGATGTCGTAACCGCTGTCGAAATTCTGACGGCTTTCCAGTTATACGGTGTAGAACCTGGGGTCTCCATGGAGGAGAATGATCACGCCGTGCCCAGCCTTGCCCGTTATTCATGGGAGTAGAAGTTTAGATGAATAGAATGGAGATTCCCTGCAAATAGTGTAGACTGTTACCTGTAGGTAAAATTAAAGATGCAACCTAACTGATGACCCAGTGACCTGGTGTTGTGCATGAACTATGAGATGCAGCTTTATCTAGGGTCACGCTCAGGGAGTGCGCTGGGCCTTTGAGGCTGAGAACTGGACCATGAGCCAGCAGGTCCGTCCTTCTGAAAGGAATGTAGGGAGGTGGGATCGTTCACAAGAAATCGGTCCCTCCCCCCCGTATTCAAAGCCCCTGTGCTATCTTGCAGTAAAGTTGAGTTAATGCATCCAACACAGGGGAAAAAAAAAACCAAAAATGTTCACATTCAACCTCCATGTCCGATTGGCTCCGCCCATCTTGGCTGCCCCCGGGGATTATAGCTAGCATCAGCCATCCGGTGAGGCCCCATGTCCCGACCTCGGCCTAGACCCGCCCTGAACAGCTTGCTCCAGCAACAGGGGCGGATCAGGGGACCCTGGGGCCTCAGTCCATGGCTGGCTGCCAGTTCCGAATTCCTCCGCGTGTTCCAGAAGGGGATAGCATCAGGGGCCACCCTTGCAAGGGAACGGCTCTCCTCTCGCTTCTGGCCCCTCAGTGAGATTCACGGGCTTGCCTGTGTGTGTGTGTGTGTGTGTGTGTGTGTGTGTGCACCGTCTGTGACCAGCACCTGCTAAGCAGCCTCGCTGTGCATGTTCTGCAGAGCATGAGTATTTCATTTATTAATAAGAAAAAGGTTCTCAGACACGGTTCAGTGAAACAGAGAGAGGTCTGTGCTGCATCATCCGCTGGCAGATTCCGCTTTATCTGGAAACAAAATCCGTAAGGGACGGCAGCCGCTGCGAGTTCCCATCGCTCGCATCGTTCCAGACGCCGAGAGACACCCGACCGGTTCCTGGTCGAGATTACGCGTATTCTCCGGAGGAAGGGTACGGCAAACAATGGAGCACGTTTTCCTGTTCCCTGCTGCCGTCCACTCCGGCCGCCCAAAGGCGGCTTGCAGGCCAGGGGGTGGCTTGGTGCATCGCGCAGATCCATGAACTGGGAGAGTCCCTGGCTCTTCTTGGGACGTCTTTGCCCATCTTAGGATTCTCTATAGCTATTAGGGTTCAGCTTGAGGTCAGGTGGGAGCAGGTAAGGAACGCTGAATGGGTGGCGATTAACGTGTCACCGGGGAAACGTAAACTTCGGTACCATCCAAACACCACGGCTTCTGCCTGACCTGCCAGCTCTGTTGGACAAACATTTCAGGCAATGTTATCCTAATAATACTCTCACATACATGAATTGGGAGGGGGATCGCCAGTTTAGCCAGTATGTACCTTATGATGACCTATGGATTTCACAGTAATCGTTTCCCCCAAGTGACCGACTGCACTGTGTGCTGAATTGTCTAGCAACAGACTTTTTTTTTTTTTTGTTAAATATAGTATCGATTACTGCGGTCCGTCATTTAATCCCAAAGACTTAAAGGATAACTAAAGCAAGACTGCAGTGTTGTAGCTGCTCCAGGGAAAATTTCGCCTTTCCCCTCGACCTTGGAGGTCAGGCTTCTGGGCCTGCCGCCACCGCATCCGTTCCCGCTGGTGGAAAAGCACCGGAGTGAATGTAGGCTGTTCTGCCTGGTTACTGCAGCCTTGTAGGTTCTGTCTTTACTGCCGCGGTGTGAGAACCGGGTCCCTAACCAGACGCTTGCTGGGACACAGCAATCTTTTAAGAATCCTAAATGGGACGCGATTCCTCGCCGTCCAAAGGCCACACGCCCACACGCGCGCGGTGAGCTGTGCCAGTTGCGGCGTTAAGGCTGGGAGGTGTTGGAATCCAGCCCTGGCCTGTGATATTCCTCAGGGCGTCCTTTTTATGGAGTTTCTCTCTGGCCCTGTTTGTTACCCATCCAGAATCGTTTAATATCTGCAGGGCTACACAGCAGGTGTTGACATCTCGCTCATGTTGCTACTGAATGCGATCAGCTCTGTGTACATTTTGCATCTGCTTGTATGGAGATGCGGATGAACGTGTGATCAGAGGTGGAAGGACATTGGAGAAGAATGCCGCATGATGGCTTGTGATTACGTTCTTCCGGGATTCTGCGGGTCTTTAAAAAGTCTTCAGAAGTGTAACACGTGCTTATCTAAAAGAGGCCTTAACAGATAATAGTACCTTAAACCTTCTGTTATGGCCGTTGGTGTCACTGCATGCTTTTTGCCACGTTTCTTATTGTGAAACTGACCTTATATTTAATTTTAAATGACATTAAGAAGCTTTAAAAATCTTTAAATCTAACTTATGTAAACCTATAGATTCTGTCTTCTACTGTTGAAATCGTACAAGCGGTTATGGTTTTTCAGTAGTATGTTGTGGAGTGCACATGTGCACACACACACACACACACGGTATAATTTCCATTTTGGAAACCATTCAAAAACGTGGACTGTCCGTAGGTCCGCAAGGACCGGATTGGAAAAAACTGTATATCCAATAAAGTACATTGTCAAACTGTAATTCCAATAAGTGTAAGAGGTCTCTCGTCTTGTCAACAGCACTGCCCTCTGCGCGTAACACCCCCAGCCCCATCGACCCGGAAACCATCCAGGTTCCCGTAGGGTACGAGCCGGACCCCGCGGACTTGGCTCTGTCCAGCGTGCCCGGCCAGGAGATATTCGACCCGCGCAAACGCAAATTCTCCGTGGAGGAGCTGAAGCCGCAGCCCATGATTAAGAAAGCCAAGAAGGTCTTCATCCCCGAAGACCTGAAGGTAAGCTCCAGCCCAGCGAGTGTCCCGCTGAGTGCAGGACTGGAGCACAGGAGAGAGGTTGGGTTTTAGGGTGGCTGCATCCTGGGATATTTCTGCTCAGGCTAGTTCAGGATTCATGGTGATCGGAATTCTGTCTCAGGGAATGTCGGGTATGAGTCACGGGACGCCCTGCGTGGGACTGTGACAGAATTTTTACATGGATTTTTAGCGCTAAAAATGTAATTTTCACACAGTAGGTCTCAAATCCTCCCACACTTTAACTTACAGGTTAGTCAACATACAAAATACTAATTAAATACACTACATTTCATATATTTCTATCCTGAAAATTTACATCACATCAGACTCCACCTTTTATCCCCGATAACCAGACCATGGGGAGCATGTTTATTTTGGCAGATTTTCTTATTCTGAGTTTATTTGTAGTAGTCATTTTTGCAGCTAAACCATGCAACCTGAGAATGGGCTTGTTAATAACAGCGATGGGGATTTGACCCAGACCCCATCCGTGCTTGACTCAGTAGCAGGGGGTCTGGACCCTGCCTGGCCCATCTGACAGCCAACAGGTCTGTTGGGGCCAGCTAGGCGTCTCATGCCGGGCCCTGTCACCCGGGCCGCTATACGAGCGAGACCGGAAATCTCCCCGCGGCTTCCCAGTGGCATGGAAGCCATAAATAATCTGTTAAGATGTTTGCTTCTCCCACATGGAGGTAGATTAACCCACCACGCATGGTACATCCCTTCCCCCTGTCTTTCCGTCAGGATGACAAGTACTGGGCACGTCGCAGGAAGAACAACGTGGCAGCCAAGCGGTCGCGGGACGCACGGAGGCTAAAGGAGAACCAGATCGCCATCCGCGCCGGCTTTCTGGAGAAGGAGAACTCAGCATTGCGGCAGGAGGTGGCCGACCTTCGCAAGGAGCTAGGCCGCTGCAGGAACATCCTTTCCAAGTACGAAGCCCGCCATGGGCCGCTGTGAGGGCGGAGCCTCGCCCTCCCAACAACCAATCCCACCAAGGACCGTATCTGTCTGTAACCCGACACCTCGGCTTTTTACCCATCTGATCACCTCAGAATTGTTCTTCAACCTGTCCGGGTATTTAGACGAATCTCTAGTTTATTTCACTGCCCCACACTGGGATTCTCCGCCCCCAACTTTGACACACGTCACAGTGTTACCTGGTTCCATGAGCCCCACTCCGAATATCTTCATGTTTTTATTTTATTTTTTTTGCTGCTTTAGAATTGATAATCCTACCTACTACTTTATTCTCCAACCTGTTCTGCAGGGCCGGGTCTGACTCAAACTTTATTAGTTAAGGTAAATGTACATTACCTCTCTTTCTGAACACTTCATTCACCCCGGTTACCTACAGTGTATACTTTTCGTACGTGGTTTCCGTTTTTAGATGGGTATATTATTGCATTTTATTTTAGTGGCATTTCGGGCGCTCCGTCTCGCTGCCTTCACAGCGAGCGACGGCGTCCCTCCGGCTCCACAGCGTCCTCTCCCGTCTCCGTCTTTGTTTCCGACTCAGAGATCAGCGCTTTAACTGTTCCTTACCTCAGCATGTAGGGGTTTCTGTCTGGCGGAAGGCGAGCGTCGTCTGGGGCCCGTCCGAAGGCGAAGCAATAATCGGGCATATGCAAAGCGGCGCTGCGGACTCGCCTTTCCGCCTCCGCGTTTCTGGCGCCGCCCGCAGGCCGGTTTTTAAAGCGCGGTCGCCCTTCGGCCTTGGCACGGAGGGCGATTCCGACACGGGTCACTTTCCTCCTCATCTGGGTCCACAGAACCTTGGAAGGGGTCTCTCCTTCCACACGAAACCTATCGTACTGCGTGCTTTACAATCTGATTGGGTGTAGCGTTGCTACTTATTCAGTCTCTTTTCTTCTTATGCTTTAAAGGTGACGCCTGTTTAAAATATATTATATTGACAGTTGTTATTACTATTATTAAATACATGTTATTATTTGTTTTAAAGCAAAACACATCTTACAAATCACTAATTTTGATTTGTAGACCAGTAACATTTTTTGTTTTATTCTAAGCATGGTTAAGGAGCGCACTCGGCTTAATTCTCTCTTCGTAAAGTTATATACACCTCTAGTATGTATAAAATGTCATTTTTGTAGCTGTTTGCCTTCCTCCAAGATGGCTGTAATAGGAATGTAAAAGATGTTTAAAAGCAGTGATGGTGACCTTGTCCAGTGCTGTGGTTAACCCAGTCAATTTATTACTGTTTAATACAGACCAAAAGATATTATGTGATATATTAAATATACACATATATAGATTATAAGAGATTAAATGTTTATAAGAAGTATTCTATACGTTTTTGTACTGTGTTCTTTTCCAAATACCTGCAATGTATTTTAAGATAATAAATTAAGATACGCCTAAAAGTACAAAATAAATTAACAATGTCCCGGTGTATTGCATTTTTACTGTAAAGAATTATCTATTTATGTTCGCTTGTATAAAATTACTGCAAACATATACCAACCACAGTTATCAGGATATAGATATTTCCAGTTTTCTTCTCCAAACGTAAGCACTTTTACCTGCCACTTGTAATTTGTCATGTGACCCATTAGCGACACTTGCAGCTGTCACGTGATGAGATGTTTAGAAAAGGTTAAGGTTTACAAAAACGATTTGAAACGTTGCATACCTACCATCGGCCTACCCGTTTTTTCTCTTTTTTTTAAAGCACCTTCGTTGAATATTGTTTCTTTCCAGCAGTAACGTTGGCACGATTTGTCATTTTAAATGCGTATAATTCGGAGTAACAAGTTGAAGCAGTAATGCAAAGCAACGTGGTATTCAGCCTTTGCTCCAGGTTCGGTGTGATGAGCAAAATTAAGTCGTATTTTGGGGCGCCGTAATGGCATCGCATATTTCAGTCGTTAATCTGGGTTACATGAACTATTTTCTCGAACGGTGCACATAATGGGTCATAACCGCGCGAGGAAAAGGTTCCCTGCTTAAATGGATTTCATCCGCCGTCGGCAACCTCTGATACTGCGGGGCGGTAAGTGTTGCCGGGATTTCAGACAACTTCCTACAAGGTAAGAGCGGAGCTATTGTAATAATTTATCACACTACACAAACGCACGGTGGGGTTTCCGACTTAGCGTGAGAAAAGTTGGACTTTCCATTGAATCGTCGACTGGAACAATTAGGTGTAATAAGAACGTGGTTGCAGCGACATCTGGCGTGTTAAGAGAGTAATGACGCCAATATGAGAGCAGCATAAACTCCTCTAGCACCGCGGCTTTCTCTTTTCCTATCTACCGTTCGGTCATCGGGATGTCGTGATGTCATAAGTGTTTCTGTCCTGTTCATAGTTCCACGAGGCGTTGTAGTATTTCGAAGTCCGAACACCATACACGCTGGCCCGGTAGGCACCGTTATTTCACCCCTCCAGTAATGGGGGTTTGAATGCCGCCTGCGCTCTGTGTGGAGTTTGGAAGCTCTCCACGTGTCATGCGAGTACCCCCCCCCCCCACCCCGCAGTAAAAAGGCATGCAATTCGATGAAGTGGTGGCTCTCCGTTGCCCATTGTGTGTGTGTGTGTGTACTGATGGACTGGTGTCCCAGCCTTGGGCCTGTAGCCTGTCACCCCATCATAAAAAGGGACAGCGATGTCATGTACTAGCCATAGACCCAGGTCAGAGAGTAGCAAAAGTAGCTCCTTTTATGCTGGTTTATGTGACTCACCGTGTGGTTGTCTGCAGGGGGTGCTATAGAGGGTGATTTCCTGAAGAAAAATCTGAAAAATTAATTGGATTGGTCTTGATTGGGGCTCCAGTTTCATATGGTTTCACGGGGCCCAAAATCTCTAGCAGCACGCCTGCCTGTCTGAGTGTCAGCGCAGAACAAATCTGACAGCTGGGGGCAAGATTTTCCACAAACAGGTGGCAACTCTAGGCAGTGGGGTGAGGGGGATACTAGTGTTTTCTAATCTGACATGAAATGAACCTGTAACGTAAAATATTAAGGATGTTTTTTATTTGTTTTAAATAAACACAAAGATGGTTGTCCCTTGGTGGGTGGTGTTTGGGGGGACCTGCCAATCCCCCCCCCCCCCATGATGCACCAACCCTGCGCAGGCTATCTTCCCTCCTACACCCCCCCACCCCCCACCATTTACCCAGACCTTGCATGGTAGGACTTCAGATTTGATCAAATTGACCTGCTTACGTAAAGTCATTTGTCAGT
>JAODLC010000049.1:17571811-17597336 GCA_026781145.1 Hippopotamyrus pictus
AACACCAGCTGACTGCTCCATCATACACAGAACACCAGCTGACTGCTCCATCATACACAGAACACCAGCTGACTGCTCCATCATACACAGAACACCAGCTGACTGCTTCTTCCCTAAATAGTTCTTGCACAGCTTGGAGCTGTGTTTGGGTAATTTTCCTGTTGTACGATGAAACTGGCTCAAATTAATCTCCGTCCACAGGGTACGGCATGGCGTTACAAAATGGAGTAATAACCTTCCTTCTTCAAGATCCCTTTCACCCTGTACAAATCTCCCCCTTTACCATCACATTGCCCCCACCATGCTTGACAGATGTCAAGCACTCACTCCTCCAGCATCTTTTCGTTTGATCGCTCTCACAAACGCTGTCCCTTGAGGTTTTTGGATCACAAACTTATATTCGTCTATCCATAGCACTTTTTTCCAGTCTTCCTCTGTCCGGTGTCTGTGTTAATTTGCCCATCTGGAGTCTTTTCGTTTTACTGGCTATTCTGAGATACGGCTTTTTCTTTGCAGTTCTGCCTCGAAGGCCAGCATCCCAGAGTTGCCTCTTCACTGTAGGTCTTGAGGCTGGTCTTTTGCAGGTACTATTTAATGAAGCTGCCATTTGAGACCTATGAGGCCTGTTTCTCAAACTACACGCTGGTTAGAGCCAGTGTTAAGCTGCTCTGTGAAGGGGGTAGTAGTAGTCTAATGATCGATTAACCTTTTAAATGATAAACTTGTATTAGCAAACACAACATTCCACTGGAACACAGGACTAATTATTGCTCATAATGGGCCTCTGTACACCTATATAGATATTCCATTAAATAACAGCCATTTCCAGCTATGAAGGTGATTTGTAACATGAACAATGTCTGCACAGCATTTCAGATCAATCTGTTGTAATTTTAATAGACAAAAAGAACTTTTTATTCAAAAGCAAGGAAATTCCCCAGAAGTGACCCCAAACTTCTGAATGGTAGTATACGCATCCTTAGGTAAAAATGTAAAGAACAAAGCAAAAAGTGTAACAGTAATGACTACCAGCCAGGAATGCAGTCGCTGACTGCAGGGACCTCATCCCTTTGTAAACGGTTCCTAACTAGATTAGCTAGTTAGTCACTAGACTAACCATCTGTAACGGGACTCCTCCAAGCTTGTGCCAAGAAGTTATGTTCAGATCTAGTTCACTAAAAGAGAACATGGAGCACATTATTTCTGGACCACTCAGCATCACGGTGGCCTGAACGTGGGGACAGGGAATCTGACAGAACCGTTTCTTGAATGTGACAAATTCCCAAAAATGACCTGGAGTAACTGCCAAATCACATTGTCCCACAATGATTTTTTTTCCCCACACGAGCTGACAGACACGAGGAGGGAATAGTCATTCACATCATTTTATGAATCTTTAGTACAAGACAAGGTCTGTTTTTTTTTTTTTTTTTTTTTTTTTTTTTTTTTAAAAAAAAGGAAAAAAGAAAAGGTTTTTTTTTTTTTTTTGTTTTGTTTTTTTTTTTTTTTTAAAAAAAAGGAAAAAAAAAAAACTTCAGAACATGGAAAAAATGGAAATGTTTCATGGGAGCATTTTTACCTCCTATTTAGACAAAACTCGAAGGCTTTATTTTTATACATTAGAAATCTGAAGAAAAATACTTATGTACAGCACCAATACACACTGTAATATTGTAAAAGTAAAATTCCAAAAGCCCAGTACTGACACAGGTGCCGTTTTTGAATAAACAGATATTCAAAGAAAAACACAGAATTACACTCAAGGGATCAATCATGGAGAAGTTACCCCTCAGTATCACAAAGACTAAGGAGAATTAATACAAAAATTCACAATACAATGAGGAAAACAATACAGATGAAGATTCTTCACTTTTCTGTCTGGTCCTTTGCGACTGTCTGCCACAGTAAATTACTTAGTAACATTCATACGTTATCCATAGGCTCATCAAAATTAACACTGAACATACCACACTGTTGTCAGATTTTGAAAGAATCTAGAAATTAATTCTGAAAATCTATCTTTTTTTAAGCTATGACCTGAAGATGCGCTTTTTGTTTTTTTTGAAAGCCTAACCCACCCTGAGCTGGATCCGGGGCTGAATTCATAACACTTATATCAAGACATAATCCTCTTACAACACCAGCAACGCGATAATCCCCCCCCCAAAAAAAAATTTCATTTCCAGTCATCGGCCATGTCCTTGAACATACCTTTCTCCCATAAAGAGGATTTAATTACTATAATCTACTGCTCAGTGTCGGAGTGGACCACCCTGGCCCCAGACCACAGCCTTCGGGAGCTGTGATGTCTGCCGTCGTACAGTACAGGGTAAGACAGATGCAGTCCCTCTCCTGCAGTGGGTCATGATCCGTGTTGTGCAAAACTGTAAAAGCGCATCCGAAGTCACATCTAATACTCATCTCCAAGAAACATAATGTCAATGAATCAGAATGAATTTCATGTGTGTGCTTGTGGGGTGGGGGTGATTTAGGCAAGAAAAAAAATAATTCAATGGTCTGCGAGTGAAACTCCCCACAGTGTTTCTTTGGATGCAGTCGTTGCGGTTTTGGTTTGTCGCCACAAAACTGGTTTGCCCACTAATGCCGTCGTCGCACCCCTCCGGACTATCGGAACACCTCCGATAACAGCATGTGTGAAGTATCTGTGCGCGAGATACAAAACGCAAGTTGTATAGAACTACAAAACGTGGACATTCCGGATATCAAAGACGTGACTCGAGTTAGAAAAGAGAAACGTTCCTAATCTGACCTCAGCAAGCAACAGGGTTACATAAACCTATGCCGCACCTGAGGTACAGGAACTACAAAGTGTGGACCCTGGACTCAGGACCCGTATGGAAGGAGGTCTCTGTCGCTTTAAAATCCCTTAAATGTTACGGGCAGCTAGCAAAACCAGTGGTAGAAACGTGCGGAATGTGAACGCCCAGCTTTTTACCGGTACAAAGAGTTAAAACACTTATCAAAAGTTATGGTGGTTTAGGTCGTATTCTATACAGAGACAGTGGGCTGGGAGACTCGAGAGTGCCCCCATCTGGTTAGAAAAACACGGCGGCATGTAAACACGAGGCTGTTGGCTCAGAGCTCCCTGCTGATGTCGGGGGCGGGGCTCCGGTACAGGTACTTCCAGATGGCGTAGTAGTGCACAGCGGCAGCGAGGGCCACAAATATGTGCCAGATGGCATGGGCGAAGGGGATGACTCCGTCACTCTTGAAGAACACCACCCCCAGGCAGTAGATGAAGCCCCCCCAGGCCAGCTCCTGAAGCCCGTCCGTGTTGTTCTACGGAGAGGGAGCAGCAAAGGGAGAATGCTGAGTGCCTGCCGGCCACTATACACCCTGTGCTCGTTACTGCCCTCTGGTGGCACATGTAAACAAGTTGCCGGAGATGCAGTGAGGATGCAGCCCAGAGTTCATGCACACTGTCCCCCCCCCAATAAAGTCACAAGACACCCTATACCACCAGAAGAAATTAAAGCTTTACAGGAGGTCTGAGATGGTCAAGATGAGCAATCAAGCATACACCAGGTCATGCAGCAAGGAAGTCGGAGGTAATCTAAGGGTGCTTTGCATTATCATCCTTGAACGGTAGACGGGGACAGACGTTGGTCAGCATGGGAGAGCGGCGTGAGTGAGGGGAGCATGGGCACAGTTACCAGGACTACAGTTCATTAACACATGGTCAAGATCGAATGGACATGACCCTCGATTGGCCAAGCCGAGCTACAGCTTTAACACTGACGTGTCCTGCCGTCTCACTGGCCATCTGCAGACCTAAGACCCATCGTGGACTAATCCCAGAGAAGAATTTCTGCTTAACCTCTGCATATTGCCCATGTACCATATAAAAGTTTAGGCTTTGGATAATTCAAGGGACTTAATGTCAAAATGTGATCCAGTCAAAGCAGGACAGTGATGCAGGAAGAAGGTTGAAGATCCGGGACAGTATGGATCATAAGAAGCAGAAGAGCTGGAGTGTTTGGGATTCTGAGTGAACCGCAGCTCGGCGAGGGAGGCGGGGTACTGCGGCTTCAGTCCCACAAGTCAGCTGGACTTCCTCATACCCTCAGCTGCTCGGCTGAAGAGCCGTTTTGGATGACAGGTTGCCAGGCAACTCAGACTCACAAACACGACAGTTGGGGACTAGAGTCCCCTATGCACCCACCCTCCCCCTGAGATCAATGAGGACAAGGGGGGCGGGGATGGGGATCAGTAATCTATGGGGGGCGGGTGGGGGAAGTGGAGAAGGGAGGGGGAAAAAAAAAAAATAATAAAAATGCATACAGTACCATCGACGTCACAACCAATGCAGGGAAAAAACCCATTGTTAGATAGAAGGCCAGCTCAACAACTTTATACCTACAAAGAACAACACACTTTCAATACTCATTCGCAAGTTCTCAAAAACACAACAGTGATACAAATAATTCCAGAGTGTGTACATGCATAGCAAACAGTTGTGGCAGTCCAATCCTAGCTACAGGAAATGCACTTAGGTCACTTCCTACACATAAAGGGCTCTTTCTATATAATCCCTGGGCTACCGGAGGCATTGTGTGTCTGTTGCGTAAAAATACTGTTAGTACTTAGTCCTAATGTGACCACTATGAAACATGGCGAAACCAGATCCGGTTTGGGGTTTGCGTAAACACGGTGAAACCAGATCCTGCTTGAAGTTTCTTACTGGCTGCAGAAAGCTCCTCGCTCACGTTCCAGAGGAAACCAGAGCGTTATATGTCAGGCAGAAGAGACAGATTTGCTCCTCGTGCCTCCCTCAAACCAAATGGGCGCCCCGGGCTGCATCTCCGAATTGGGGGGGGACATCTTCAATCTCGCACTGCATCTACGCACGTGCCAGTTTTCATGTGTGCCGGGACACGCCCCTGGCACAGCGCCGGATGGAAAATATTCAGTGACTTACGCACCGGTCATAACTGACAGACCCTTTAAACTGAAGGATCTGGTCGATATTCGTCAATTGCGTGGGACTACAGCGTCAGAGGGTTTGTACAGTATCAGCGTCGGGCTCGACAATCTGTTCACGTCGACGTCTCCTGTTAAAACCCAAAGTTTACAGACCTGCTGTGGTATCTATTCTGGAGATATAAATGAACCGTTTGGTTGATTCGTGATATGGAGTTATTTAAGCTTTGACTCCAGAGTGGAAGTGATTAATTTATCGTTAGTGATGCCTGCAGTCATGCACTAATGCCTCCCTGCTTGTCTGCCTGCAAGTGGTGGCACTGGCAGTGATGCCTGCAGTCATGCACTAATGCCTCCCTGCTTGTCTGCCTGCAAGTGGTGGCACTGGCGTGGAAAAAGAAAAACGGAAGCATTTTGCATACTTACTTCTCGTGGTAGTTGAACACATAGACGGTTCCTCCCACTGCCATGAGCCAAACAAACCAGCGCATGTGAGAGGCCAAAGGGCCCAGCTCTCTGAGGTTCAGCCTGGCCACACACACACACACACACACGCGTAAAAATGTGTCCGGTGTTCTACAGGTGCCTGTCAGGTCCGTATTCGATGAACGACGTGACTTACCATGGTGTGTAGGAGGCAGCGATGAAGAAGTAGATGACAACCCTGTCACAGATATGAAAACAGTGCTCCATCGACCTGCAAGAGAAGCACGGCACGTTCTGGGCTCACGGCTGGAAGAGGGTGGCTTACAAAAGGCGGGTCTGAAGAAGCACAACACGCTAACGAATTGCCCTGGAGTCAGGCGTAAATTACACCCAGGTTACCGCAGGGAGTACTCGGGATTGTGGTCTACCTGAGCGTGACTCAGGGTTATCGTTAGCTAAAAGAAAAACATGTTCGTAAGCAAAATAAGACACGAAAACAAATTAAAATACAAAAATAACACTACAACTAAAAAACTATTACCTCAGAAACAAATATAAACAAAACGCAAAATACTGTTACCGTTTTTAATACTATTTAGGAAGCTTTAAAAAAAAAAAAAAAACCTGGTCTCTTACAATGTTACTCATAAACCATTAATACCCCAGAACGTCTCGCCCATTTTGAGGACATTAGTACATAATATACACTGCGTATATAGGATTCTCACATACATAAAATAGCTCTACAACACTGTCTGTCCCTAGAAATGAAAATGACCAAAACCTAAAATGAAACTCAATTATATTATAAATTTCAAATGAAAAACAATCAAAACTAACAGACATGTTTTTACATTTATTTAATAAGCACAGTTTTTGTCTAAAGGAAAGTTTTGGGGTCCGAGAACAGGGTCAGCTGATATCCCTGCAGTAGCTGTGGTTAAGGGCACAACAGCGATATAATCACCAGCTGACCCACGAGGCCTTATTGCCAACGGGTATCAGAAAATGCGTGAAAAGCATCGCAGGACCAGCCATAGGTCCAGCGGCGGCAGAGGTCCCGCAGAAACCCAGAGCAGGACCAGCCGTACCCTCACCTCATGTGGCTCTTCTTCCAGGAGACTATGTGGAAGACGGTAGAGACCAGGAAGAGAGCACACAGACCCATCCCATAAACCCAAGCCGTGATCCTCTCCCAGCGGTCATCGGACAGCCGGTGCAGCAGTGCCAAGCCCACGAAGGCTGGCACGATGAGCAGCTGTGGTAGAGTGCGACAGGAGGCGGCCATGTTTAGTAACTACAGGTCATTTCTGACCATGGTTCCGCTTTCTCTAAACAAGCCTTTCAGTGACTGCAGGCTGATCAGCTGAATAAATTCATATAAGAAATTAAGAAACAATGTTATAGAGCAGGGGTGGGGAACCTGTTCCATGGAGGGCCGGTGTGGGTGCGGGTTTTTGGGATGACCTCTCCGTCATTTATCAATAATAAATCAGTGGTTCTCAACGCCAATCCTGGAGACCCACTATTATTGGCTGATTGAGAGGTCATCCTAAAAACCCGCACCAGCCCTCCATGGATCAGGTTCCCCACCACTGTTGTAGCGATAAGCATAGAGACACCTGGGTGGCACCAGCGAGACTAATTGTTTAATAATTTGTGGACTTTTGAGCACGAGAAGGCCGCCACCCGGGCCGTCCGGCGGCTCACCGCATGAGTGTAGCAGTTGGCTGCATGCTCATAGCAAGTGGGTTGGTAGCGGCAGTTGGCAGTGGCTCGGCTGTTCATGAACCTGAAACGCAAGCGGATCGGAACAAGGGTCAGGGAGGGTCAAATGGATCAGCACCCATCACCAAGAGGCCCTGGTGGGGCGCCGGCCACAGGAGCCCCCCATTCCCCACACACACACCGTTTACGATGGCTAACTGAAGTCTGTGATGTGCAGGAATCAAACTTACTATTGGGGTGGATGGTTAAGCTACTGGATTTGTGATCAGAAACCTACAGATTCAGGACTGAAACCGCTGTTGTACCAGTGGTTAATGTCCAGGGATTGTGTCATCCAGGTGTAATGGAACATAAAGCTTCGCTCTAAAGATCTCATCCTTTTATTGCACTACAGACAATGAGCAACTTGTGATGACAGTCCTGCTTGTAATTTCAATCATCAGTAACCTTAGCTAGCGGGCTGGCCAAATGAATCTTCATGAACCATTTTCTGTAATTTCTGACACCACTAGATGGTGCTCTCTCTTCATAAAATGGCTCAAAGCATGACCCAAAGTAAAGCAAGAGCACCATCTAGTGGGGTCAAAAAATACAGCAAATGGTTCATGAGGCTTAGCTAGGTACCGGTCTGGCTATAGCTGTGCAGAAAGGGCCTATTCTGGGCCTTCAAGGGTCCCGTTCTTAGTTCACCTGCGCTTGGGTAACTAAATACTCCCATAGATCCACCTGTGCTAATTCACATACCAACAAGAGCAGGTATGGGGCTGCACTGCACATCCCACCAGCTGGCACATGTGGTGAACACAGCTGCCATCGGACAATGCCCTACCCAACCCTGACTTGCAGTCAAATAATCTGGCTGTGGAACGCAGCCCAAAGGGCAGTATTCAAGAGGACTGTTAAATTACCAGTAAATAGTTATACAATTTACACCTATACAGCATAATACACCATAACCAGCCTTTTGCTTAGGCTCACAGCTTTATTCAATCCAGCTGTCTTAACTTTAAATAAGGTATCCCATTAAGATGGTATTTTACATGGGCGACTTTTTAAAAATTAAAGTAGCCACCTTATTTTACAATAGCGACACTGATCCGGTCCCTTAAGTGCCTTTCTGTGATAGGAGACAGTCACACGATCTTCTCACTTGACCTGCATATTTGAACCTGGTTCAGTGTATAATATCGTGATATGTTTCTACGCAACTGTTTAAATCTGAACAAAGCGAAATGTAAAGCGTGAATAAAATATCGATGGCGCATAAATCAGGCCAGCTGAGAAATAGCTGGACGCACCAGCCAAATGTTTATAAATTTCAACCAGGAAACCAAACCAACTTTGCCAACACAAGGCCGTTTGCGCATTAGGACGCTGGATGCGGGTCCCATCCAGTTTAACCACTTTTTGAGCCAGTTTATACACGACGGTTTAGTTTTAGACGAAATTAAACTGGATTGGCGTCGTGTGGTAAGTCTGTAAATGGAAGACAAAACGATCGTGTCAGAAGTATGAAATACATTTAGCGCTGGGAAATTCAATACCGCCACTTGGCAGTGACACACGAATACAGTAAAGTGATCGCACGACTTATCTTAGATTACAGAAGGGCAACAGTTATTCAAACATTTAGACACGGTTGTTTATACAACCTGTAATCTCGCCACTCATAATGGCATAAGATCAAGAAACAAGCAAATTAAAAATCATCTTAATATTCTCGGTCATATTGACAATATGGGTTCCACGACAGTGAAAAACTAAAAGTGCTAAATAAAATTATTGGCTTGGCCAAAACCGAATCAGTATCAGAAAACAATTTAAAAAGCTAAATGGAGCGATAACAAGGCTAATTTATAAAATCGCAAGTACACGTGGCCTGGCGCCAACAGCATTTAATCAGCGTGAGGACGGCATATAAACGGACATATAAAGACATATAAACGGAACAGGAGTGTCCGGGTTTGCATTAATAGACACAAAAACGGCGGACAAACTACAAAGCTTTCCCATAATAATAATGCTTTGAATAGTCTAACTTACCTCTGGAAACTGTTTACTCGCTTCATGTTGGCAGAATGGTTGCAAATTTGAAAGGTAGGTTTCGTATTCAAAATGGTAAGAAAATGAAGTAACACTTTACAAATAAGGCCTATCGCAACCAGCAGCCAGTCCTCGGCTTAAAACCTTCTTTCATTCCGCTTCCAATTAAATTAACTACCTAAAGCTCATTTTTCAGTCTTGTTCGTAAAACCATTCTGTCTCGAATGGTAGAGGCAGATCAGACGGCCGTCCTGCCGAGGCAGAGGTGTGTAAGGAAACCCGACCCAAGCCCCGCTTCCATACCCGCTCAGTTCCCACTTCGCTATAGCCGCATTTTTTTCACGCATTGTGGCCAGTTTTTTGAAAGACGAAGGCGTCAGCCAATAGCAGGGCGTGGAATGTCGTACGTCACGGCGAAAAGCCAATAATAGCCGGCGAGTATCTGACTCATCGTACTCAGAAATGCCGATGTGACGTCAGGCGCACGGGCAGGACTTCTGCATGCCGTGTTGATTACGTGCCAAATTGGACTGTTAATTTTTCTAGGTACCAATAAAACGTGGCGTGGTGTTTCGTAAAGGCGATTGATCAAGCGGTGGAGGGATTTGATCAGGCATGCATGTGTGATTTGCTGGAAGGCACTTGCAGCATCAATGAGACAATTTTTTATTAAAAGCTGGATTATAAGTATTTACAGTAAACTAGTGACCCTGCAAGCTGAATGAATTGACCACTGACTTTGTGAAACTGGCTATGTTATGTATTATTGCATACAATCTGTTTGCATGACTTTCCTTATTGTAAAGGACAGGAAGAACAATCAAAACCAAAGAATAAGCAGAAAAGCTCAAAAGCCCTATTTTACAGATCAAGTACCAGAAGGTTCTGTCCAAAGCTATGCTTTGCTATGTTTTCTGAAGAACAGCACACGTTCCCCAATAAACCACATGACCTATTATTAGTAAGATTAAGATAAACTCTTGGGCTTCCCCCTGTCATTGTTTCCTGGTTCTTTCGGTGGAACGTTCCTCAGAAGGAAGGTCTTTACAGGTACCCGTTTCGTCATACATTAACTTTCGAGCAACTTCCTCTTGAAGGCTTCATTGCATTCTCTGCACACTTTCCTCATTCCCGCTAGCAACTGATGCTGTGCATTTGTTGCTATGGCTCAGCACCCATCAGCACCCATCTACTGTTTGCTCTGGACAGATTCCCGCCATTCCTGCCCTACAGACGCTTCCAGGTTCCCGAATTTAAAAGCTTCAGGCTGTTGCAAAGAATGAGGAGTCTGCTAGCCAGCCTTTGACAACTGATGCCTGTCAGTCCTGCTTCTCTTCTCTGCTACCAGTCACCTAATCTTGGTCCAAAGTCCTGTCTGCCTGCAGCATTCTCCTCGCATCTTCCAGTTCTCCCTTAATTCTCCTTAATTCTCAGTTCTCCCTTCTCCCCACTGACTGTTGGGGTGAACAGCCTGACGTGAGACTGCATGACTAAGGTGGGTCTTCCTCAAGGGGCCAGAGCTGTAACCGCAAACACCCAGCCCAATCCAGCCTCTCAAGTTCTGTTTTTGCTCAGCTGTGTCTCAAAGGGTGGAACCCTCTTGTCTCTTATCAAGGCCGCCCCAGAACACCTTTGCTGCCGCTTTTATGCATCGTGAACCATCTGTCCTTATGTACAAGGTCATACTGCAGCTATGAGATAAAATCCAGGCTGATGTGCCCAAACAATCAGAATGTAGGAAGGAGCTGTCCAGTCGGAATATACATTTTACGTAATGCAATTGTCAGTATCTGCTCAGTTGTTGGTGCTGTGACTAAAAGAAACATGCAGCTGTTGGTACAGGGATTACTGCGCTATTAGAGTAAAGGGGACCCTGGGGTGTGGAACTCTGGGTAAAGCTGTCACTTCAAGGCTGGAGGCTTGAATCCTGCCCTCTCTTTGTTGGACAGAGGTTCTCTCACAGTCCAGGGGCATGTAATTGGGTGGATTTGCACTGCTAAATTGTGTGCCCCTTCATGGACTGGGGTCTGATCCACCGTGTCCCCCCTGCTGGGATAGACCTCAGCAAACCCAAACCTATACCAGATAAACGGCTGGGAGGTATATGGATAGAGCGCCATCTTGGTTAAATGCTTGAGAGCGGCTTCTTTTTGTCACACATCGTTAGAATGCTTCCGAAATTCCTGCAGCTTCTGTCAAGCACAACTTTCGCTGCGTAATTATGAGCAAGGCATCTTGCACAACTTGCACTTCTCTTTTCCCCAGTTATACAGCCGGATATTTTCGGAAGAAACAATCCAGGACGTGAACCTAAAGAGGGCAGAGGCAGATTCTGTCCTAGAAGTTGATGCAAAACCGGTTAAATATAAGCGCACAATTGGTAACTACAACGCCCTCTGCTGGACTGAGTCAGGGCACAGGCTGAGGTGGCTGGTTAGAGAGCGTACAGCCACATGGTGGGGGGGTGGGCAGATGGGATAAAGCAGATGTATGGGGACTAATCGCGTCACAGGGACAGCGTGACGCTGGTCACGGCCTGCTGCATGCTACAGAGTAGGAAGGGCAACGGTGACACAGTCTGACCGGTAACTGCACATGCTTGCATGCATAGGACTGAAGGACAAAGCTAGAGTGGGTTATGAGTAAAAATTAAAAAAAAAAAAAAACGCAAGATTATCTACCTAAAAAAAAATGCTTGCGCAGAATTGCTGATTAGCTTGTGAACTTGGTCACCGTATGCTGGGGGGCGATTTACACGGAGCACTGGGCAAACCTTTGTACAACTAGAAGAGGCATCATGCTATTGTAACGCAGTGAAGCAGTGCTTCATCACTACAGATTCTTACAGATTTGCAGTAGCAGTGTGAGGCAATTAGTTCTGCGAAAATCATGGTTCTTCCTTGTGTTGTAGCTAATGCTGTGTCGAGTGCTCTTTAGTAATCCCTCAGCCTGAATATGAGAGCCATGCTTCACTAGTGAAGCAGAAGGGGCTCAGGCGGCCATGTTTATGAGAGTTCAGACTAAACTCTGCCTGCTGTCTCTATAGGTATGGAGGTAGTTAGTACTCCTTGCTCTAGTAGGAAAGGCATCATTCACTGGAAGTGGCAATACAACATTCCTAGCCAGAAATCAACAGATATTCCTCAGGATGAACCAGTATATTGATGCGCTATTCTGTGTGAAGTACGGAAATTATCTCTTGCTTTTCTGTATGTCTCTTTATATTTGTTTTTTGGCTATAAGTAATAATCAGGGCTCATTAATTTTACATATTTCTTGCTATCGATCAGTTAGATGTAAGCGACTGAACTGAATAAATCATTAAATATATTTGTTGCTCAAACAAAGTGAATGTATTTTCTTGACACAAATGTGTGCAACAGGTTTTTCAGAAATTTTGTAGTGATTCTTTGAATGACACATTCTGTTATGTGATTCGACTCAAGTGGCTCAAGTCCTAAATACCTCAGTAAAATGAGATCTATAGTTTCATTGGAATCAAAAACCAACAAACGCAGAGATGCCTTTGGGTGCAGCTTAACATTATGCCCATCGAGATGCCGATGACAGATGCGGCTGAATCATGTGGCAGGTATTTGCAGGTATTTATTCTGAGCATCAAAGGCTCTGCTGTTTGACCTTAATTTACCGGCTTCCTACGGGAATCAGGTTGCACTGCTTTCAGTTCACTAGTTTACTCAACGTTCTTATACGTATTAATGACGGGTCAAATTTCATCATCTGGCCAAAGTTCAGCCATCTTTGCCACGTAACGTCTGATGCGCTCCCAGCTTGCGTTTCGACATCTGTTGTCATGCATGACGCTTGGGAGACTCTCTGTTCTCTATTTCCCCTGCTGAGCTGAAAAAACAGGGTCAATCCCTCGGGGGTACATCCATCAAATTGTGTCGGAATGTATACGAGGATTCCCGCAAGCCAGATCCACGTGCAAATTAGTCTGCTAAATTTTTTTTAAAGTAATTTCCTTGCTGTGAGGTAATTCCAGGAACGTGTTTCCTGCTGTTTGTTATGACATTAAGTTGGTGTCAGGCGGATTTTTGATTTCAAGCGGCGCCACAAACAAAGCCCCTGTTTATAGCATACAGTTATATAAAGGAAGCTTAATTTCTCACTAATGGACAACATGGAAAATCGCATCGCTCGTTCAACAAACGAGTACTGATACAACAAAATAACAGCACGTCCAGTTCATCCCAAGTTGATTCAACAAACAAACAACATAGCGACCGAAACATTAGAGCAGCTGAGCGGAATATATGATAATTAATCATTCCCTTTAATTTACAGAGGGAGGGAGAATATTTGGCTTTCTGTTGTGATCGGATAAAATTTCTGGCTTCCCCTGAAGCTACCAGCAGGAAAACAAATCTGACCTACGGGAGGTTTTCCACGTGCACGTGGGCCGTCAGTGACTTACTTTCCCAGCCTGGTCTTCCGCAGGTCCGTCGGGAACATCGTGAGAGCGCGAGACGACAGTCGCCCAGCAGCCGACAGGGAAGTAAATGATTTTATGAAAAACTGCAGGGTCAAAGTTCAAGTGGGCCTGTGGGAGGGTGGCTCAGACCAGCGTGCTCCTCTTCTCGTGTAGGCTGGCGGCGGCCGTGGGGGTGAGCGTCGAGTGGGCGGAGGCTGGCGAGCCCTGCTTGACCACCAAAGGGAGGGGTGACTGCGGGGCCGCGGCCGCTGGCTCGGGGGCGTATTCCTTGGTGGGGTCCTTGCCGCGGCAGTCGTACAGAATGCAGGAGATGAGGAAGACTACCAGCAAGATGACGTAGCTGGCGATGAGGATGATGAGGTTCAGCGTTACCGGGTCGATCTCCAGGTAGAACTCCGTTATACCCATGGTTGTCCCGCCCTCATGTGCCACACCCGACCCCAGCTGTCTCGTGTGGGGTACAGACTGCAGCCCTCTGCAACAGATCAGACGGACGACTGGCTTTGGGGCTGAAATACTTTAATCCATGGCACTCCTCCTGCCCCCCCTCCGCCAGCAGCCAATGGTCTGAGGCCCATGTTAATAACTTAAGCCACTGTTTTAATTTTGCAAACAGCCGGGGGGGGGGGGTCATTTGCCCCCCCACAATAACTGCTGCGCAGCCTGATTCAACATCTCACATATTTTCAGCCGATGATCTATACCTCTTGATCAGGATTTTTGGAACGTCTATGAGCACAGTTCAACATTTTATACCAGGGGTGACCAATCTTATCCGGAAGGAGCTGTTGGAAATGCAGGTTTTCACTGCAACTCCCTGATTAGAGGACTGATAGGCTGAAGAGTCCTCACACCTGGGTTTGAGCAGCTGATCTACTGGTTATCAGAAAAACCTGCATACACACCGGCTCTGTGTGGATAAGATTGGCCGCCCCTGTTTTATACTGCTAACGGTGCTTTGCACGGCCATCTTTGATACTGTAAGAGGCTAGGACTGTCATCACGGTATCAGCGAGTGAGGAGCGTCCACCTTCACAAAGTTATGCTACTCAGTTCTTATCCAAGTATCTGTGTCTGCAGTTCTAAAATTAGGATTCGCTTGCCATAAAACCAGCGAAGAAATTACTCAGTAAGAAAAATGACGACTGTATAATGATGGCAGTGCCCTGAATAATGAATAATAAATTGCATTTTTGAGCATCTATCCCGACTGCAGCCACAGGCGGCATGCACCGAGTGGCGTGGATGCTGACGGTTTATCCGTTTTCTTTCTTCATGAGCTCGGGTGGCCGTCCGCTGCACCAAACACGGCACGTCTCCTACTCGCGAGTCAGTGCCGCCTGGTCGCCTAATCTTTGTCGTCGGTACAGAACGCGAGGGAAAGACTCGGCGTACGTCTGCGTGGCCGAAATGTTGAGATGAGCCAACCATTTGTATAAAACCCAGTTTGGGACGTGGGGCTGCCCCGAGAACCCTGGGGGGAGTGGGGGTGGGAGTGTCGATCGAGGTTTTTCCCTAACTGTTGGGTGAGCACGCGATCTGTAGTCATAGGGGACCGGGGTAATAGGCTGATCTTTTTTAGCATCTTGTGATGATTATTTTTGGGGCACACAGACTGAAATGGGCGCACTGAGGGCATCAGGACTAAGCGTCTCTGAAGGCCTCAGGCCCACCCACGGCCCAGCACAGCAAGCCTTAGGATTCTGACTGAGGCCTCCACCAGCGAGAGAATACTAATGTAGTTTTCTTCAAATTCCCCGTGCACCCCTGTTTGTAAACTGGACACGCCTCTAAGGCGCCTCTAACACTGTTAGTCTATGCTGTTGCCAATTTGTAAGGTAAATAAGATACAGAATGCAACAGGTTGCTTAGTTATCCCGTTTGTCCTATGCTTTTCCAGACTCTTGGTCTAGGAGATTATGGTTGATTAATTAGTCAAACATTTGTAATCATGACTGTTTAAGTGTAATTGTTAAACCATTGTTAAAATAGTAGGGTGGGAAATACCATTTTAAAATCGTCAAAAACAGGTTCTTTAACGAAATACAAGCTACGCGATCTGTGTAGGGTGGGTAAGCACTGCCATCTGCTGGAAAGATTTTGAAAGCACCATTTATTTGTCAGTGTTACTGCCGGAACGTAACTGGGATTAGTGGTAACGGGATGGATAGGTCTAGGTAGCTTTGAGATTAAAAAGAAAAAGGTTTTAGAAATGTATAATAAATCTGAGAAAAGGCCTCCTGCATTTTAAAAATTACATTATTTGCAGTTTGTTAAAATACTGAGCGTGGCACGCAGTAATAGCTACGGCCATGACTTAAGTTGGCGTGGGATGATGGAAGGGGCCACATTCCATGACACTATCCCCAGCAGCCATGGCGTCACCTGAGAGTACAGGTAAAATCGTAAATAGCGCAGCCGGGATAGAAATACAACCCACCGTGATGGTATCAGCCGCAGCTGTCATTGTTAACTCACAGATCGGACACTTATCTGGGGCGCTGGGATAAGATGGGCAGAAAGTGGCACAAGCTTAGTATGACCTCTGATCGCAGTCCTAAAAAGACATTGTCCAAAGACGCTGCGTCTCTGGAGCCAGGCCTGACTCCTGACTGTAGGATTGCGTTACCCTCTCGTTCTGACGTCAGTCATGTACGCACAAATGGTGCATTGTGTTTCCAGTAGTGGTTTCACTTCATTCGGCCAGCGATGAAAGCTGTAGGCAGCGGGCAGACATGGGCGATTTTACACGGGGATGCACCCGCACCCCCTATTGGTCAGATGAAAAAAGACAGCTTGAACATATTTTTTTTAATTATTTAGTAAATTATATTGTAGAGGTTATATTTAAAAATGTGGCTTGTGCTTGTTGTATCAATGTGTACTGAGTAGGCGAAGAGAAGCATTCCAATGAACCTGTACTTGTGCAAATGGCAAATAAAGCATGTTTGTTTTTGTTTTGTTTATTGTCAATGAATTTACTATTTCTTTGATCAAATTAATGACTGGTTGAGTTCTCTCACCTTGCACTCCCTGGAAGAATAGCCTAGAGCAGGGGTCTCAAACTTCAGTCCTGGGGGGCCGGAGTCCTACACAGTTTTCGGTTCACCCTCATTTAACACACCTGATTCAACTCCTTGTGCTAATTACCACACAGCTCTTCAGCTGAATCATTTGTGGTGGAACTGGGAAAGAACTAAGCTACACAGGGCTGCGGCCCCCCAGGACTGGAGTTTGACATCCCTGGCCTAGAGTCTCTTTTGTACACAGGGATCCAATGATCTCTCACACTTACAGGAGCTGCTTTTCGACATGCATAACTTAAGCATTAATGTATTAACAAGTTTGTATATCTGTTTTTCCCAACCATACAAATAGACCAAATTAATCAAACTAAAATGCTCATCATCAACTTAGACATAAAATGTAACTTTTGCTTTAAGTGGATGGATACAGTGAACCACGTCAGTCTTCCTACATCTTTCAGTCGCTACATGGCTTTGTTAACAGTTTGAAATGCCGCCTTTCTAAAAGCTACAGGGGGTGAGTCTTCAACTTTAGACCTGGCCAGCGGAGACCCGCTGAAAGGAGGGCTGGCACCTCTCTCTCAGCTATTCTTCTATGTGAAACTATTACTGGAATAAACTATTTCATTAATTAATAGACAGCACCCTGGCATTTGGAGGGTTTAGTGTTCAGTCATCTAAACATTTGGGGAAATGCAAGTGACTTAACATTAGCGAGTTAAAATAATCTGGAATCAGTCTGGAGTTACAAATGTAATGTAATGAAAAATCAGTACAAAGTCCTGTACGAATTTGTCTTTTTTTGTAATTTTTGCCTTTCATTGAATGTTGATTTTTTTTTTTTTCTTCATTTTCATAGAAGAAAGATTTTCTCTTATCGGAGAGTAATGAAGGGACAAGGGGAGACTTCCACCTCAGTAAAATAAGATGCTTTGCCAGAAGTGTGATAAAGACATCAGAATTGGCTTTATATGTAGAATGTACCATTGAGGAAGGGGGGTGTCATACAGGGCAGTGCAAACAGAAGGTGGATTGCTAGTCCAAAGACCTTGGACCAGTATTCATACAGACCTGTACATAACCAAAATGTATGTGCTAAGGTGGGAGGGGCTTGATGGCGGTGGGCAGATGTAGCATCAGGGTAAGTTTTATTTCATGTAACTTCAATCCAGTGGATACTGGTGGGCTATTTTACACTGAGTTAGAATTTGGTGATTCGTGCACAACAATGAAATGCATCCTCTGAATTTAACCCTTATGTTTAGCATCTAAACACTAATTTGGCAGCTAATTCAGCGCCTGGGGTGCAGTGCTTGGGGACGGTACTTTGCTCAGGGTACCTCAGTGATTCAAACCCGCAGTCTTTCAATTACAAGTGCGCTTCCCTAACCATTAAGCCACCTCTGCCCACTGAATCAGGCCATGCCTTGCACATACTGATAAAGAGTGCATGAGACCAACTGGAACTTGGTAATCAAAGCGCCGGCCCCTGGTACCTCAGGAACCCCCGGGATATCCATCATGCCCCTGGGCTGTGGCATCAGCAGGAAGGTGTCGCTTGACCTTCTGGGAGTTGCGGGTGAGCGCGAGCTAATGGCCGGCTGCCAGTTTCGTCAGTGCGACTGAATCTGCAAAGACACCATATTTCTACTTTACATAAGAAAACCTGTTTTATCAATACAGGGCTGATATATAAATTAAATTAAATACATAAGTAACTGAAGTCTACAGATCCTATACTCTGCATAATTCATTATTATTTGTGAATGATCGTGGTAAATTTTGCGTGCCTACTGACGAAGATAGACTAAGGGGTTATAAATGATTATGATGGATGGATGGTATCTGAAAGATTTGTGCATTTGTCTTAATTGACCGATTATCATCCCCGCGATGTCCTGTATCGCATGTATAAGCGCAATATTATTTTTGTTTTGTGGTATTTATTTAAAGAGCAAATTAAAACGCTTTATGGTGACGTAATTCCATAGCACAAACGCTACTACTTTATGTTGGACATGAAGCAGGGACAGCGGTCGCACTGATAACTAGAAGAAACGACGCTGGAGACGCAACCACGTCCAAAGTGAGTTACTCCATGTGCCAATACGTGGAAACTCATTAAGGCGATACATTACCTCAGCAACAGGTGACGTGTCTACCCGCGGATAAAAACCCGTTACATCCTAGATAGTACAAAAGACCAGTGTTCCCAGCCCAGGAGACTATCCATTTATACTCGGAAAATGACCTCCGCTTTGCTCAGACATTTGCAGTTAAATGCGATCATATTTCATTGAAGGAAACTCTGTTAATAACGTACAGTTTTATTTATATGAGCGTGTAATGATGCATTGTTGTAGGCATACATTACTTTGTTTTATTTGTTTATAGACTAGTTAACGATTGCGATGAGAACAAGAAAACGTATACTCCTAAGACCTTTGTTTTATATTCAGCGATTCAATATTTTATGACAGTCTGGGGTCAGCTATTTTAACGCAAGTCCAATGAAGATAGGCAGGACATGTGATCCTGCAAATACCGCATAAATATTAACGTGGATACAGCTCCATTATAATAACAAAATGTTTGTTGCCCGGCGTGAAATGTCATTTCAACAGGCAAACAAACACTTAAACGCACGGGAATTTTGATGCAAGAAGTAACTTACTTGAGGGCACGTTGCTTAATTGTCTCCGCGCCAGTTATTTGTGTTCAAAGATGTTTCTGTGTGAAATCAGGAGTCCTTCGGTCTTGTTTCTGCATCCCAGCGCATCGTTCCTCTTCGCTGAATTTCAATTCCCCGTAACAGACGACAAAAAGCTATTAGGCCTATCTAAAATTAGACAATTAGACTAATGTGCTGAAGATAAGCACGTCATCCGGGCTGCGTTATACAGCTGTGTTTGTTTGCCGAGCGCCTTGTGGACGGTCTCTCATCTTTATAGGGACCTCTGTGAATGTGCTTCCTCAGCAGGACCGTTCGCGTCGTGGGCAGCGACGTATGTTTAATTAATGTAGTTCAGCAATTCCACCAAAGAATGTTGCTATTTTTAAATAATTTCTGCCCTAACACTGCGCAGGTCGTTGCTGTCATCCTATACTAATAATAATAATAATAATAATAATAATAATAATAATAATATATTTGAAATTCACGTTACATCTTAGAATTCCTTTTGTCTGCTATAGGGGCTGTTAGGTATGTTTTCCACCGATATCGCCTCAGGATGCATTTAAAAATCATACTTTATTATTAATAATGTGAAATATAGAGAGATTATTTACAATTATTATTTCAGTACTTCACTTTTCCTAATATTGACGCTCTAGAGCACGTACTTGACAACAACAATATAGGTAACCTAGATTGTAAGCAATTCGAACAGAAACATAATCCAAAAATAGGCCTATATACTTTTTGTGGATTCTCAAATCTAAACAACTCGATCAGGCATGCTAACCCTATACACAATCAACAAACCGAAAGTCTTACACCAGGATTATTTTATCGTTACAAGTTTGGATATATTGCATATTTATTGTAAGATATTGTCTTCTTATCCCTTCTTATCGACACTTGTCAGTTAATCATCATTAACAACAATCAACCAAATAAATAAAAATAATAATACTCATCACTACACTAAGGAGTACGAATTTATTGTCGATTTTTTTTTTCTAAAGTTACTCTTAAGTTTTATGCCTTAAAGAAGCAATGCGCCTGACAGTAAACGTGACACTTTTGAGCATTTTTAAAAATCGCTTTCTTGTAAATTTTTCCATAATTTTTCAAGAAACTGTGTGCCCTATGTTACATGTGTGGCTTCATACTGGAAAAGTTTGGTTTGTTGGATGGATGGATGGATGGATGGATGGATGAATGAATGTAAGATATACAGCCCACGAAGTTGTGTCCTTATAAAAGCTTCACGTAACGCCCTGTCGATTGCTTGAGGCTTTTTTCAGGTATGCGTCAGTATATGGACTGCGTTTTACAATCCAGCTGAGGGGAAATAAAATATTTAAACGGGGGGCAGGTTTGTTATGCGGAATTTAAATAACTAGCCGTACTCGCTACGCCGTGAAACATTGCGCAGCATGACAGTCACTGACGCCACCAGCAGGCGCTTTCATTCACGGAAGGAGTAAGAATCATGTCGCTGCACTTTAGTGAGGAGCAGTTTCAGGAGGCTTGGAGGGAACTGGACGACCCTCAGCTGGACGGGGGATGGGAGCTTTTTACCGAGACCATGGGAATCAAAGTGTACCGGCTGTCCGACGAGGTATGAAACGTTTACCGTTTACCGTGGAGCTGTCAGGCACTGATTTCCCATTCTCAGATTTGGGGGACTGCCCAGCTGCGGGCTACTACGGTAACACCTATATTTCACAACAGTTATTTAAAAAATGGTCAAAATGATATGTTTATTTGTCCAGCGGATAGGAATCTGTAAATGGTAATATCTGCATCCTGATGTGAAATGTAGCTAGATGCCTGCGTTCGTTTGCCGGAGTGGTCCCAAGCGAAGGATGGAAATACCGCTTATGAAATTCCTTATTATAAATACTACATTTAGACCATGTTTGAAGTGTCTATAAATTAAACGCAGAACGCCCTGTTTTAATGTACATGTGATGTAACTTGTTAGCCGGCCGATCCAGTGTCACCGGTTCGGCACCGGTGGTCCTGTGCTTTTACTCTGTTTTATGTTTTAGGACACCGGCCTTTACAAGTACAAAGTCTTCGGTGTGCTTAATGGGTGTCCGCCACAGCTGTGCGCTGATGTCTACATGGATTTAGAATACAGGAAGAAATGGGATAGTTATGTCAAAGGTGAGTACGACTTATATAGCGAGAACTAACTATCGTTAACTATTTTGAAAGAGTCTTTCCATATATGGAATATTTCATAAACTTACATCCTGAATATTTATATTATACAAATAACACAACACGATCAATTTTGAATAGAAATAAGCCTCCTTACAAAACTGCGTAATTGTTGCATGTTAATATAATCATCTACGTTGTTGCTATTTATTGTCACGTTGGATTGTTTGTTATACAGCTTAATCAGTTTCGAAAGAGTTCGTGCTGGCGAACAATACGGTCGTTGGGATTCATACAGTGTTTTTTTTCCTGCTACATACATAGTACGGCGATGGTTTCCATCGACTCGGGCGCCTTCATATGGCTGAAGTGCGCATGATTTAACTTGACTTCAACGCGTGAGAAACGTTCACTTTAGAATCGGAATCTACAGGCACGACTAGTCTATTAGCACAACGACTTGTCTACTGCGCGGTACCGACTGGTTTTTCTTCATTTCATCCTGCTTTATCAACAGACCACTTGTTTCTTTTAATAAACCAGGTAACCACTGCTGCACAGGGGCGGATATTTCCACCAGCAGGATTTCTTGCTTAGCTGAATAACTTGTCAGATTTATGGTCTGATCTACAGTTAAGTCCATTTAGCTCAGACTACCCGAAATCCAAGTTATCCGGCTAAGCAAGAAATTCTACTTTCTGAAATACCCCCAGGTCATGTTTGTGTTTGTTAGTGATAGTATGTAAGGTTGGTATAACTGCTCTTCTGTGACAGTGCTGCAGTGTAGCTTACGTTTTACAAGCCTTTTACTTGTGGCAGGGTCACCTGTAGGTGTGTAGGCCATGTTCACTGCTCACTACCCCATGACTGTTTAACTGGAAGCCTGGGCTGTCAAATGGAACCCCTAATGGTTAACATGACTGAAAAGTTAATTAGCTTCCTGTCTCTGCTAATGTTCTACTACTTTATGCTGCCTAAGGCTGCACAATGTGATCCTTAACAGTGTGGAGGACTCACTGTACATGTACTTTTAAAACTGAAATTCCATTGGTCCCGGAAAAAAAAATCTGTGCCCTGTCTGCCTGCAGAATGGGGTTGAGAGAATAAGCAGCAGCCTGCAGTGGGGGGGAGGAGGGCAGGCTGTATTGTAGTTGATTAACAGTGTTCTCTTCATCGTGTCTTTGTTTTCAGAGCTCTACGAGAAAGAATGCAATGGGATAGTTGCCATTTACTGGGAGGTTAAATACCCCTTTCCCTTGTCAAACAGGGATGTATCCTTTTCACTCTGCAAGATGGCACACTCTGCCACAGTGTAAACTCACCATGTGCTCAGAAACGACAGCAGGAACGACTCAGAAACGACTACCACTGTATTAAGTGGGGGACTTGAGTTTGGCTGCCAGGGCGAATGGGTTTGAGGCACACTGCACTCGTATCATTTCCATAGAGGGAAATCACCCTGGGTCTGGTGTGGTAGGGCACCATAAGGAGAAACTTAGATGAGATCCCAATACACTCCCCCTAGTAGCTGTTAATGGTAACACAGTGCCCTGCTCTCTCCCCAAAGCCCCCCCCACGGAAGGGGTGCCTATGTCCCCTTGACTCCCCATGCAGTATGTATATGTCCGGGCGCGGCGTGACCTGCACATGGGTAGAGGCAGGAAGGTCTGGGTGGTGCTGGCAAAGTCTGTGATGGTTGCACAATACCCCGAGAAAAATGGCGTCCTCAGGGTGAGCGACTACAATCAGAGCATCGCCATGGAGAGTGACGGGGCGGATGGGACACGAGGTACCTCCGCCGCCACACTGACTCACTCTAGGGAATGCATGTAGCCTGGAGCACTGAACCGGGTTGTTAGCAGGCTTTACCTGAAATTCTCAACCGACCAGCCTTGGTTACATTTACATTTCTTAGTCACAATTGATATTAAGGGAAGAGTGACAGATCCCCGAATGAAGCTTCTTGAACCGTTTGCTGTATTTTTTGACCCCACTAGATGGTGCTCTTGGTTTGCTTTGTGGCATGCTTTGAGCCCTTTTATGAAGAGAGAGCACCATCTAGTGGTGTCAGAAAATACAGCAAATGGTTCATGATCCTTCATTTGGCCATCACTACTGGCAACCTGTCGGTTATAGAGCAGTAACCTGTGGGGCCACACGCCACCTTACAGACCCTGTGTCTAGAGCAGGCCCCTCAAAAGACGTGAAAAGCTCTTCTGCAAAGGTCTTTAGTGATGAAGAAGGGGGGGGGCAACATCCAGGGGAATGTCGGCTGGATGGTATAGAGCATGATATGCTGACGCTTCCTGGTCGAATTCGGTTTCAGTCTTCATGAGCTACTTCGATAATCCTGGCGGCATGATCCCAGCCTGGCTTATCAACTGGGCCGCTAAGGTGAGTCCCGACCAAGAAAACACAGTCCAGCCTTAAGGGATTCACCCTGCTGCATTTCCGTATCCATAATGGACCGTTTCCCCGCCTCCCGCAGACCGGCGTTCCTGCCTTCCTGACGGACATGCAGAAGGCCTGCGATAACTACCCCGAATACTGCAGGAAGAACAGGACATGAGTGCCGGTGGAGCCGCCGCGGGGGTTGACATTCTTTTGACCCCATTGATTACATCAGTTCCTCTGGGTTTACTGGTTTGACTGGGATGTGATGAGCAGTTGGGTGACAGCGGTGTCTGCGACGAGGCTTCATGTCTGTTGGTGTTTTGTGGACTGTGCAGGGGGGAGGGGGAGGGGGAGGGGGGTGCAAGCACTGACTCTCTTATTGCGCAACATTACGAGAGCAAAGGCTGGCCCAACATCACAACAGTTCGGAGCTGCGTTCTTACGTTTTCCGTTACATCGAATTCCCTCGGCGCCCAGCAGCCACTGCCTCTCTCTGTGTTTATTACCCCTCTCTCCTTCAGATTTCCTGCCCTGTGGCTGGTGTTCATCCACGGGGGAAATTCACACCCGACTAAGTTTGGCTGCTAGGAGGCGTCAACAGCACAACCTCTCATTTTACTCGCCCTGTTTACTTTCGTGTCTGTGTGTGCCTGGTTGCTTTTTAATTAGTTTATTTACAAGAAAATGGCAGTAGGCGGGTATGTTTTGGGCCATTCTGTCTGTAATTTGTGTATTTCAGGAGATGTAATCACCCTTTTTTGAAATTGGTTGTGGATAAAATCATTAATTAATGTTTTGCACTGAAATAGAACAGAGATATGTATGACTATAAATTATTAAACTTTTACGTTATTTTCTTTTTCCTTTTTATGAAATAAAATATGCTGCTTCCAGAATATGCATTTTTCTTATAAGATCTGAGCTGGAATTTAAAATATTTAGCTGTAAAATATTCAGGTGTATTGGTGTTGAGTTTCTCAGTTGGGGTTTTGATATGTGGGCTTTATTTAACTTTATGGTGTCTGTGTTTTTTAAGAAGGGTCTGCCTCTGTACCTTCTGAGACCTCGGAGCAGATGTCCCAGCACCTGCTAGAGCTGCAGCGTCTGCAGGATTTTATTGCGCCCCTGCGCGCAGTTAATTAATAAAAGTCACCGTTGGGGTGGAACATACTGATAAACAGCCAGTCAGCAAGCGACTCGCGCCTAAATAAAACCGCTTGACGTCGTTTCCACCGCAACCGGTGACTTTAATGCTAGGACACGACAGAAAGCTGCAGACTCTGTCTGCCTTTTGGGATGCAAGGTGGACAGCGACACCCTTTTAAGCGGAGCGAAGCAGCGATCGCCAGGCTGGCTGAATTCAGCTTCAGCCGACGGTTTGTGATTAAAGCCGACTCTCCGGCACTGGCACAGGAAAAGGGCGGCAAGTCATTTCTCAGTGGCATCCCTGTTTGGCCCGCAGGATTAAATTGGCCAGATTCATTAACATTCATCCATCTTCCAACCAATTTGTCCAGTACAGGGTGGTGGGGGCGGGGCTGGAGCCCATCCCCGACGACGCTGGAGACGCAGGGGATACCATATCCAGGATAGGGCTGGGCGATACTGCAAAATTTGGTATCGATCCGATACCAAGTAAATACAGGGCCAGTATCGCCGATATTGATACCGATA
>JAODLC010000049.1:17597357-17629378 GCA_026781145.1 Hippopotamyrus pictus
AGGCTACTATCGATCCGATATCAATACCAACGTTGGTATCGATACTATCGATATTAGGATCGATCCGCCCACCCCTAATCCAGGAAGCCAGATGCTTACAGGGCACATGCACTACGGACAAGTTCACCTAACGGCATGATTTTGGACAGTGTGTAGAGACTGAAGTATCCAGAACTCACACGACATACACAGGACAGGTTTGGGAATTGAACCCAAGATGTATAATAATATAACCCCCTTGCATCTATTCTAAACATGCTTTCAGTCCAGTTACTAGTATAATCGAGTAACTTATGTTTAATTAGTTTAGCGTTAATTAACTCCAGCAGTACATATATGAGGATCAGAGATTCCTAGTATTTTAAGGCTTTATAAAGTTCAGCAAATCAGAATGCACTGGATCCCAGCTTTTAAACTCCGCTTCGCATACCAACAGTCATGTGACTCCAGATGAATTCACTTCTGTGGTCCTACAGTAACATGCCAAAATCCCAAAACTGCACTGATGGTTTTACAAATATGTACTTTCTCTGTTAAATGAACGGTTTTCTTGTCACTGTTTTCGAATACCAGTGGAAGGGCCTACTATAAAGGCTTTCAAAAACAAATTCTTGCGTTTTTGTGGTTGTTCTGCGATTTGGTGCCCAATGTGGTATGGCCTTTCTATGGCCAGTAGAGGGAGCTGCAGCACAATTTCTGTGTTTCAGACGGCGCTCTTTACCGCAAGGTCATTAGCAATTTGCTTCCTTATTGATTAAAAGCTGTCGTTTCTCTATTATCCTCCGGGCCTGTTCCTGAAAAACACACTGCAAATATTCGAATGTGTCTGTATATCTGGAGGCATCTTCACCTCAGCATTTATTTACCTTAGAGCATCCGTAATGAACGAATCAGGTGGTGCTGAACCTTTGGCTGATGTGGATCTTACCCGTTATCGGGCCTCAATCCAAGAGCTGCGGACAAAGCACAACATCGGGAAAATCTGCATTAACCATGCCTGGTCTGTTTTATGGGAGTTTATCCGAGCCTTTTACTGTCCTGTAAGCATTTATGTGTGCGATAAAATAGCTGTTGTGTCGAGGAATTTTTCCAAGGCATTGGAAGACGTGCAACAGGCCTACCAGAGTGTTAGCTATACAGGATGGTAGATTCCTGCACGCTTCCCTTACAGTTAGGACCTAGCCCTGATAATACAGCTTTCACGATAATCACTGGCATCCCAGCTATTTTTGTTCTAGTGCACCACCTGCATGCCTGAGCCAGCTGATGGAGGGCTTTATGATTAGTTGACAAGTAAAACCAAAATTGAGTGTATGTATAGTAGTGGAACTGAATTGAGAACCATTGATGTAGGCTATCAGATCCAGGTGTGTTTATGATAACTGTGCATCCTAAGGGCTGTTCATTATTCTGTTAAGTGGTCCCTTTTAAGGAAGACGTGATTCTACACCGTATTTAAGCACCGGTATATTTATAAATACGACGTTTATGCTAAGCGATCCCTTTGGCTGTGTCTGGCCTGTTCTCAGCACAGTGCGCTTTTGGCGCTTTCTGTTTTCAGAAGCACGCCCGCCTGCACCCATAAACGGCTCGTTTGCAAGAAATACCGGCCCACTGAAAGGCTGATTTCCAAACGCGGTGCTGACTGTAGCTGCGGCAGTAAATCCCCCAGTGTCAGACGCGTACGGGTAGCGTGTGGGCATGTACCGTCACTCCTTAGGAGGTAGGGCGGCAGTGAGACTCGATCAGCTCATCCAATCTGTGAAAAGCGGTGCCGTTTTTAAGGACAAACGTTTACCTTAAACCCGTGACTCTCTCTGCGTACATGCTTTCGTAGAGCGCGCGAGAAATGGAACCAGAGATGGGTACCACGCTCTGCAAATTATCATGCTAATTGTGTAAATGTGCGGGGAAAATGCAGGGAACGTTTCCATAGCTCCCGAGCGCGTCTCTAACATCTTCAAGGACCTCAAACATCGGTCTTCTTTGGATGAAGCACAATAGAGCAATGCCCTAATAAAAGTCAGCCTTTCAGTAATTTAAGAGCCTGGGGTGATGTCAGTTACATCAATAAGAGACAAGTCTTAAAACATAAATGGTGATTTTGAGGAAAGGTAGGTGTGTGTGTGTGTGTGGGGGGGGGGCGGTATTTTAACCCATGTTTTCATAACATATAAACACGCTAGTATTACACTGTACATCTTGTAACATATGCTAACCACAGCCCCTTCAGTCATATGACATGGTGATGATTGTTTAAAAGCAGCCTTCTGTGTTTTGAGAGCTAAATCAATAACTGACATGGAAAAAGCCCTAACACATATAGCCCTCCTGTTGTTTATTCGTGTTTGGAATCTTGTGCGATTGCCTGTCCCGTGTAGTCCTTACAGTCAGGACCGTGTTCTTTGCAGAGGGATGCTGTCGTTTCTTGTTAGTTGATGGTGTTGACTGCAGCGTGCTCTCGCCGTCCATCAGAGGCTGTGTATCTGGTTGACACAAGCATTACATTTTCATGCATTTATGAGTATAAACGGGCTTCTGGGATATGTCACCCTGCACCCGTTAATCACTTTGAAAATGACCCCCCGCCGGCTCTGACGGCCTTTCTACTGAAAAATGGAGTCTGCCGTTGAAGGGGCTGAATCTTGCCAAATGACATCGTGGTCCGGGTGGACGGCTGCCGTGAAGCGCGACTGGGGTGTCGACAGCGCCTCTGCTTCGGATGCTGTACTGGGTGCTGTGCTGTGGTATTAGGTCTCTACCAGTCATTTTGTAGTTTTCTTTCCAAGTTATCCTGAAGCACAAATATGTGAAACCGAATGCTGCTTTGGTGGGAATGCTTTGCTTTTAAGGTGCAGTAGCGGTTGGACGGCTTCCCTGTCATTAGGTAGAGGACATGCCGTTATGCCGGCTGGTGCATCGAAGGCGGTTTATGCTAAATCACCATACCCCCCCCTTGCACCTAACTGAATTCTTAAGTGCAGTCTGTCTGGTACCCACAAGCAGAAATCGAACACATTGCAGGATCATTCCTTTGAGTCAGCAGTCTTCCCGTTTTGTCCTTGGAGTTGTACGTCCTTCATCGGTCGGTCTCTTCCAAACATTGGGCTTTCGCACCGTGCACCTCTGGGTGTGTCCTCTGTATGCAGGCATGGGGAGTATGCAGAATGATACCTGATGCTTCTGCTCAATGCTCTCGGGGTTTCCAGCTGCAAGCCCAGTTTCTGTTATCGCGTTTCTATAAGCTGCCCAAAGAGTCTTTCCCTTGAGGACCTTCCTTGGACACACTCCAGTGAGAGGAAAATGAGTAGGGACCCACTGGGACAGACCCCATGGATTTCTGGGAGTCCGCCAAGAGGAGCTGAGGGAAAGGGAGCGAAGGGGAGGATCGCTCAGATTGGCACTTTGGTTTCTTAGGAAATGGATTGATGGATTCTTTAACTGTTCATCCAATTCGACATCCTAGATCTTGTCATAGGACACACAAGGCTCACCACCCAGGAAGAGATGCCATGTTCTCGTAGGTTTTGTTGATGTGTTTCAAGGTGTTATTTGCAGAGGAGGGGACTGGTGCATTGTGGGTCAATAGGCCCAACAACAGGTCAATAAAATACAATACAATGCAAGACAAAACACAGGTCTGTATAAGACTTCTAGTCAGCTCCTAAACAGATCATTGGCTATATTAGGAGCAGCCGTACTACTACGGTCTGTCAACCCTGTGCTCAGAACGGGGGGTGGGAAAGTTTGTTCATTAGCGGAGCATTCATGGTGGGGGGGGGGAATGCTTGAAACATTCAGAGCAGCAGTCGTACGCAGCACGGCCGACTCGCGTCGTTTCGGATGGCCCGCCGCGCGCAACACGCCGTCTCGATTTACGATGTGTGTGTGCGGGAGCGACAGTCTGCTCCCCAGCGGAGGGGGCCCACGCCGCACACAGGGCGCTGTGTTTCTGCCGCCAAACTCAATGACTCAACCACCCCTCCTCCCGAGCCTCTAAGTGGCCGTCCAAACCATCGCGGCAGCCACAGCCAGGGGCGGATAAGGAGACATGGCTGTGTAGTGACGGCGGCCGGCGATGAGGTCACTATCTCCGCGCTGAAAAGGCGCCGTTGTCCCCGGGACTGAGTTACGACACAGAGGAGAATGAGCACCTATCTGTGGCCAGGCTTCTCGTCACTGATTTATGTTGTGGAGACAACCGCTCGGCAGCCAGTGCATCAATCAAAACGGCTCGTCCGTTAATCGCCCGCCGTACGAACATCATCATCCGCTGCCGTCTCAGGTGCTTTACGGCCGTCCGGCGAAATTAAGTCGTGAAAATGATTTTCGTCAAGACTCTACGTTGTGACTAGACCGATAAAAACTGCTGATAAAGATTGTGTGTGTGCCGGTAAAAAGGCAGGCCAGTTGACTGTAAATGGCTTCGTTATTAAACGAGACGAGAGACTCTGGCTGGCTCATGAAAATATTCCACTATATTCCACACTGCTTGTGAAAGTAACTCTGTGAGCCCACGCCTGTGTATCCAGGCTCCGTCAAAATACGATTTCTTTTGACAAGACCTCGGAGCGTTTCTCCGATGTCTGTTGCCTTTGGAACGATGTGTTCCAGGAGAGCCTGCAGACGGCAGACCTGCCCTGTGTCTGTGTGAGGACGCGTGTGAGGACGCGTGCGCTTGGAACGAGGTCAAGTGTCAAAGACGGAGAGCGGTTTGTGCAGACGTTTACCAGACATTTGTAATGGTGTATGAGTTTGCCTAAAATATTAAAATGATCACAGAGACATGGTCACTGGAGAGACTGTTTGCTCCTTTTGCAGTTGATTGGCCAAAAATTTAGCCAAGATACGTTTATAAATAAATGAGTAAATAGCCCCAGTGATTTAAGTGGTGTGTTATGAAGAAAAACATGGTCTGTGAGACTTTTTGAGGGTCCTTGAAATCCTGAGTCTTTTTATGGGTGTCAATATATGGTTATAGATGCTGAGCAGATCATCATCACCAAGCACTGTGGATGTGATGACTGTGTAGAAGGATTGTCCCTCAGCTCTGCTCAAAGCACTGGCACAGGATTAGAGCCAAGAAAGATCTTGTTTGGATTGTATGTCATTAACACCGAAGTTTTTTTTGTCTGTGCAACATGACATGGTCCCTGGACTCATTCAGGTCCCATACTGCAGTGTTTCTCAATCTGGTCCTCAAGAAGCTGCAAACATTCCATGTTTTTGCTCCCTCCCTAGGAACTGAGCGGGTGCAAAAATGTGCACTGTCTGGCAGGCAGCTGGGAGAGAGCAAAAACGTGGGCCGTCTGTGGATGCCTGAAGAGCGGATGGCGGAAAAAACTGCCTTAGAGGAAGGAGATCTCTTTGGGGGAGCATTTGAAAATTAACCTACAAAAGGAAAAACGTTCACGCCGAAGATCCATACTCAGCTTGGGGCAAACAGTCCTCCACAGCAGTAATGTTCACGCGGCACTCCTCTGCCTTTGCCTCCATCGTCAACCCCAGCCAAGCCAGGCATCTGGACTATTTCAGGGCATTAAACGTGCGCAGGGGAGGGACAGACTGCAGGGCGACGGGTGACGTGACCATTTTCGAAGAAGCGACGTTGCGTGTTGTCTGAGAGTACGAGAAGCCTTTTACAGTGCCAGCTGCTCCATGAAAAAAAAGGAAATTGACTCTGTTGATAGGAAATAATTTACCTTTGGAGTGGATGAAACAGTACTTTTGGCAGTCGCCTGCTTTAATGGAGGTGCCTATTTAAAAAAAACAGACTTGTGTTCTGCGATAAAACAGTGGGGTATGTTTTGTCGGAGCGACCATGTCACTGCTGAAGGGCCTGACAGTAATTCTTACCTGTAAACCGAAGCAGGCATCTTTCTCAACAGCTTGGATATGGGACCCTTCCTAATCATCATGAAAAAGTGATATTTCCAAGAAAAACTCACCGAGCAGTCCTTGAACTGTGTGTGAATTTAAGGAGGGGAATGCAAAGGAGGGCAGGAACACAGAAATGGTAGATCACTAACACTTAACATCAGATCTTTACTGTCCTGCTTCCAAACTGCCTAATGATCCAGAGCAAATGTTAAATGAAAGACCTGGGGCCCCCAAAGTAGGGTGAGATGCATAGCCATCGTTTTCATAAGGAGGTTTGCAAAATGGGGCATGGGGGGGGGGGGCAGTCTTTTGTTTGGTCTACCATGTTTGGTAACTGGGCCGACAGCCAGTAGACCTGGGCTCAGAATCACATTTACTTTTAAAGAGGATTTTAAACATCCAGCAGATAATTTCCTGGTGCTTCAAGGACATTCGAGGGAAACGTCAGTGACGTGACGAGGGTGTCGTCTGAGAAATGGAGTCTGTCGTTCAAGGGGTTGAATCTTGCCAAAGCCACTGGTATATCTTTGAGAGACAGATTCAGGTAATAACCAGCCGGATGAAAGCCTTTACTGGCCAGGTTATTAAGCTACAGTGATTCATTTCAAGGGCGACTCTTTCAGCTTTGAGCAGTTCGTGAGTTATGAAGGTGTGATACCATCTCCATATACTGTCCTTGTAGGACCGTTAATTAAGCTGTGTTTATGGAGAACTTTTCTGCCGTGTGGCATTATGCTGAGATCCAGCTGGACCGTCACCCAGAGACAAAGGCCAGTAGTGGGAATCTGAGGCCAGCAGAAACCTGTGTCTGTGTGTATTTAAGTGTTTGTGTGGACAAGTTTTGAGAAAATGTCTCATTAATAGCAAGACCTAAAAAGCAGACACTCCAGTGATGCTCCTCTCAATGCTGATTGCACACAATTACTGTTTATAATAGATTTTCATGGTGAGTTGGAATTCTGGCTGTGTGCGTCGGAGAGTGTTTCACTTGGAGAAATTGGGAAAGAGCACAAGTGGATTAGTGTAAATATTATGCTCAAGGACTAGATTTACACAAGTTAAATTTTGGTGTGTTTATTATTACATATAGTTGCACTTACATTAAAAAAAAAACGATTGACAGACTATAATGCACTGGATATCACGGATGCCTTACTCTGCAAATGTGCATCCGCCTGCAGGGGTCGATAAAAACCCAGTCGACTCACACCTTGTGAGTCCACCCTGTAATGTACCGACCCCCGCCCCCAAAGCATGAAGATGGTAAAGCATCTCTTGTCTGGCAGACTGACAGTGTGGACTGCATCGGGATCCAGTCAGTGCATCACTGGACTGTAACTCTTTAAAAGTGTGGTGCTGCGCTAACGAACGAATGCACGGCGCGTGGATTTACCAGCCCCCCCCGCCCCGGATATTAAATTAGAGAAGTAAACACGGTAATCTGCCTAGACACCTGGGAGTTTTGAGGAATTCCGTACTACGTTCTGGTAACTGTGGAGGATGGTGTATCTCCGGTGGAATTTTGTTATATAAAGTGGTCAGTAAGTACAACATATAACTTATCTGTAACAAAAAATGCGCATTAACTCAACTTAATTATTCGACAGTTTTATGTAGCCTGATTATAAGACCTGTATGTACATTTGAGGATTTTTGCGTTAGGAACCGCAATCTCCGTTTCGTGCTGTTTTTAATCAATGAGTACCATTATTTTGAAATTGTAACTATTTTGAACGAATTTGTATTCGGACTAGTAAACATGGATCTGGATTTTTGTGTGGCTGTATGCGTACTGGCGTTATCATTCGGTTTTGGCATAAAGGAGACCACGTGTCAGCACTTCGATATCTTCCGTCCGATTCCAAGTGACATCTTACCACCTGTGGTACTCATAGAACATCCAGATCCCATGCTTGATCCTAAGGAGAAAGACCTTAATGAAACCGAACTGCGAAATTTACTGGGAAGCCACTTCGATTCATTGTTCATGTCCACGACTCCGCCGGAAGACAAACACACATCAAATGGCCAAGTGGACAGTCTGGAAGAAGTGCATCTGCCTAACGGATCTATGCCCGCTTTAATAAAGTCTCTGGAGTTTGACGTTTTGCACGGCAAGAAGCAAAGCAGTAGAAAACTGCAACGAAAGCTGCAGCTTTGGCTCTGGACTTACGCGTCCTGTCCGGTGGTGTACGCTTGGAACGACCTCGGACGCCGATTTTGGCCACGTTACGTGAAAGTGGGCAGCTGCCCCCGCGAAAGGTCCTGTTCTGTACCGGAGGGAATGGTTTGCAAACCGGACAAAAGTACTCATTTCACGATACTGAGGTGGAGGTGCCTGCAAAAGAACGCGGGATTGACGTGCACGTGGATACCTATGAAGTATCCAGTTGTATTGGAATGCAAATGCGCATGTGCGAGTTGATGGAATGCAGAATACAGCTCAGCCGTGTTACATGTGTTGCATAGTTTAGTTTATACACGTAATATATAATAATTTTGTATTATGTCACTTTGTCAGGTTATGGTAAAATGGGTTGCGGTGTTTGCAGAAGCCACACCAAACGCAAACGTAATAACATTTTTACTACAAAACCATTTAATTTTTATTGACATTTATGATATGAGACTGTGGGCTGCTTGTTGCTATTGTTATTATTATTATTGTTATTATTAGTTGCAGTAATATTTTTATAGGTATCAGGATAAAAGATTAGAACGTTTGAGTAGTTACAAGTTACGGATGATACCTTATCTTCTTGTTGTGACAATTGTAAATATGCAGAAACCTTATAACGACCGTATAAAATGTTAAATGTGGCTATTTATTCATAATATTGTAGCTGTTCGGTAAAATAAAACCACTAAACTAATAACCTCTGTCATAACTTTCCCTGTCTAACATATAGGTTCGAGATGCAGTTAGTTCTGTTTGAAACATGATCGTACAAACTGATCGAGTTGCAGACGGAGTTATCCGTCTTTGACCTGTTGCATATTTCGAAATATTACATTCGGATTAACACTGGCAATTCCAAACTCGTTCTAAAAACAACAATGTGTAAAAACACAGTGTAGGTAAAAGCACACCGTACGTGTGACGTATCCAATATGATGGTGCTCGTTCGTTTACGAAGCAAACACGCTACAGAATGTTTCATAACCATCCCTTACGCCGCTTACATTCACACAAAGCTTCACGGAACAATCCCTAGTGGTTCTGTTGCGTCTCTTCTTACTGTTTCTTACAGACCGGTACCCGAATCGGCCGTCACCGCAACCAATTCATGGCCCACCCAATTCCCGTCTAAGATCAATGATGCCGGTTGATCGCAGTACAACTCACTAAGCAATTTACGTGCATCCATCTTCAGACTGTGAAAACAAACACACGAGAACTCGAGGGAAAATGCTAAATCTGCGGAAAGGCGCATGCGCAAAACCACGCCCGGGCCTCGAGCCAACAGCCTGGAGACGCGAAGACGTAGCGTTACGCTCTGAGCCACCCCCATCTTACACCGCGCCAAGAAATTCCGTAACCAAATATGTCAGACTTAATCAATTAGCTCAAGAGCAACGCGCAGAAGTGAAAAACGGCACGGCTGACAAGCAGGCCTCAATTAACTAATTAAGAGCCGGGGCAGGATGAAAAGCAGCGGAGCTTGCGGCATGCGAGTACAGGAGGCGCGAGGACATTCCTGTCAAGGTAACAGCTGGGAAATGGCAGCGTTTCGGTATCAGTATGGGGGGACATTCAGCTTAGTTATAACGTAGGCATAAGTTCCGCAAAGAATGTTGTTTTTCCAAGACTAACTTGGGGCCGCACAAGTCAAGTCCAACTTTGCCGTGAAGCACAGTCAGCAGCACCGATGTTAACGTGGAATGGTGTGTGTGTGTGTGTTGAGTGTATTTGTCAGTGCATTCTGTAATTCGGTGTTAAGTGTGTGTATATGTATATAGACACCTGCCATATAACGATGTAAGGGTAATTTGATCATTTTAACACAATCAATTTATTGGGGTATGAATAAGCCAAGTAAAGTATTGGGGGGGGGGGGGCTGTATTTATATTAAGTACTTAAGTTGCTGTTTATACCTCTCAAATGTCTAAGACACATACATATTCACATGCATAATACATGTGCACAAATATAAAATTGTTGTATTGATCTGAATATTGTATGACCTCTCAAGTTGCCATTTTTGACATTAGCAGCAAAGCATTTTCTTTGTCTGGGTCTGACTGCTGATTAGAATGAAGTTTGAAGATGGAAGGATTTGGCAAAACAGGAACCAGTTTTCACAGCAGTTTACCCTTTGAAGTGTCCGAGTCCCTTTCTGTTTTTTGGGATGTTAGTAGTTAAGAGCAAAATTGTTGCAAAAAGTATTTCTTAAAAGAGCAGCTCAAGTAGATGGAGCACTTTTTGAATTCATGCCTCTGATTCACACTTTGTACACCTGGGCCATAAGTTGCACCAAGACAGCAGGTTTAGCAGAACTGGTCAAATGCAACTATTTTGTACTACATGTCTGTGGTTTCAACTCCTTGCCAAGCTGGAAAACTAAAAATAAAACATGCAATGTTGCCCTCTAGGGAGCCATGGGTGAATTTGCAAAGGCTGCAGTGTGTGTTGGCAGGGAGCGCTCGGAAACAAACGTGCGGAAATCCAGGCAGAAGCAGTAAAAGAGCGGAGCGGTACTGACAGACGAGCGCTCTCCGGGCCGTGATGGACGCTGGGCTGAGCCGATTATGGGGCAGCAGATTAGGACGCAGTACTGTCGGCAGGACAGGGGCCCACTTTCCTCACTCTGGGGCAGCAGAATGGGGATTATACTTCTACAATCTGGTCACAAGTGTGGGGAACAGTAACAATGCAAAGAAATATACATTTTCTAAAATGTTTTATTGGTATCTTTAGAATCCAGACTATTCAGTAACATCTCAACAGCGGTGAAAGAAAGCCAGTCCAAACAACACTTCCAACACAACCCTCATCGCTGTTTGGCGTTACTTTGGTAATGCAACAGTAGGGAAGAGTTTTATGGATGAATGTATGAAAAGAACATTTATGTAACCAGGAAAGTCTTGTAGAGATTAGAATGGTCTGAGTTTGGGAAACTAGCCAGGAAGGTAGCAGACTAAACTTAGTCCAGATGGAGCAATGCAAACTCTCAGAATAGAAAAGATGAGTGAAGCGTTTGCGGGATCAGTTTATCGTTTCACAAACTTCAAAGAGTTGTGCGTGTGAGCGTGTCGCTGCAGCCTTGATTGCTGCTCTTTCTCTTAACATGAAAGTATCTGTGTGTCCGTGCCTAGGGATCGATGTGCAGATTTATGTGGTGAAATCTATAAAAATGGTGAGTATGCGTGCACGCACACCCAGGAGCAGAGGGGCAGCGCCGTGTGGGGATCCGATGTCTGATTGACCCTTCTGGTTTGGAAAGGGGCAGCCCGGCTGCATTTCAGCATTGATTTCTCTTTTCTCCAGTTTGAACAAAGTAAGGATAAGGCTTAGTAAAGAAGCAGTCCTTCATACATTCGTGCATATGTGTGCTCCCAGGCTCTTTGCTGATTTTAATAAAAATCACGCAGTTTCTGGATTAATGTTGTGGGGCGGAAGTCAAAGTCAAAAATGCAAGGTTTGAGGGGCATAAAGTACATAACTGAAAAGGATAGATATGCTCTTCGGTTGTCTAACGTGGGTTTTATATGGGAATTGTAATATCTCAAAACTAAATTACATTAAACGTTTGCATGAAATGCAAATGACTAAATACAGCAATCGGAACAGCGCCATCATCTCCCCGTAACAATCAAGAAAAATACTAAATTACTATTTATTTAAGGTTAATAAAATGACAGGTGGCACAATGAAAAGGTCTGACCGCCTTCCTATTGTGTTTTTAAATAAATAGTTTACAGAGAATATAGCCTTCGGTCTAAAGGATTAATCTGAGTCCTATACAGTAACATGTCTAACAATGACAGCACATTTACTGCAAAGTCTCTGACAGGGGACAGATAATGCAGGTCACAAGTATCACACAAGCCCTGTATATTTCACTGGTGAGCTCAATACCTCACTCTAGGGAAATGGTGTGTTATCCGTTATCCTAACCCTTCAATCCCAGCTAAATAGCAGCGCATGAAATCACTCTCCGTAACCACTTGTCCCAGCCACGATCGATAGCTAGTGAATCTGGCGCATTCTGCATCGTAAACATGCTTTTTGCCCTGGACTGTGGGTAGGTAGAGATGATAACTGGGATAACAGGCTGAAAAAGTCCCTAGACATCTGCTTCATTGCAGTAGATATACACTTTAAAAAAAAATAAAAAATGTTTTAAATGTCCAGCGAAAGTTCCCAAACTAGCTTCCGCACCCTAAAGAATCGCAGTCGGTGATCCAGGTTGTTCTGAGTCCAAAAGGCATCAGATCCCTGTTTTTCATGCTCATCTGCGGCAGGTGATAAATGGACTTGTATCACCTTGTCATCTTCTGGTGATCCAATAGGGAGTCAAAAGTGGCTGCTCGTTTCACCTATACAATAGCCCAATTATTCCAGCAAGATTGCCTAAAGCAACATACATTCCCATTCGTTTTTCTTTTTTTTTTGTTTTGTTTTTTTGAGGCAAAGGGCTGGTTTGCACTCTGAACTTCTGCCATTCAAAATAGCTACTTCCCCAAAAACATGCTGTGTCATTAACCGTCACTTCATGTTTGAAAGGGAATTGTTTTCATCTGAAAAGTCTTGATGGTTTTGGTCTTAAGTATTTCAGAGACATCGTTGACGATGTACTATCATACACTGAAACTACCAGTATTTCCCCTATTGCTTGTGGCTATCTCAGCAACTAACAGAGTGAATTGATCCGTGTTCACACAGAGCAGATCACCTCACGCACAATGGCTAATACGAGCAGGAATGTATAATATTCTCTTTTTTGTCTTATAGCTTGTTATGGCAGACCTAGCGGTAATACTGTAAGTATGTAGAGGGACTAAACTGTCTGGAACAATGACATGAACTCTCAGGTCTCCCTGTTTAGTTGTTGCACGTTTCCTTAACAGTAACACTTTTGTTACTTCAGATATGGCAGTGGAGGGCCAGTATTTATCTCCTGGGCCCTTGCAAGCTAATAAAGTGTGTGAGAAGGGTGGCATTTGGCAGTTTAGTATACACTGTTAAATGCATCCCACAGCAATTTTGTTGTTTTTTTTTTTTTGGTTTCTTTGTTTTAAGGCTCTCCTCAGGTGCAGGGGAAAAAAGCACGTAGGGGCAGTTACTTGTTGGTGTTGCCTGACCTCGTTGCGACCTGGAGGCCTGCAATCTGGGAGCTGGAGGCCAGGAGCCTGGCTGTTCAATGGAAAAACAGTGAATGAAGCAGGACTGTGCTAACACTGTGCTGTCCAGGCTGGCCTCGCAGCAGAGACTCAGATAACATGCCCCCAACTCTGCTGGCAGAAAAGTCTCACTGCCTGCAGCGTTTTGAATCTTTCACAAATGTATACAACAATCACAATTCACCGCAAAAAAAAAAAAAAAAGTTCAGTTCAATCTCTCCTGTACTTCCAATCTTGTTACTCTGTGGAATGTGTGAAATAAAACAGCTTTAACGAGAAAAAAACAGAAAAACATGGACAATTCCAACATATCCTACGGAAATGTCTAGATGAGCGTATAAGTCTGCATGCTTGTTTTTGAAAAGGCCAGATTTTAAATAGAGGTAGCGAAGAATAAAAATTCTGATTTCTTGGCACCATTTAAGCAAGACTAAAAACTTTATAAAAAATGAGATGAAGTGAATGGAGTCACAGCCGTGTTACAAAAGTGAAATGTTGTTCGTCGGACAAGGCTGGCAGAAAAGCGAAAGCGATTCGCCCATAGCCGGTGTTTCCAGTACATTCCCCATTTTCCTTCTTAATCTGCCACTTTGCCATGGATTCTGAAGATCATCCACCGTCCGTCGGCGGTCACCACCTGCCGTGAGAACAAGTCTGCTCCCACTGAGAAATTTATGGGCAGCACTCCTTCCCGATTGATCTTCGTATCTCATGTTCTGCTGTGACGTAAATAAAAATGGCAGAAGCTGCCGGCTTCAGTAACACTGTGGGGGAGTGGGGGGGGGGGAGGTGAGCCACTCCTGGCCTCCCTTGACCCCAGTCAAGGTGCAGCGGCTTCACCTCTCAATACTGGCGCAGGCTGAAGAAGCCCACGCTTGTCGGAGACTCCTTGACGGTCACCGTGACCAGGTTAGCTGTGACATCGGTGACGAACACGTGTTCGATTAGGCTTCGCGTGGGCTTCCAGTCCTGGCCGGACTGCACGGAGACTGTCAGGTTCTGTGCATGGCTGGGCAGGGGAGAGTCGTGCTCGGAGTCTGAGCTGGAGTCCTCTTCCCCAGTGCTCATCTCGCTCAGCACTTTCCCCGGCTTCCCGCCGTCTTTGGAGGACGGCCGCCGCCCCCTGCCCCTAGCGGCCGTGGACTCTGTAGCAGGCTTGGCCTCAGGTCTCCTCGATTTCTTGGCCTGTCTGTCTGTCCCCAGCCCCAGCTCTCCAGCCTCTGTAAGCCTACCCTGCCCTCCACCCAAGCCCCTTCTGGTTTGCTGGCCCCCGCCCCCTGTTCCCGGGTTCTGGGACGGGCCCTTCCGGGCTGGGTTGGCAGTACCGTTGCCCGTAGAGACACAGCCCTGCGTCTGCCTGCTAACACTTTGCAGGTTCAGGCCCTGCAGGCTGAGAGCCTGGAGACCAGGGCCCTTCGACAGGGCTTGAGCAGCGGTGCGAGGTGAGGGGGTCTGGGCTGGAGTCTCTTGTTTCCTCTGCCCATTGGGGGTTCCAGCAGCAGAGGAGGTCGTTCCCTGCCCCCCGCCGCCACCAGAGGAGAGCTTGGTATTATGCAGGTTGAGTGCCGCCACCCCAGGCGACTTGGAGGTCGTGATCCTCAGGTCCAGGTCTGAGCCACTGCCCACGTCCGAGACGGACAGCTTGAAATCTGGCGTGGCCTTGTTCTGAGGGATGCGGCTCACGGGGGAGCTGGCTGTGGGACGGGTAGGGCCCACGGCCCCCAAAGGATTCCGTACCGCCTGTGAGAATGAGCCCCTGCTCTGGGCCCCGGGTGGCTCTCTGGCTCCACTCACCCTGCTCATACCTGTGTAGGTAAAGCTAGCAGGCTGCAGGGGTTTCTTGATCGGCGTCTTGGATTCCTGGGTCTGTGACAGTAGCTCCCTCTCCCTGGCAGCTGGCCTCAGAAGCTTCCGGGCTCCCTTGCTCTGCCGAAGTGCCTTCAGCTCTGGTGGCAGTGCCTTTCTCCCACGCTTCTTCTTCACGGGTTCCTGCTTGGCCACCACGATCTGAGCCTTCTTCTGAGGTACAGGGTGCAGCTCGCGCGCCCGCTGCCCCGACTTCACCTTCGCCTCCTCGCCATCATTGTCGTCGTCGGACGAGGACGAGGAAGACGAGGAGGATGACGACGACGACGAGGAAGATGAGCTGGAGGATGAGGAGGATGAAGAGCTACTTGATTTTGTCGCCGGCGGAACAGCTTCCTAAACAGATAAACAGGAGTGATTACAGTAACTGCCGTTGTATGAAATGAAACATTTGGCATAAATGACATTTGCATTCCTACCATGACTTTACGGGGTCTCCCCCTTGGCCGTTTTCCTCGCTTGCGGAACAAAATCTCCTTCTCTTGTTCTCTGGAATCACAGAAGACTGCTTCAACAAAAAAAAACTAAACTATTGTCTAGTGATGTTAAAGCAAATGAGAAATAGTGGGTGTCATTGCTCTTTCTCAAAAGTGGAATTCAAGCTGATTTGACACCAGACAGCACATTGAAATATCTGGATATTTGCTGCGGTCATCCATCTTTTACCTCCTTACCCCCATCTTTTACCTCCTTACCTCCATCTTTTACGAAACTTCGTTGTGTCCCCCAGCTTACATTTTTTACAAATTGCCGGTTTTGCGAATAATTTCATATTTTCCCAATAGCATCCAGTATTTCTTCCATCGTCTAAATTATGTGGATTCCATACATGTTCTCACACTTTGAACCTTCTGCGTTTAACTTGTTTTAAACGCTTTGCGGATACCAACAAAACATGGACGAAACGTGCACATGAACAGCCCCTGCTATGACTCACTTTTCCCAAAGATCAATGCCAATTATCTGCTCTTGGTCAGTGCATTGCTAGCATGCATCTCCCCAGGAAGTGTTGCACCCTGCATTTCGGCTGGTATGGTGACCCTTCCTCCCCTCCCCCCTCCACAGGAGGGTCTCAGACTCACCTCTTGTGGAATGCCGCCAGCAGCCTCGGGTCCAGAATGTTCTCCTGGGGCTCCCAGCTGTTGTGCCTGGAACAGAGCAACACGATAAATTTGCAGCGCTAAACCCACCGATTTTTAATGTCTGTTTGAATTCAGTTTGAGCGGTTTCACAGGGAGACGTAGGTTAAATGCGTAGAGACCGCATGGTATCACTGACGACAAAGTTAAAACATTTTCTATAAAAAATGGGCCAACTTTGATATACAAAGTGGGCTGATTAGGCAAAGATGAGTCTATTTGAATACACCCGTGGGACTTGAAACCTTTCACCTACCCTCGCATTATGGTGAATGGGACTTTTGAAAAATTGAGGGGAAATACCCTATGAATCTAATCTTAAGCCGAATATGATGATCATACTCATACATGCAATTTGTTTAAACTGTAACCCTCTGTAAACCTGTATTGTCTTTCCGTTATTTACTTAAGCTATTAACGTTACCGGTGTGTGCTTTCGGATAATAGACAAACGTAAGGGATGTTTATTTAACACCCATGTGCAACGAAAAGTTTTCATCATTTAAAACATGGGTGCTCAATCTTATCCAGAAACGGTCGATGTATATGCGGGCTTTCGCTACAACTACATAATCAGATCACTAATGAGAGGACTGATTGGCTGAAAAGTCCTCACACCTGGGTTTGAACAGCTGACCTAAAGGTTATCCTAAAAGCCTGCACACACACCGGCCCTTTGCGGATAAGAGTGCTCACCCTCGACTCAAAAATTTCTCACCCTTAAAGTTCATTACTACTAGCGTCGACACGTTGTTTAAAACTCCCCTGGGCTGACAACTTTTCCATTGATATCATAACAATGGTGATCGGTTCCCTTGGCAAAACGTGCATGACAGATGGAAGGCGTCGATATGATTCACACAACCATGTGCCCGATTAACGTAACGACCGCAGCCGTGAAGCGTGAGATAATGAAGTTATCAAACTTAATTTAATTAAGCAGCTACGAAGAAGAGCAGGCAGGCGCAGCCCGCCGAGGGGGTTTTGAAACGGTCCACGTTGGGTGCAGCAGCGGGGGTCTGAAGGCAGCATGTCCGTCTCAGGACAGCGAAACGATACGACCAAATTTACACAAAAACCGAAAGAAGCGGAGTACAGAGCGTGTGGACCTACAGCTAGTGCGCTTACTTAAACCCACGCAAAATGATGGAAAGCGACAATTACATTTTCTTTTTCTCCAAATTAAACATTCAAAGTTTACTTTTCGTAATTAGAAAACAAAAACATAACCGTACGTTCTTTTTATAACTAAAACGGCGACACCTGAAAATACTGAAGATATTGGGGCACGATACTTAAAAATAGCGCGCTACCAATCTAGCGATTTCAAACACGGCCAATATATTGATGCACATCTATATCTAACTACAAAAGAGTATACGCCAAAGATTTACATTTTCTCAAGAAAGGGCTTGTATCTTTACAAAACAGGGTTGGCATTTCTAACCACATTTTTTGCAAGCTTTCAACGGCTAGGTAGCTAATAATCATCTACAAAACTTGGTAAGTCTTACAAAAACTAATATTCCGTCAATCACACCGCACTGCTGGTTTTTTTGCAGTTGCCTAAACATGCAGAAGCAGACTAACAAGTAAGTTGGGCAACAAATTGCCAAGTTAGTGTTCGGGCTTCTTGCAACACGAGAGCAACAAGCGGTGCGTTGTTGTTGTTTTTCATTGTTTGAGGCTGATCCAGCAGCTGCAGCTGCGCTTCCACTTACTTGGATGACCATCCTCTCCACTTCACCAGATACTCCAACTTTCCCTGCAAAAAAACAACCGTGAAAATGTCACACGGGCAGTCGGAACTGTGTTCGAGAATCCGCGATGTGCTATTACATTATTTCTAACCTTTCTCAGGCGTTTGTTGAGGATGCATTCGGCATCAAAAACCTGTTCCCCCACGGCGCTCAACTCCTCCATGACTGCGGTCGATAGCTACAATTCAAACCCTCTTTTATGAAAAGGGGGCGGAAAGAAAACAAAGCATGAAGTTTGTCCCTTGGCGAATGCCGTCCGTAGTTATCGCATAACCACTCCGTAGCTTTTGCCGTTGCATTTTGAGCCATGGTTTAGAGTCGGTAATGCAGCATGTTAGCGCATTAAAAGAAATTTAATATTATAAAATGTCACTTGCTAATTTCTTTTTGATCTGTTTGCATGCGATTGTTAGCTTTTCTGGACTGAACTCAAGTTAGTCTTGATATTAAATAGGCTAATGTGGCTCGCAGAATTATATAAGCTATACTTTCGGTGTTATTTATTACTTACGTTAAACAATGTTAACTTGTTTTGAAAAATGTTATATATGATTGGACAAGACTGTAATTGGTTATCTGTCCTACTCAAGGAAAATGTCAGTTAATAGTAAGTAAGGAGTAGGTAGCAATGGCATTACGTATTATAACGAGAGAACAATTCCAATTTTATGTATTTGTGTGTGTGTTTATATTTGTTGTGTGTTTATACATACATGGGGGCATGTAGCCAGACCGAATTATGAGGTCTACGTGCTCCAGAATGACTCGGCAATGGAACATTTCCGAGCAGATTGTATTTCACTCCATATTTTATGTTCATCAAATGCAACTTAATAACTTTTGCATAATTCGATCTCGCGTGCGTATAAAGTGTAATTTTTTTTGTGTGTGTGTGTGAATACCAATACAAAGATGCATTCATTCGTCAACATAGTCCAAGTGGGGTTTCACACTACTTGGTAATATTAGCATTTATAGTAATCGCTCCTGACGCTTTCGCGCCAGGTTTATTAAAAATGTAGCTTGGACCTCTTCAGCCGTTAAACTTAGCAGAAATGATAAAGGTATGTTGATCATACCGCCTACCTGGAGTAGACTTTCAATCGGATGTCTACAAATTATTATAATGTAATGTGGTCATATGTTGTGGACGGGGGAAATTTAAGTTAGATTCAGTAAGATATTCAAAAGAGTTCAGTGATGATCTTGTTTTTCAGAGGTAATGTTGCGTTCTTAAACTGTTAAATGCTGTTTAAAGATCTTTATTTATCCCGAGGTTTAAGGTTTAGATGCGGTCTGGTCCTACATAATGAATACATACATTTAATTCCCCATGTGATTTGTTGCTCTTTGCTTTTTAACTCGTTGATCGTGACAGTTTGTTTACCCTTCATGTATCCTTAGCTATCTCCAGCTTTGGACAAACTGTTAAAAAAAAACATCATTCAAGATTTACTTAAAATGATATTTATTTCTCTACAATTAGATGGCATTGTGATAATTATTATATGTTGGGCCTTCATATGTGCATCAAAGAGACAAAGCTACACAACTGACAATAATCCCTCATTAAGGACTTGCCGATCACTCTTTGTTCCTTCATTCATTGACTTGATTTGCTTTGGGCAGTTGCACCTGCTAACTGATGCTTCAGCAATCATGAAACACATCTTACAGGGTGTTTTGTCTTCTGCTTGTTAGTGCATACACAGGCTGTGTGCCAGGAGAAGATTCTTTTATTCGCTGTGGGGGAGGAACTAGACCCAGTCTTTAATGCTGGGCAGACAGATGTTATTCTACTCCAAAGTGTAATTTAATGTTGTCTGGTCTTGTTTTTAGGCAAGCCTTCCTCACATGGTACTTTGCTTGATTTGGACATCATTTTCATTGGCTTCCTCAGAGCTGCAATACAGGAAGTGATGTCATTATTGGAGCAGTGATAAGCCATTGCTATATCGAAATAATAAAAATCAAAAAATTATTTCATTTTCTGGGAAGGTATGACTCGTTTTGTGTTCCAAGTGTAAATGCACATTCAGTGTGTGTGTAAAATGTTTAAAGTATAATCAGCAAATTGAATGCTCCCATTGACACAGATATTCTTGGCTGTTTATAGTTATAGACTCAGAAAATATCCATCCATCCATTTTCTATAACTGCTAGTCCTGTTCATGGCCATAGGGCATCCAGAGCCTATGCCAGAGGTTACAGGCGCAAGGCAGAGAACAACCCAGGACGTGGTGCCAACTCATCGCAGGGCACACTCACACATGCCATTCACTCACACATGTACACCTATGGAGAATTTGGTAAAGCTGATTAAGCTCAGTTTTTGGACTGTGGGGGAAACCCCAAAATGATGCAAGGAGAACATGCAACCTTCACCCATGGAGCAATGGCAGAGACTCGAACCCTGGTCCCAGAGGTGTGAGGCAACACTGTTAACCACTGCACCACCATGCTGCCCCCGAAGGAAAGCATTTAGATGGAAAATTGTAACAAAAAATAGCTGGTAAAGAGAACTGCCAGTTAATTTCCCATCTTGACAGTCATAGTGACAGTATTTTACTTTAATGGACATTTGCTGAAAACTGTGAATCCTCCGACGGAAAGTCATTGTCATGGATTGTCAGCATGTGGGAGGAGCAATGACATGTAAATTATCCAATCAACTCAGCCCTGCTGCATCCTCTTTGTGGTGGTGAACTGCGCTCCATAGCTGTGTGGTTACGGCAAACCGTTCTGCACAGACGTGGTGGACTTACAAATCAAGGGTGAATGGAAATGACATACCTCTCCCTTGGCTTTCGCCGACGGTACCTGGTATAAGATACGACGACCGCAAACACGATAACCAGAATGCCAGCAACGGCTCCCAGACCAATTAGTGCGTTAAATAAGATGGAGTTCTCAGACCCTGTAAGACATGGAAGGATCTGTAAAACACTGAGAAAATAACGAGTAGCTGTCCGAGATCTGCCCGATTAAATTTATGATGTTCATGGGACATTTTTAGACTCTGGTTTATACCTGACATTGTTAAAGTGATGTTAATATGAACATGTAGGTAGGACTTATATGAGGGGGGGGGTGTGAAAACACAGCAGTAATACATAGATGCTGGCTGATCCATCCTGACCTCCAGATGGTTCAGTTTGCTGACGGGACACCAGCATGTGGCGGGTGGCATCCAGGTGACCGTCGTTCTTCTCTGGGGTGATGCCCAGAAGGTGGCACATTAGGGCATAGATGTGGATTGTCTCAAAGGGCTCCACCGTCAGGTTCTGCTGGAAGTCGGGCCCCACGGCCCGGAAGAATGGCTTCATGTCCATGGCCTGGTTGTCGAAGCCGTGCTCCCCTTTGTTGAACTGCACTGGAACTATCTGGAGGAAGCAGAGCAGCAGAGTTAAAACACCAGTGTGGGATGTGCTGTCCTGCCTTTTGAGGTGTGAGCATCAGTCAGTGGTGAATAAAGTGTCATTCAGTATGGTATATTGTTAATATTAATTGTGCAAGGTTCAAAATAATACATAAAATGTGCCCTGTGATGGGCTGGCCCCCCATCCAGGGTTGTTCCCTGCCTCGTGCCCGTTGCTTCCGGGATAGGCTCCGGACCCCCCGCGACCCAATACGGATGAAGCGGGTTGGAAAATGGATGGATAATACATAAAATGATTAAATCTGACTTAATGTAGGAAGATGAATCAATGATAATTTAACCTAAAGTCAATGTTGATCAAACTGTCCACATTGTGGTCATAGGATCTAAATAATGAATTCTGCAATGTTATTATACATCATGCTGGTGGATTAAAATAACTTTAATATTACATTACAGAAGTTGTTTTTTTTCACAGACCCCCTGAATGGGAGCCTACAATTCTCCGATTATATTAGTATTACTGCAAGAGCAGTGCCTAGATAGGGTAAAATTCAACTGAATTCAGTGGTATTGCTGGTCTGCAGTTCAAATGGCCAGTAGAGGGCGATGTAGACTTAAAAATTTGGAGCTTTAAACTTCCAGCAATCTGTGTGAATGATTTTAAAAGTTTGTGCCTAACAGAGGGAGCATTTCTAGCAAAATCTCTGCATTCTACACACATTCAGAGCTTTTTAGAAGTGCTTTATTATCTACAACTAATGGGCAGTAGCGATGTTGCTCTTCTGGAGACATCACTCACCCCATTGATGACATATCCAGGGTCGGCGATTAGCACCAGGGGCAGAATGCGTGGGTGCCTGGAGTAGTGCATGTGACCTGGTAGCTCCTCTTTTCTGTACACATGCAGGTGTGGGTGCGCCCCCTTCAGGGCAGCATACACCTTCTCCAGTAGGCCTTCCTTGGGTAGCAACATGCCAACCGGCCCATAATCCAGCAGCTGAAAGTCCAAGTCACGGAACGAGAAGCCGGGAATCTTGGAAAGGAGGATCCCATTGACCTGGCTGCCCCTCAGAATAGTGCTCATGCCGTGATCGGCTGTGATGATGATGTTGAGCCGCTCGGCAAGCCCGTGTGACTGTGCGGAGCTACGCAGGTAGCCTACTGTGCGGTCCACCTGGCTGACCATGGCCCTGCGTTCGGGTGAGTCTGGCCCGTACTTGTGTCCTGTGCCGTCAGGCTCACCAAAGTACAAGGAAACAAAGTCCAGGTCAAGTTTTCCAAACCAGGAGCCCATTACCGTGTCCACATTCTCCTGCCAGGCCGTTTCGTTGGAGTAGTTATATAAAGCGGGTTCCACCTCGCCCACCAGTGCCTTCTGACCTTGGTAGCTTGATGCCGTACCAGGGAAGTGAAGCGAACCTGCCTTAAGACCCTGGTAAGATAGGAGAACCTCGGGTTAATGAATAGAGCAGTAAAACGACTGGTTCTATGACGGTGTTTCCCAATCCAGTGCTCGGGGATCCACAGAGCATGTTATGGCTCCCTGCCAGACAGTCCACATTTTTGCTCCCTTGCAGGAGCTGGGAGGGAGCAAAAACCTGGACCAACTGTGGGTCCTTGAGGACGAGGTCAGGAAGCACTACTCTAGGAAAAGTGGGTCTATTTCAAGTTCAGATTTTGCTTAAGTAAATCATGTCAGTTCATTATTCTTACAGCCATGGACATCATAAACTTTGAGATCACTGAGACAGAGGTCAGCCGTGGATTTAGCGGATCGTTTGGAAACACCGGCTCGCCCCAGTGTGTTTGTCTTTCTTATCTTGATAAAGGTTTTCATATTTATTTTGATTATTTTATTAAGCCCGTGATTTTGCCAGCCGCAGTGTCTTACATCATGAGAATGGTGCTTCCCATCCAGTTCAAAAGTTGCACTGAAGCAAATCAGTTTAGATACAGTGAGAATCGCAAATGGTTCACAGACATTATCTAGATTTTTACAGGAATGACTCATAAAATTTGATCCGATCGTTAAGTTATAATTATAATCTTATTTTATAAACATAGGATATTTTATCTTTATTGATCAATTGGGTTAAACAATGAAGGTCATTATATAAAGAATATAAATTTCAAGGATAATGACCTGTTGAAAAGAAGATGAAGATCTGAGTCAGGTGTGCCAAATAAATGAGCCATGCACTGTTTGTTACCTACCATTTATAGTGATGCTTCATAATAAGTTATTGAAGCTCATAAGTCTGGAATTGTTTATGACAGAACTTCTAATGGGTTGCATCAGTCCCCAGTCAGGTAGAATTACAGGACTATGCTTGGAAGTCAGTGCCCTGTACAGATTTCTGCATGGGCATATTGTAGAATTATCAAAAATTAATTTGATAATGTCTGTGTTTATGAGTCTAACATTAGCAAGAGTGATAATCCTGTCATTTTAGGTGACATTGGTATTCTGATAATTCCAGAGGGTCCAGATTTTTTTTTTTTTTACTTGTGTAAGATAAATACCTACATTATAATAGCACAGGACTCAAACCTCATAGCATTGTATTAAGTCTGATCATAGCACCCCTACTGCCCAGTTTATGTACTTCACCTGTCTTTGGGCTGTAATCCAGATGGGCAGGCTGCCATTGTCCCACCACTCATCCACAAACTGCGTCGGGTAGTAGGGCTTCCTCTGCTGGGTGCTGGTGTTGAACCACATGTTGTGGATGACTCCATGGTTCTCAATGTACTGCCCTGGGAACAGCAGGTATGAAGCCTTTATGTGGTCGGGGAAAACTTAAATAAATTATTATACTGCATTACACATACCTTCACAGTGTATTATAATGCATTCATAGAGTATTATATACTCAGCTATAACTATTCATAAAAACGCACAACACGTTATATTCATGTGTATCATGCATTATGAATTTTCTTTGAAGGTCTCATCTATCACACATTATATATACCTTCATAATGCATTATAATGGTCAGTATAAGACTTAAGGATGTTGTGTTCTGCATTATAAAGGTATCTATAGTGTACTATAGAGGAGAGCCTCATGAAGAATTTATAATGGATGAGAAACATGGCCATAATGTGTTATGCCTTTTTATAAATACTTATAACCGTGATTATAGTGCTTTATGAATCTTATAATGGATAAGAACAGTTATTAGGCTCTATGAATATGGGCTTCATAGAAAGTGTTACCAATTTGCATTTTCATTTCAATTCTAAAGAGTAATCATAGACAAAATATGACACCTTGGGCATCTAAAAATCCAGTGCAATAAATCTTAACTACCATGCTGATACTAGCCTGAAAAGTGATGTAGAAATACAGTCCTGCAGCAGTAATGGTACATTACTACTGTTAATAGATATGAGTGACACCTTTGATAATTTCAATAATTAACTCCATTTATCAATCTTCCACATGCCAGCATAAGGTCAAGGAAACCTGGGCGCCGTTCTGTGGTAGAATAGGGCACAAGGCAGGAGATACCCTAGACAGTATGATAGCCCTTAAGATGATAGCCCTTAGACAGGATGATAGCCCTTAGGATGATAGCCCTTAGACAGGATGATAGCCCAGTACAGGCTAGACACACAATAATACTCAAAAGGTAATTTAGTGAGTTTTATTAGATTTCATGAGATTTAAGTTTAATTGTCATGGGACAATGAAATACAATTTGGCGTCAAATCCGAAAGTGCAGATTAGTGCAAAAGTGCTGGAAATGGTTATGTACATGTGATAAACATAAAAATATACATCTCTACAGGGATATGCTGTACATGGTACAGAAGAATATGGTTTAGATTTTTAAAAAGATTTTAAAACTGTAAGTGCCTGTTACGTAGATAAATCTGACTTTAAATCTGCTCTAGCTGTTTATGCTATTCTGCAGAAATTTCCCGTTGACTATTCCTGTTCAGTATCCGCCCTCACTGCCCGCTATGCTGACGGGGGGGGGCGTTACCTGTGAGCAAGGTGAAGTGCGAGGGGCTGGTGATGGTCAGGAACGGCGGGGTCACATAAGTGGCCTTGACCCCCTCGGCTGCCATGGCATCCAGGTGCGGCGTGTCCACGTCGCGGTCGTAGTCCCAACGAAAGCCGTCGAACGAGATCAGTAAGAGCTTGTTTCGGGGCCCGGAGCCGGACCTTGCAAGCGGTGCTGCCATGGAGAGTGCCCCTAGATGGAGACAGATGGAGAAGGTCCATAGCATGGCTGGAGTGGTTCCACTCTGGTGCGCTGGTTCTACACCTGGCACACTGTGCTAGAGAACGCAGAAAGGAGTGGGTTAAATTTCTCCCAGTAATTGCTTCACCCAGCAGACTGGCTTAACCTACAGAACAGACCAGGAAGGCACCCAGTTCCTCAACATATGAAGTGTTAAAACCCCTAACACTCCTGAGGTTCTGAGCAGGACAGGCAGCTCTTATATGTGTCTTATCACAAGCTGTAGGCTATATTCGACCTGCAGGGCTCAGCAAATCATGACTTTGTACTCTAGATGTGCTTGCTTCTCCTGTTCTATTATCCTTGGCCCAAGTTCATTGAAATCTTGTTATCTCATGGGGGGGGGGTAAGCGCCAGGATCCATGAGATCTACGGCAGGTAAGATAAGTTATCTAGACAAATCGTAAGGAAGATTAGCAATGTCATGAACCCTAAGACAGACAAGCAGTAAGGCCAGAGATGTATTTGACTTTGAGCTGATTTATATAATTGTCTTATGATAAATGAGATATGATCTGTAACTGGATGTTTTTTTTTCTCCCTGTAAATGAAGCACATCTATAAGCACCCTTTGCCATTTTATGAGCATCAGATTGGCCCAAGGCTCTCGGTGATATGAAGAATTACCAGGCAAAAAGCCAGTCTCATAACAGTCCATGCTCCTCTGCAAGGTTTAGCAATTACAGCTTCTACTACAAGTCCAGGATACACTTATTGAATGTTGGATTTGAGCATTATTTCAGGAAGGTATGATACAGGAATGAACTGTGAGAATAGGGCACACTTAAGACTTACGGCTGACATTCTTCAAAGAAAATGGAAAGGAAATGTAGCAGCAAATATCTAAAATCAGAATTCAAGAATTACGTGCGAGGAAATGTTTTAATATCAGTAAAATTTCAGATGTTTTTAGTAGACCTTTGTGAATGCTGCAGATGCAGGCATCTGTCAGTTGGGTGGGGGGGGGGGGGGGGGGGGGGGGATGTATCCAGAATGGAGAGTAATCTCCCNNNNGGGCATTCAAGCACATCATTACCCTCACGCTTCACCCCAAATATGCCAGACATCCACAGAGCAGCATTTCAGGGACATCACCATCTGTAGGTAGTTGTTATGGAAACTGCAGTGAGTGAACAGAAGAGTTTCTTGGCTTCCCTGATCTTATCTCCCATTTTATTCCAGACAAGTGGGTCACGGGTGCAAGGTCCTCCCAGTAGGAGAGTTTACTGGAGCACCTGCACCCATAGCTTTCCTGGGCCCTGAAGTGCGACATGGGATGGGTAACAACCTGCCCATTCCCCAGAGTATTTAAGCAGCCTTATTATTATTATTATTACTATTATTATTATTAGTAGTAGTAGTAATCATTTTAGTTTTCAGATTAAATTCATCACTACATTTATTGAATGAAAATGTGAGGGTTGTGGGATGAATTTATATGAGGTTGTGGTTGACGAATCAGAGGATATTTTGAAAGTTTACGAGCATCCCAATCCATTATGCCTGCTATTCGTTTGGCTATTCATCCTTATATGAGGGCACACAGGACTGTTTTGTTTGGATATTGAGGTGCATGGGACGATCACAGGTGACGATCTAACAAGAGCAAACATGATTGGCTATCGAATTTGTTTACCTTTGCCCTCATGTTTGACAGACTCTGCAATGGCTGGGACATTTTTGGAGAGTGTTGTTAAACGGGGCTGAGAGCAGCAGAGAAGAACGCTCAGCTCAGCATGTGCAACAAAGGCGCCTGGTCCATAGAGGCAGAGGTAGTACCTCCTCTGTTTTTGAGATTAAATTATGAAACAAGTGAAATACTGCGATGGGTTGGCACCCCATCCTGGGTTATTCCTTGCCTTGCGACTGTAGCTTCTATACTCTGTATAGGACACATGGGTGTAGCAGATAAATGGATGGATGGATACTTTGAAATCATTAGTATAAATGTTTATTGTCATTTAAGGATACATTTTCTCTTTTCTTTGGAATGACTTACCTTTGTAAAACAGTATTATCTTCTTTCTTCCTCGTTTTTTTATGGCCACCGGCCGTCTAGCAAGGGGTGATGTGTAATGAAGACTCTGGAAACGGCAGCCAGTTCCCTCTTCCTCATCTTGCTAACCCAGTGGGTCAGAAGTATTACTCGATTCATTTTTGGTTGGATGAGGGTCAAGGGCTGATGGTTGTTATTTGACGTGAGCAAAGCCTTTGTGTGCCGCTTGTGTGTGTGTTACAGTCACTCACTATTGTAGTGTTTCCTTCCAGGCAGGATTGTCACTTTACGTCGCATGCCAAACATAAATTGTGTGCTAATTTAAAGATAACTGCAGAAGCCCTTGAAGTAATTTCCTCCTCTGTCCTGTCTCGGGACTGTGTCTTCAGTAGGCAGCCTGCTCCCCCTTAAAGGGGAGGTTGACAGTTGATAAGTAGAAGAGGGTGTGGTGGCGGAAGAGCTTTCCTTTAACCTTGATTAAAGTTGTTTTTTCATACAGCAATGCATAAGCCATTCTGACAGTAAATGGTCAAACGTTTTAAGCAAAGGATTTTACAAAGCAGTTGAAGGTGTCTTTGTTGTAGATGTAAGACTTTGAAGGAGGATATCTGAAGCGAATCATTACTCAGCCCAAGGATTCCAGACGGCCCTTGTCTTTTTCGCTCAGCTTCTCTCCCTCTCTGTCTGTCTTTCTTTCACGGTCGGATGTTGCAAACAGTACCGATAGGCACATATGCTCTCCATGAATTAATGTTTCCCACTTTCCACGGGGCAAAATGACAGGCCAAAAATACAAAGCGAATGAGCTCCGCGTTCCACCCACACCTGTCTCCTATCGCTGTCATTGCTGCGAGGCTTTTTCCTAGGCAATGCGCTTGTTTAGTTCTTATGCCTAAGAATAATTTGGGCATGTTAATTAAGAGCTGACATGAGTTAAGCCGGTGCATGTGTCTTCTAAATAAATGTTGATAATTGGGTTCCATGGATGCTAATTATAAAATCTGTGTTAATGGATGATGCAGCTTAACTAAAAAACATGTTAAACCAAGAAGAATGATTTACTCAGACACTCTCACAGACATGAATTCACATTTAGAAAATGTAAGTCAAGAACCAGGATGGTGGATTTTGAGACTTGAGACTTCACCACTGGCGCCCAGAATCTGTAACAGTGGGCTTGGCACCAGCGGGTCGCTAAGTTGGCATCCCTTCAGGAGACACTGCCCTGGGCGATAGCCCAAATTGATGTACTGGAATCCCATCTCAGGTGCCTCGTGCCCTGTGCTTCCTTAGGTAGGCCCCAGGCTCACCCTGACCCTGCCTCCTTCATACTGCTCTGCTTTTTGGTTTCCATCATATTCTGTCTTTATTTGATCGACTCCATTTACACATTTTCACTCGACTTGACAACATCCTGTTAATTCTGCGACACAACTTGAATAATTTAAGAACCTGAAATAAGCAGAGAGAGAGAAAGAGAGTGTGGGCTTTCGTCTTCTCCTTCGGTGTTTGTCAAAGAGCAGAGTGATGACCGCAGAAGAGAGGAGCTTATAGATTAGACCCACCAGCAGGGGTATGAGGTGGTGACAGGCAAAGGCACAGGGGCGTGTGCATATCACTGCCTGCCAGGGAAGCATAGCACTGCCAGAGGAGTCGTTAGTGGTCCATCAAGGGATGAGAGAAGCCAGTGTCTTTTCTGGGATGAGGAACAGACACTGCAATGGATCAGTGTCCTCTTGAAACTTCGCCAGGGCTCAGAGACATCTCTCTGCTTCAATGATACTTGTACCGCTTGTTCAGATTATTAGGGCCTGGCTGGGAATTGTATGAGTGTGTGAGTTTATGACTTTTGCTGTGAGACCTTTGGAGAGGCGGGCAAGGGACCTGCATGACTGATTCTGCAGTGCAAATCATGTGCATGATGTACAACAGACACATGAAAAGTCTATATACCTTAGCAATTAGCCGGAACAGATGACTTAGAGACTGGGCTGGACTGTCGCCACTCAATGAGACGCCCACAAACACACGCTGGCTCTCGGAGACGCCCGCAAGCACACGCTGGCTCTCGGAGACGCCCACAAACACACGCTGGCTCTCGGAGACGCCCATAAACACACACTGGCTCTTGGAGACGCCCGTAAACACACGCTGGCTCTCGGAGACGCCCGCAAACACACGCTAGCTCTCAGGTAACCATTTAAGCTCCTACAAGGACGACAGTCCTGCCACCTTCCTGTTCCTGTCTCCTTTTTCTCATCACCAGGGATGGAAGCATTTGTCTCATCGCCTTGTGGCTCGATATTCTGCTGTCGTATCGTCACAAACCGTCCATCCGTCCCGAAGCACTCGTCTGGGTTACCGTTCCTGCTCGTCCCCCGTGTTTTCCGTGCCGGGAGTGAGCGACACTATTGGGTAGATGCCAGCCAACCTTCCGCCGGTCCTGCGGCGGCTCATCATTCCCCAAATCGTTTGCGGGCCTTAATCCTTTTTGGGGCGCTTGTGAGAAATGCAGTGTGACATAATGTAATTTCGAGTTCCCTGCGAAAAAATGCGGGATTATTCCGGGCCCAGCTGTCAGCTTCCTCCGTGATGGCGCCTGTGACTCACCCAGCTCCGCTTGTATTAATTACCATCCCCTCCGCCATGTGTTTGTGAATTTGGACTCTGTAAACTATGCATCCCTAAATGGCCATGTGGGCATCTTTGAGATTGCTAATGACAGAGCGTCCGGGAAGCACGTACTGCTCCGTAAGCACATGTTAAAACAGTGCCCCCCCCCCCGACCCCCCCGCACTTCTCCATAGCTGACAAACTATGTTCTGGGAGGAGGAAGCGGAGAGCGAGAGCTGGCTTGTTATTTTTCCTTCTATAGCTAACGTAGGTGGTATTCCGTTTCAGTCCCAACTCCGCTTCTGCCATCTCCCATCAAAACACGCACACGCACACACACGCGGCCCTTATTACTCTCCCAACCGGTAATTACTTAACGTTCTTAATGGCCATGTAACACTGTATAACAATGGCGGAAGAAGGGGGAGAAACGGAGACAGTTCAACTGCTGAAATAACTTGTCATTCTGAGGAGGTCCCTGTGGTAGCTGTTAGCAACCGATGATGTTCAGTTGCTAAGAAACGCATCACATCTGGGTGAAGTTCCACCAAATTCATCTCTCTGAAGAGATCGGCAATTATAGCCGGCTATCTTTTGATCTCTGACCCCATAGCATTAAAAACTGGTTTATTTCTGTGCCAGACTAAAAAGGTTAAAAACACAGTGTTGAATTTTGCAAATTTAAAACCAGAATTTTGAACATCATTATCTGCGTGTACTTGCCCTTCTCCCTTATCATTGTAAGCCAGCTATCCAAACCACCTGGGCATGCATCTGAATTATGAACAAAATTGCTGTCACCCAAACTAATGGACCATGATGGTAATGTGACCTACACTTGCTCTTTCTGTCAAAGTTGAAGGTACAATGTTGGGGGAAAAAACCTGCTTTAGTTTAGAAAAATGTATAACAAGATGGTTTTGCAATTTGTTCAAGGGACAGCTGTACAGCAAAAGCCCATCTGTGTTTAATGTCAGAAGCTATTAAAACATCCAACACACCACTAAGAAATTCTGTGATCGATCTCCCTGCAGAGCCCTTAATACTGGGTCTCTCCTACCTGGAAAAATTCGAGTGTAGGATTTGCCTTGACTTAGTAGAAGAAGAAGAATACAGGGTCACCTTCTCCAGGAGCGCACGCATCAGCCAAAGTCTGTTTCAGGCTCTTCTGTGGTGTTAAACACTCCGTCTGCCTGGTTGGGATTCACAGGAACCAATGAGTTGAAGGATGTAGGCTCAGGAACCTAAAACAAGCATGCGAGAGTGCACTGCGGTGCAAACGCACGTCATTCGCTTGTTTGCTAGACATTAGGCAAACGTGTAAGTCAGCCTCCTGTCATTTTTAGGTTGCTCTTAGGTTTGAGTGAGAGAAGCTGCTTTGAACCGACGACTCTGCTCCCTATAGACCTTCAGTTTGAAGAGCTGAGGAGGAGCAGCTGGTTCTTTCATATGGGGTACTGCTTCATATCCTGTTTGAATGGCATTCATGTTTTTCACAGCGTTAGTTTGGGGTGGAGCCAAAGGTCAAAGGTCAAGCCATCGCGATCAAGGACCTGAGCTTTTTCCATAATGTGGTTGGGTATACGGTTTCCATGGTAACCGTTGTGTAATGCCTTTGCAGAGTATCTATACATCCATACATCTTTTAACTGTTTATCCTGGTCGTGGTCCCTGGGGGCCAGTCGTACACTTCAGGCAATTCCGAGAGACCAGTTAGTCTAACTGCATTTCTTTGGACTGCAGGAGGAAGCCCGTCTGACATGGGGGGGCATTTGATTCGAGCCCC
>JAODLC010000049.1:17648671-17663788 GCA_026781145.1 Hippopotamyrus pictus
AGACAGATGGGGGGGTTCAGAGAAACGCCTTCATTTGCTCTTAAGAAAAGGCATCTCTCTTTGAAATGCAGCTGTCTTTGACTCGTAGACTTTAGGGAGGAATAAAAGGGCTGCAGAAGGAGAGTCCACAGCACTCCGTGATGTGGGGGGGGGCAGGCGTGACATTCTGCGGTTCTTCAGACCCCCCCCACGCACTTGGGTCTTGAATTATTTATTCCGCTGTTTTCCTCTGTTGCACCACTGCTTCTCAAACTCGGAGAAAGGGCCTGTTTTCCCTCAAACTTCCACAGCATCCCCGTTCGCCGTCCAGGCCGTGCCCCCCGGCTGGTCCCATGGTTTATTCCGCACCTGTGACCTCACCTGCCAGTGATGCCCCCCTCATGGGATCCGCAGTCCCAGTGGGGCCACTTGCTTGACGAGGGACTCGAAGATGGAGAGCCCAGGCAGTGACGGGCATCCCTGATTCCTTTCATGGGGAGCCAGTTGGGGAGGGGTTCCTGCAGGCTCTTCACGTCACTGAGTGGTCCATGGGGGGGCCTCATAAGGTGGGGGGGGGGACTCGAGATATTCCCCAGAGCGTTGGGGCGGAGCATCAGCTCGCTCTAGGGCTTTAGCAGCTGGAGCTTGGAGTATCGACAGCTGTTGTTTGTTTCTAAGTTTTGTGCATAAGCGCTGTGCTATCACACACACACACACACAGACACACACACACACAGACACACACACACACACACACAGACACACACACACACACAGAGACACACACACACACACACACACACACACAGACACACACACACACACACAGACACACACACACACAGACACACACACACACATTGCATTTTTTTGCACTTTTTCCTTTTTTTCTTTTTATTCATTTAAAGACTTTAGAATCTGCAGAGCTGTCAGTGAGTAGCGTGCCCTGCTGCAAGGGGGAGACGAAGAAATTCATCCTCAGCTGCTATTCACACCTCGTACTCTGCTTTTTTTTCTTTTCCCTTCCTAGCACCAAAATGAGGGGCAAAGGTCACGTTTGTAGCAACAGCTGAGATTATTATGGAGTGAATCCGTAGTACTCACTGAGGGGCTAAATAATGCGTGCCGTTTACTTCTATGTGCAGACATGCTAATTAAAATTTCAATTTCACAATTAAGCTTTAATTAAGTACTCGGGTCTGACCAGGTCTGTAACTGATTGCACCCCTCAGCCAAGCTCTGAATTAATATTAATGAGGTGTCATTTGAGAGATGTGAACAATCTGGGTCGTCACAAGCTACTCTTCTGCAGCCGGATGTTTGAAGATGACTTTTAGAACGTTAAGGTTAGGGTTTTGCTAACCTCTAACCCACGAGTTCAGAGATGTGGCCAATACTTTCGATAGAGTTACTTTCAAATGGGTAACTAATTATAACGGCAGAGAAATGAGACATTATTATCCTTATTTGCTGGCCCTGCGATTATATTCAGTCATGCTGGGGTGTGCCTTTCGTCACAGTTGCCAAAGATGTTCCTGCACATCTAAGTGATATGATTGAACTGGTGGCAGCCAATCAGGTTGTTCTTGTACCAAACGTTTATCCAGCTGGTTTGGGGTGAGCCTGGTGCCTATACCTGTAGCAGGTATTCGGTGTTCCTGATTGGCTGGGAGCTGGGAGGGAGCAAAAACGTGGACTGTCCGGGGTTCCCCGAGGATTGGTTTGGGAAACACTGACATAGAGGAAGGGCTGCCAGTGTAAGCCAGTGATTCCCAGCCTGGTCCTCGGGGACCCCCAGAGAGTCCATGTTTTTGCTCCCTCCCAGCTCCCAGTATGAGCAAAAACATGGAACGGCTGCGGGTCCCGAGGACCAGGCTGTGAAAGTACTTACTCCTTACTATGATTATAAGTGTTTTGCAGGCGGCGCTCGACTTACGATGGACTTGCGTTACGTAAATGGAAAATATCGTGAGTCAATGAAATGATTGACATGATTAAAAAATAAGTAAATAGCTACAGTCACCGAATAACTAAACAAAACCTACTGAAAATGACTTGAAAATTACTGTTAAAGAAACAAGCTTATTTGGCTAAACACAGAAAAGAAACACTGTACAGTTCGCTCGTGGTCGCTACAGTGACTGGAGGCGTGACTGTAGGGATCCCGCTGTCGCCCGCTGTCAGTATCATATGGCATATCACTGGTCCCGGGGGCAGATCAAAATTCAAAGTTTGATGACTGGTGAACGTGCATCGGTATCGCACCATCATGAAGTGTAAATGTCGTAAGGGTTACCGTCGTAAAGCAAGGGGCATCACTGCGCGTTTTGGAGCATGTCTGGAACACAATGTGAAGGGTAGATGAGGAGCACATAGAGGCTCGTCACCGGACTCCATGTCCTGATGGATGAAGTTATTCTGGGAACTGGGGGGGCGCAGTCAGTCAGAGCCCTCCAGTTCCCTCCCCAGGCATGCAGCCCGCCCCCTCCCTCGGGCCCTTCCGCTGGCGCTGCTCTGGTGACGCGTAGGCTGAGTTCCGTCTCCGATGAGCGCTCGTCCTCGCCGAGCTGGGCTGACGTCGCCGACGGACATCGGGAGGAGAGAGAGGAGGTCCAGGCCCAGGAGACGGACATGGGCGCAAGAGTGATGACACACACCCCCCACGCCGCCCTTGTGCACGTGGCCATCGGAGATGTGATGTCATTGCCACATCATGACATAACGATTAACATTACGAGTTAGCCTGCTGCGGATTTAATGTCCGCTCCCTGTGATTTGTGGGTAACGGTGACACGACTTCTACGTCGCTAGAGAACTATGTCGTACTCATAGCTGGGTCTCCTATGGCTACACAACTATGAAGGACCGTCTCTCTCGTTCGACTCCCTCTCCTCCGTCTTGTCAGCGACGCCTGCGGTCCTGGTGCTGTATCGATAACGTAGAAACTATCCAGTACAAAATGAGTATTAATGATATTCACATTTTGGTCATTTCTGTGTGGGTGTAAGTGTGAGCGCTGAGTCAGGTGCAGCATGAGGGGGACGGAGAGGATCAGTGCGGGGAACTTCCCTCCCTGTTGGGAGTCGGGTGCCCGGAAGAGGTCCTGGCCTGTCATCAGGGCTCTGTTCACATGGCCAGAGCGGCGGCCCAAAGCCATTATGGGAATTCGCTCGCTTCTGGCAGGTTCTCTGAGTCGGCACCGCCACAGTACTGTCGCAGCTCGCCGTTTAGCCACCATAATCTGGTTCTTACAGCGCCAACAGCGGCAAGCGGTTCATGACTGTTAAGTGTTAAGGTTTAGGCACTATGCAGTTCTATCTATCTATCTATCTATCTATCTATCTATCTATCTATCTATCTATCTATCTATCTATCTATCTATCTATCTATCATTTGTCTGTCATGTCTAATCTATGTATCAAATCTATCATCTATGTATGTCTGTGTATCAAATCTATTTATCATCTGTCCGTCTAATCTGTGTATCAAATCTGTCTAATATCTGTGTCTAACCTATGTATCAAATCTATCATCTATATCATTGTATCAGATATATCTATCATCTCATGCACATTCTTAACCGCTTCTCTGCTAATATTTTGCGCCTTTGTTTCTAATTGAATAGCGAAGCCGTGATCATTAAACTTTTCGCGCGTGAACCGACGGCAGCGACAGCTTCAGCATTTCGGCGGGTCGCTCAGCTCGTACGTCTTAGAGTTCCATACCTGCCTGCGGGGGTTTGCCGGCCGGCGGGGACGGAGAGCCGAGCCCGGTGACGTTAATGGGACCGGGGCTTGTGTGACCGCAGTCCTGTCATGACAGCATAGCAGCCCACTGCTGGGAGCCGCTGTAATTCCAGCACTCGCTGTAAGCAGCTCTGGCCATTTCCAAAGCCTCCATCCTCAGCGCTGACAGATGGCTTCACATCAGCGGTGAAGAGGTCACCTCTCTCATGCCATGTCTTCTTCAGTGTCACCTCCGCTGTTCAGGGTGCAAATGGCAGTGGACTTTATATTTGATTTAAATTTAATGTAGACTGTTTTTTGTCTTTTTCATTTTTGAAAGAGGGTGTGATTGAGTGGAATACCCTGCTGTGGAGAGAGAGTGTTTCTGTCCCTCGGCGTGATGGACACGGGTTACTGAACAGAGCAGCGTCATTAATGGATGGAAAAGAGTAATGGACGGGAGCAGAGGATGCTGGGAAAAGCCCGATGGGAGGGGGGGGGCAAGTCCTCACGCGAGCGGCCGCATTTAACACGCGGCTCGGAGATTTAAAGCGCAATCCTCTGGCTTCTCGCAATTTGGACGAATAAGCTGCTCCTTCTGTTCAGTTTAATAATAGAATCGGAACTCAAAATTTATCGCTCGGTTGTTCGAGGACATTAAATACTCCAGGTGGCCTCACATCCATCCGTGGTAGGTGCCATGAGCAGGCTGAGGGATTATGGGGGATTAATATCACCTGTGTTAATGGTATTATCAAAGTAACCTATTGTGGGGGGGGGGTGGTGGCACTGAATGATGACCCCCTCCGTTAGGTTCTTCTTGCCTGCTTCCTGGTTCCCTGGGACGGAAAGCCTGTGCACTGCGTGATGGCAGGATGCCCCGAAGTTTGCGGAAAAGTGTGGCATTCCGGCATGTGGACCAGGCACCACCCCCATAACATCCCTGCACGCCCCAGGCACCGCCCCCATAACGTCCCTGCACGCCCCAAGCACCGCCCCCATAACGTCCCTGCAGGCCCCAAGCACCGCCCCCATAACGTCCCTGTAGGCCCCAAGCACCGCCCCCATAACGTCCCTGCAGGCCCCATGCACCGCCCCCATAACGTCCCTGCACGCCCTAGGCACCGCCCCCATAACGTCCCTGCAGGCCCCAAGCACCACCCCCATAACGTCCTGAAGACATATAGGGATGGGGTCTGGCACACTATGATGTTCCCTGAGCATATAAATTATTATTTTTCATATTCAGGGACCCCCCTCCCATACAGTGCTGCCCCCCCTGAGTCTGCCTGGGTGTCCCTTTTATTGATTTCCCACACAGATGGTAAATTTTAAATCTGTTTTTCTTCCCCCTTTCCTGCATATCTGTGCCCCCCCCCCACAAAGGCAGCACCCCCTGATCCACATCGCTGCTGACCACGAGTGGTGCCCTGATCCTGTGGCGTGCCAGTCTATGGGACCACACCCGACTTATTGGGTTTGGGTCGATTACGTGAGGCTCGCCGTGCTGGTTCCGGTGACCATGCGGGTCTGAGACTGGGACTTTAATTAGGCACAGAGACACGTGGCACAGAAAAGCGTCTTCAATAGTAATGCAGCAAGCTGCCAAGCCTTCAAGGGGCGATGGCAAAATTTTCCCATTTTATTTACCATTTTTTACTATTTTTATTGACTATGGAGGAAGACGGAAAAAAGGAATCAGCCCTGAGCCGAAAGCACCGCCTTTGGTTACAGGCAGAGCAGAGTTTCATGCCCAGAGGCTCCATAAGCAGCTTCCAAAAGCCACTCGCTGCCCTGGGGGCGTAAGCATGGCGGCAATGTCAGGCCCAGTGGTGATTGTAGGTGCTGTCACCATGGTGCTTTTGATGGCCATGTCGCTGGAGGGGTGTCTCTGACTTCATATGGGTTTAGGTGCTATGTGGTGTAAGGTAAGGGTTTAAAGTTCACATCACAGTAGGGTAAGGGCAAGTCCTCAAGTGTCACTATAAGGTGAGGGTTTATTCCTCACCTGTCACTGTAAGGTGAGGGTTTAGTCCTCATCTGTCACTGTACAGTAAGGGTTTAGTCCTCACCTGGCACTGTACAATGAGGGTTTAGTCCTCACCTGTCACAGTATGATGAGGGTTTAGTCCTTTCATGTTACTGTACAGTGATGGTTTAGTCCTTTCATGTTACTGTACAGTAAGGTAGTCCTTTCGCATCACTGAACGGTAAGGGTTTAGGCCTTGTGTCACTGTATGGTGAGGGTTTAGTCCTCACATGTCACTGTACGATGAGGGTTTAGTCCTTTCTTGTCACTACAGTGAGGGTTTAGGCCTTGTGTCACTGTACGGTGAGGATTTAGTCCTTTCCTGTCACTTTATGGTAAGGGTCTAGGCCTCATATCATTGTACAGTTAGGGTTTAGTCCTCACATGTCACTGTACAGTTAGGGTTTAGTCCTCACATGTCACTGTTCGATAAGGGTTTACTCATCGCATTTCTCGTCATCTGCAGTCTCTGTCATCTCATTATGCTCAGCAGATGCTTCTGTTTCCACCTCTGAAAATAGTCAGGCATTAATTCAGGTCTGTTAACGACGCGAGGGTGGTTAAACTCATAATTAATATTAATGGCGGTAAATGTGGTAAGCGAGTGAGGAGAGTCCCCATGCTGCAGCCGGTGTGGATGCAGTCACTCCTGCTGGAGTGTTCACACCACTGCATTTCACACAGCAATGCCAATTTGCTTTAGAATTGTATAGATCTATAGTTGATCCATCAATCAGTTTAATTAAATAGATTTTTATTACCAATATTCAGTGTCCATGTTTCCATTTTAAAAAAACTATCAGGCTTATTTTGGATAACAGAGATTCCTCCTCATATTTAGAATGAATTTTATTCATAATCATAGTTTAGTGCAGAAAAATGTGTTAGCATCTTAAAATAATACAGTTCGAACATGAGATTACATGCTTAAATTAATTAACAATGAAAGACTGCTTACAGTACTTTTGTGTGTGTCCACCAGGAGGGGTGGGGCCTGGTCACGCCCTCCCATCGAGCCCCGCGCTCTGATTGGCCGCCTGAACGTCACAGTGCCACCCCTCCCTTTTCATTCAGCTGACTGCTTTGTGTGTGAGTACTGGAGAGGCTCTGTAGGCGCACACAGACACACGCGCGCGCACACACACACACACGCACGCCGCGCACTCCGCCCCCTCCCTGCTCGGGCCCTCCCCTTCTCCACAGCCTGCCGCGGCGCGGAGGTAAACAGTGTAGCGCTGGCTGAGCAGTCGGCCGCACGTGTTCAGTGTGTCTGTCTGTGTGTTCCTCCTCCTCCTCCTCCTGCTCCTCCTCCTCCTCCCCCCGCCCCCCCCCTGCCCCGCCGCGCTGCAAACACTGCCGAAGAGGCGAGAGCCACAAGCAGCCACCCGCCACAGACAGAGAGGAGACCAGGGCAAAGAGAAAGGAAAGAGAGAGAGAGAGAGAGAGACGGGGGAGATCCCGGCGCCCCATGCTGTGCTCCATGGCCAACGTGGGCCCTCTGCTGCTCCCCCCCCTCCAGGGGCCTCCGCCGCTTCTCTACATTCCCGAGGTAAGCCTGCTGCCTCCCCGTTCCCCCACCTCCCAGTCCGCCTCCATTCCGGAGTTCCCCCGTGGGTGCGTTGGTAGGACCGTTCCCCGTGCGCTCCCTCCTCTGCCGCTCCTCTCCCTCCTCCTCCTCCTCCTCTCCCTCCCTCTCTACACCCTCTCGTCCGTTCCATTCTCCCTCCCTTACTTTTCGCGGTTGGGCGCGGGGGCTGTGGGACGGGGGCCGCGGGTGCTCCGGAGGTGGACTCCCGTTTTTTTTTTGTCCTCCCCCACTTTTCTTCCTCGCCGCTGACCAATGCGGCTCCTTCTCATGCGATCCTACGGTTCCTGGTGGCGCTCTTCACGCCGGTGAGGTTTTTTCCCTTTTCCCTTTCTAATAACTGCCCCCCACCTGTCATTTTCTGCACCCGGGTTTGCTGTAGAAATGCCTCCCCCCCCCACACACCCCCCCGCTCTCATATTTTCCCTGTTTAATTAACGTGGACTGTCAGTGTTGTCACTTTGGCTAATTAATGCGGTTCGGACTGGCGCGGGGATGCGAGCCGCCCCCCGCCCCTAAGCGCAGGGCTCTCTCGCGTGCCGCCCGCTGGGCAGGGACCTCTGGACCCGCTAAAGACGGCTCGGTCCCGTCGGGCCAGTGCAAGAGCTGGGCGGGTTCCCTGGTCGCATTCCCACATTTCCTGCGTGTGCATGAGGGCAAACTTTATGCAATCAATTTTAGTTCAGTTCTTTGGGGGTTGGTATGTAAACTGTGTGTAGTCGAGTTAAGGGGGAGACCTATGTGTGTGTGTGTGTGTGCGTGCGCACACGCGTGCATGTGTGTGTGTGCGTGTGTGTGTGCGTACACGTGTGTGCGTGTGCGTGCATGTGTGCGCACGCGCATGTGTGCGCGCACGCGTGTGTGTGTGCGTGTGCGTGTGTGTGGGTGTGCGCGTGTGTGTGCGTGCGCGCGCGTGTGTGTGTGCGTGTGCGTGTATGTGCGTGTGTGTGTGTGTGTGTGTGCGCGTGTGCGTGTGTGTGTGTGTGCTGTGCTGCTTTGGTTGTCATTTCTCTTCTCCGAAACCCAGCAATCCCCTTCATGGACACAAGCATTCAGTGCAGACTCTTACATGGGACTTGAGGCCTGCATGGACGTGCACCTTAGATCCAGCGAGATGACACACACGACAAAGTCCCTCCGGGCCCCAGATCCTCGCCCTCGAGGTCGGCCGTTTGAGAGGCGAGCAGAGAGAGAGCGGAGAGGCTTTTCTGGGGTCTGGACCATGGATTAATCACAGCTTCCCAAAACGGCTTCTTGCTCCCCAGCGCTGATATGGTCTGCATCTCTGCAGAGGCCAGTGAGGGGCCGTACCTGAGCAAGGGAGCTGAATAAGGTCGCAGCCGTCATATCGATGATTTACTTGATGATGCTAGAGTCGGTAAAGTGCTGGGTGGAGCCTCGGGTGTCCAGCATTTGGATGGATGCTCCTCCACTGGTCTGTCTGTCTGTGTGTTACTGCTCATACTTGCTAGCTGGAGTTGTTGAGTCGGCGTTGTCGGCCTTCAGTCTGTCCACATCAGATCATCACCACCTCCGCCAAGTCCCTTCCCTTGTTCCTTCTCCTACTCTCTGTCCGTCAGCCTCTGGGTGCAGCTATTTTATAGACTGACTGCCGTAAAAAGGCCGCTTAAGCCTGTCAGGTTTTACTTAATGGTCACAGCTGTGTGTGTTTTTTTTTTTTTGTGAACACACAGGAGGTACTGTGTGCGTGTGTGCGTGTGCTCGTAGTACCTTTGAAGAGCAACTACCAGGCCATTATCTATAGAGGAATGGAAAAGTGAGCTGCTACTATTTACACTGGTGTAAATATATAAGTGTAGATATTTCCCAGTGTTATTTGCAGAATTGACATATCCAGTACAGCAGTAAATTCAAAGAAAAGAAACTTATTTAAAATGCATTTCAAAGTTTTCCTGTCGCGCTTTCGTCCGCCTGGCTTAACGGGCTGTAAGTGCACTGAAGCACGGTGAAGCTGCAGTAAATGTCACAAACGTGCGATTTATGGAAATGACATTTTGTTTCCGCAGTCGCTGCCAGCGTGCAGGCAGAGGATGGGCGTGTGCGTGCGCGTGCGAGCGAGCGTGCAGCGCCTTCTCCCGCGTGCAACGCCATTAGCGGGCGACTGCGCCGCGGGCGAGGGTCCCGTCGCTCCCGCCACACGGCAACCTGTTGCTCCGAGAACTGGAAAACTGTCCGTGCTCTCAGCTTTGACACACAGCAGCCCACACTGGGAATACTGGGAAAGGCATTTGTCATGTGCTCTGTTTTATTCTCCATGATATATATTGTTTTTAAGCAGGCCCAAAATAGGGCATCGTTTTATAATGAAAGTGACATGCCGGGCGTCGTCCGGAGGGCGGGGCTGGTTTTCCGTGGGACACTTTCTTTTTTCATAATTACCAGACCTAGCAGTGTGCTAAGCAGCTTCCAGTTACATAGCAGACCCCTCTTTTGTCATTCCATCTAAATAAAATTAGCTACTAAATTTGGGAAAATTGAGAGCCACGCTCTGCAGTCGGTGCTAAGCACACCTTGTTAGGATTCACGCTCGAATCGGCCGGTTTCAAAGGACGCAAGTCTGCAGTCTGCTGGGGGAAAAAGAAAGGTAACAGGGAATATCCAACGGCCCTGTTTTTGTTGAGAAAGCTCACTGGGATTCCCCCCCCCCCCCCAAGTCTCGTTTTTGTTCTGCTCTGAGTCTTACCTTCGCCGTGTTTCATCACACTGAGCAATAAGTCACCCTGAAGGATTCGCTCTTGTCTTGAGTGCCTCATTATGTGTTCTGTTTACCGATACGGTCCTTAAACTGTCACGCAAAAAAAAACCAAACAAAACAAACAAGAAGCGGCTCTGTCCGGGTGCATTTGCATCCAGAATGATCTGTGGCGCGTCCCTTTGATCGTCCTCGGCACCGCCGGCTTTTACGGTGTAGCTGTGTGTTTTTTGTTTGGCAGAGGGCGGTGTCGACTTCTGGGCACCGCAGAGCTTCTGCTACCACAGCGGAGTGTTGGGAGGGTGTTCGCCGTACAGATGAGGAACCAAGACTCTAACCCGAGATGGCCGAGCTCCCCCAAACACATCCAGCGCGTGACTCCGGCAGAACCGGTGAAGGCCCGTTAGACCCAGTTTGGCTCACCTTAAAAATCACAGCGTGTTTGCACACATCTCTGTGGCATATGGGCCCGCCGTTGGCATAGCATTTAAGGAACTGGACTTCCTACCAGAACACTTGAGCCTGGCTAGCTTCCGTAAGATACCCATCTGTGTAAAACTGAGCAGTGTAACTCCATTCGGATAAAAGCATTTGCCTGACAAATGGATTCTTTGTATAGGGGAGTGAAAATGATTTGCGCTGGCAAGCATTAAGACCCGCTCAGCACTAGATGGCGCTTTCCTTGAAGATCTGCGGTTTTGTGAAATGTAAAATGTACTTGTACAGTAAATTTTATAAATTGCAAAAATGATTATTGTTATTATGGCTCTGACAGGACCTGCAAAATTGCATACAAATAATGTACAATTTGTCCTATTGGATCTTAGTAGGGCTGCAACATTAATTGATAAATGTAATGAATGAATGAATGTATTTGATCCTGAAACAGTACTTTTGCTGCAAGAGGAAAGTAGTGTTACAAAAAAAAAGTTGAAGCTGAGGCGAGCAGGGAGCTGAAGACAGGATGCCCGGTTCGACGACGCGGCATATTGTCAGGGCCGCGCGGGCCTGCAGCCGAATGCATTATTTAATCAAGCGGCTGCTGCTATCGATAAAGCACTCCGCCGTTATTATGGAGGAGCACGGCTGGCTCCGTCTCCCGGGCCGACTCCGCTGGCCGCTGCCCGCTGAACTTCCATAATGGCTCCATTGCACTCTGACGCCTTTTTCCGGGACGTGCTAATTAACCGGACTCGAATCCGATTGTCGGGCATCCGCACACTATGGCGGCAGAGAGGTGCCGTTTGTCTCGACCCGGCCCCCTCCCCGCCCGGCCGGGAGAGATGCTGCCGTGGTAACCGGAGCTTTCCGTCTGGATTTTTTGCCGCTGGGGGGAAATCCGGTCAGAGGCGTGGCATTCCGCGAGCCTCCTCTACCTTCTCGTCCTCCTCCCCAGAACAAAAGCCTCACTCTCCACGGGCCATCTCATAATTCACGCCTGGTTTTTATACCGCATATGCTCCCCTTCTGTTTACGTTTTCGGGCTCGTTCTTGCGTCGTCACGGACCGATTTCCACATCTGGGGCTGGGAGGGACCTGGAGTGTCTTTTGGACAGCCCCACCCCCCATTTAGTGCACCCACTGTCATTCCATTTGATCCAATGTGTCCTTAATCGTGATCTCCTTCTGAAAGTAGTCCTTCCGTGCAAAGGTGGGAAAACAGGATGTGTGCAGGAATCGTCCAGCATGTGCCGCAGATGAGTTCTCTTATTGGCCTAATTACCATGTGACCAAGGCAGAAACCCTACGGAAGCTGCGGGAAATTCCTCCTTTAGGAAGAACGGCTTCCTGAAGGAAGCCTTGCTACGTTTTTGCAAGCCCTTATCCTGCGTTTATTCATTGAGCTTAACCACAAATTACGGCAAATACTTTTGATGTTACAGCAAGCATCGACCGAGCCGAAACAAACGTCATCACTCGGGCAGCCCGCTGTTAACACTGGGGGGCTCTGCAGGTGCACACGCGGCACAGGTTCGTGCCGTTGAACCTTTCAGCCAGTTAATTAGCCTGAATCGCTTTGGGGGATACGTGCCACAGAAACCAGCAAACCGCGGTTGACTATGTAAATCACCGACTGGCAAAGTATCTGCCTAGCAGTGCCATCACATGGGCTTGAAGCATTTCGGGGGGAGGGGGATGTTTATATCAGGGTGGGGATGTCATTTAGATGCAGGTGGCCCTGAGCCCCCCCCCACCAACCACCACCCCCACACACGCATCTGCAGCACTGCAGCGCGTCGTGCATAGGAACCATTTTGCACCAGTTACGTCTCCTCCGCTGCCAGCTAGCTTGGAGGAGATATGGAGGGGTGGCGGGAGGGGTGAGTGGAGAGGGGAGTGGGCTTTCCGGTGGCAGTAATCTGATAAGCCTGGCTCGCTCAGAGGGCTGGGGGGCTCCGCTGCTTTCTGAGCACGGTCCGGCGGCCCTCGCTCTCCATGCCACACTTCTGGCCCCCCAGCGGCACCATGCGTGCGCCACCCAGCTCCGCTCTCCACTCGATGGTCGCCCCCGCCTCTGTCCACGCCACTGCACTCCAGCTGTGACATCCCCCCTCACCCCCCATCTGCTTGTCCCCCTGATGCCTCCTGCTCACTACTTCTCCTGGGGGAGATCCGCCCCCCCCCCCCCCAGTTCTGTTTTGTTCTCATATATAAAATCGAACGCCATTACAGGTTTAACATACAGCGCCACGCCGGGCAGAGCTGCCCGCATCCCGAAAAGCCGTCCGCTCTGAAGAACAGAGGGGTCACGTTCGGCTGCAGGCGTAAACAGCGATGAAAGTGACACGGGCCGCAGAGCCGCCAGCTTCAGAGAGGTGGCGCTGGTGAGGCCCACGCACTACACTGTGCAAACAGAGCAGCGGAGTAGATCAAACACTCCAGCGAACGCGCATTGGCGCAAGATTAAATGTCACTGGGCTCCAGGAACAAACACTGCGATAAGGAGACTTGAGGAGTGAAGAAGCTGCCCGACATGAGTCCAGAGTCCATCATCTGCCATTCACGTGTCCAGTACACTGTGTTTAACCCGCGGCGCCTCACGGCGCCCCCTGCTGCTCCCCCGCCAGTAAGACAGACCCTCTTCCCATAACAAACGGCTAGTAATCGCTGTCAGTCATTCTTCTGAACTGCCGCTCAGCTGCTGGCACATTTGTGGCCCACCGCCCCAAAAGAACTTTTTGTTGCCACCATCATGGTGAAAATTCCTTTACCATTCGTCATGTATCAAAATGTATCATTATCATTAAAAAAAAATGGCCCCGTGCCGAGCAGCCCCCTGCACGGCTGGGCTGCGGCTCTTGCTCTCGTTCCCGGCTGCTTTCTCTCTACCGCCTCATTTGTTGTGGTTCAGATGGGACTGCCGGCCGCCCCCCCTTAAAAACGGGGGTTTGTGGTCGCGAACTCTCATGCATTATTAAAGGTGGTTTTCAGTTTCTGCTGAAATGGAGCCTCATTCTTTATTTATGAACGCGGAGCCCGAAAGCCCACGGGCCCCGTTCTTCTGGCCGTAACGTAGATGTAGGATGCAGGGCGCAGTCCTGCCGCCACGCGGCTCTAACGCACGCGGACGGCAGGCGCCGTGCCGCTTGTCCAGGTCGTCCCAGAGACTCCAGCGGCTCAGGAAGCTGAGAATTTCCAGGCGGGTGCTGGGTGCCTTCGGCTGCTCCGGAGCCACACCTCAGCTCCTTCCCATCTCAGAGGTCGCGCTGAATAAACGGTGACTGGGGCCCTCGCTCTCGGTGTCGGTGAGGAGGGTGCGGACGAGGCTGAGGTCACTCCGAGGGTGAATTAGCACTCCTTCATGCACCGAACATGGGTGTTTTTAGGTATTTTACCCCCAATGCCTCGAGACATATATATAGCATGTGTTTAATATACTGGGATCCTAGTGATTTTGTTGTAAAAATAGCGATGTGATTTTGTTCTGATAAATATTTGGGTATTTATAACACAAAACGCCAGTTCATAAATTTCTCACAAACCCGTCTAGGAGTGATTTAAACAGCAAGGATGAAAATGATTATGATTGTATCGGAGAACACATGCAGCGCTCATGCAGGAGCAGCGGAGGTAAACTTTAAAATGATTTTTAGACATAGCATAGATTTTTAGTCCGTACAGAATTGAAAGTAAGAAAAAGCCTTATTTTAATATAGCTGACTAGCATTGGTGCTGTTGGTATTAGTATTGCCCATTGTCCAGTCATATAAGATACTATAGTTATTTTTCGAATTCTGTACAAAATACCTCGCCTCTCGCTGTGATGTCATTCAGCACCAGTACCAGTTTTTACGATAGTGAAAAACCAGCACCTTCGAGTATCGTAGTTGTCTTACTTTCTCGAAGTACCAAAAGTACGGTACCTGGTGCAGTGGAAATGCGCCTTTCAGTCCCAAATCCCTGAGGTTCGGCAATTAGCCTGTTCCCTGGAAATCAAGGTCTAGGTGAAGGGATGGCGGCTCCATAAAGGCTTACTTATGGCTCCCAGACACTCGTGGGTCCGAAGAGCTCACGCCGTGGCATTTATCCGAAGCTGCGCACTGGGTGCTGCCATCTAATTACAGAAGGAAAAGAAAACTTCCCGGGACAAATTCCATGGCGTGTCCTGAAGCATCCCCGTGGGGAGAAGAAGGATGGCAGAAGCAGCGGAGGATGGAGCGGAAAGGCGACGGAGATGTGATGGTGTGGCGGAGCCTCCAGTGTCTCCTGTAAGGAGGGCGATGTGTGAGTCGGGGTGACGGAAATAGATGTTCCTCATTACTGCCTGGGTCGGGGTGTGAGGTCACAGGTCTAAGGGGGACTGTCACCGGTTGATAGAGATGAGAGTGCCAGACTCTCGTACCCCACCTCAGCTCTCTCTTCTTTCCCTACGTCGTTGGAGCAATATGGTCTCCGTCTTGTGTTGATTATTTTTTTTTGTTTATAGAGGGAGTTCGCAGTCTTAATGTCTCATTATATGGTTTAGAAACGGCTCATCAAATCACTGTCAGGTGAAATCAATCACGATGCCCCTTCCTGCAAACAAGTCTTAAGGTGGGCAACAGTACGAGGTCTTCGTTGTCGCATTCTCTGTTGGAGACAGGTC
>JAODLC010000049.1:17663888-17674072 GCA_026781145.1 Hippopotamyrus pictus
CTGCTGTACAGCCAGTCAGAGACCCCCCCCCCACACACACTGTGTGACGTAATGGTCCCGTCTGAGTCTGTGAGGACTGACATTAGGAACAAATAAAGCTTTGCGGATTCAAACCCAAGTCTTTTCGTATGGGCACTAGCTGAGGTGTCAGCCCGCTCACGCACCTACGCGACAAGCCGGTGGATTATGGAAACCTGAATAGCATCTGCTCCTCGCGGCTCGGCCATGTCTGTGCACCAGCGCATCAGTTCGGCACCGCAGGACTGCCAAAATGTCCCCGGCAGTGCTTTAAACAAGACACCCCACAGCGCTGTCCGCCACAGCATGGGACCGGCCGGCAACTGTGTGTCTGGATGGGGGGGCGTCCTGAACACAGCCACAGCTCCAGACCAGGGGTGCCGTCAGGCGTCTGTCGGCCAGACGATCTTCCGTTCCGTGTTCTCTGACACAGGGAATCTTCCTGGGCCTGCTTCCGTTCCGTGTTCTCTGACACAGGGAATCTTCCTGGGCCTGCTTCCGTTCCGTGTTCTCTGACACAGGGAATCTTCCTGGGCCTGCTTCCGCTCGAGACACATCGGGCAAAATGAAAAGTACATTCGTTGATACTCATCAAGAGAGCCTTTGATCTGGCCTAAAGCAGCCTGGCGCAGGGCTGGAAGACGCTTGCTTCCACCGCCCGTTTCCAAACCGACGCAGACGTGCCCGAAAGTGGAGACGCGGCCTGTTCCGCGACCTGGCTGCTCAGCCGCGAGACGTGCGCTTTGAGGTCAGCAGAGGCTGACTCGCTGGTGTTCCATGCATTCGCCACAGAGATGCGAAATCTCCCCCTCCATGCTGGGAGATTATGCAAAACAGAAAACCTCAAACAGAATTTCCCATGTGTTTAATCTCGTCTCTCAGCTGCAAACAATTAATAGCGAGTTTGAGAAGAACGGAGTAATTTTTGTGTTCGCGATCTTGCGGCTGTGATTCGTGCGGTTATCCCTGAGAGGTACTGGTGCATGGGGGCGGGATGGCCACTTGTGTATTTTAATCCTGTAAATTGTAGGCCCCTTCTTCTGCTCAGCGAAAAGCCGTGTGGACCTGGGTGATCCATTTTTTAAGCAGAAAATGTCTAGTGTCACAAAATTGAGTCCGTGCTATTTACCTACAGTGCCTTTCATTTCGTCGGTGCTCTGCTGAGAAAGCCGTGCATTTTTTATCATTTTTATGCCTCTGGATGGATGGGATATGCTGATTTAATTTTCTCTTGTTTCCAGGGTAACCAAGAGGCCACGCCCCCCCCAGAGGCAATGGCTCAGTCGTACGCCCCCGGCCAGTACCCGCAACCCCCGCAGAGTGGGATCCCTGCAGAGTACGCCGTGGTGACGCCCCCACACCCTACGGCAACCTATGGGGGTCAGTGCGGCCTCTACGCGGCCACGCCCACGGCCACGCCCACCCTCAGCGAGCCGTCTGTCACCGTCGCAGACTGCAATGCAACCACGGCAACGGTCAGTACCATTTAGCTTCCCGAATATGTTCCCAATTTTATAATCTGCCACGTTTATCCAGTTATAAAGCGTTGTTGGGTTTTTCACCGGTGCGGTTTGGCAGAACTGTAACTGAGTGACTGCAGGGAGGGGGGTGGACCATCTCGCGTTTGCTGCTGTGAACCCTGCGCTCCCCCAGTGAGCAGCGGTGCCTGGCTAACTGGGAGGTGCGGGAGAGTCCATTCAGGCCCTCGGGGTTATTGTCCTCCTTGAAGTTCATTTGCCCATTTACCTCTGTTTATTTATTTAATTGTTTTAGTCTCCCTGCAGAAGCACCCCCCAAACGAGCTTGATGGGCCGAATGGCCTCCTCTCCTTTGTAAATTTCTTATGTTCTTATGTAAAGTATTTTTCCATAAGTGAGATGCGGACAGACGTTGGTTTCTCTCCCTTGTTGCCCCGGTTATTATGATTGGCTCTCTATCTACTACTCTGAAAGAGCCGTTTATCAGTCGTTTTATGGCAGTCGCTTGTTTCGTGTCTGATTTCGGTTGCCTGGGGTTAGAGATGGGCTCAGGGGAGCAGCATGTAGCTCAGCAGGCTGAGCCTCTGTGCCTGTGGTCAGAAGGTTGCCGGTTTGAGCCCAGCCTCAGCAGAACAGTCACATGTCCGAGGGCCCTTGAGCGAGGCCCTTAACCCCCGAGCCCCTGGGTGCCGCTGCAGGTGGCTGCCCTTCGCCGCCAAGCTCACTCTCACCTACATGTGTGACTGAGTGCTGGATGGAGGGATCAATAAAGCATCATTATTATTATGTTTGATACCTGTAAGGGTAATCTGGCGAGAAAAGGCCACTACAAGTGCTGGTACCTGCTGATCCGTTTGCTCTGGTATGATGATGGGAGCGTGCAAACAGGTCAGAGTTTTCTGGCGTGTGCAGAGCGTCCAAAACGGACCAGATCCGCACAGGCAGCGCTGGCTGGAGAAAGTAAGGAAAGTCTCGCCTTTGAAGGAGAAGCTGACCTTGGTCAAGGCCGCCTGAACTCTCTCCCTCTTTGATCAGCGATTGCATTTATTTATTTATTTTTTGCAGCATCTCCTAGACGCGTATTGACGTGCTGTTCCTGTTTGGTACTGTATAGAATTCTAAGCATAAGCCTTGGTTCAGTTTGACTGTTGCTGGCTGGATTATTATCTGCCTGAAGTAACCCACCCCCCCCCCCCCCCCCCACCAATCTCAGAACTTTTTTTCTGGTTTTCACTTTTTCATTCTCCCCCTTATCTTGTCATCCGGAATGTTCCGGCGCCTCTTGCCCATTGATCTCGCCCAGCACTGTGGGCCTCCGCATCCCTCCTTAATCCTGCTGCAGTTATTGTAATCCATGATTCATTCCGGTCGGTGTTGTAGGTCTGCCTCCGCAGGGCCCACGTGTTCGGAGACGCCAGGAGATGCGGCTGGCCGCGCTCGTTGCGTAACGTCTCCGCGGGGCGGCTGGCGCCGCTGCCCTCACCGCGCAGAAACGGACGCCGTTCCCCGCCTCTCGTACACGAGCCCCCTCCGTCCTGGAGGGAAGCTGCAGCTATTGTTTTTGGTGTGTGATGAGCGATATTATCTGATTGGAGGGCTTCTCCAGTATTGGCACCTTAGATTTTGTCTCGATGGAATCGCCACAAATGTTTTTTGCCACGCTTCCACATCATCTTGCCCGAAATGTGCTGTCCTGGACTGTATGAGGTGGAGTCAGAATCAGGCAGCCCAGGCCTGATGTCCAACTGCCCCCCAACCCCAAGCTGCCAGGCAGGATGTTGTGACAGTAGGAACTGACAGGAAGGTGCTGCGTTTCCCTCCGGACAGCCAGACGGCGTGACGCGCTCGGCCGCCTCCCCGGAGAAACAGCAGCCCAAGCGGCTGCACGTGTCCAACATCCCCTTCCGGTTCCGTGACCCGGACCTGCGCCAGATGTTTGGGGTGAGCGTCACGCCGTTCTAGGGGACTGCACGCAGGTACACGCGGTCTGTGACACCGACATTTGGGGTGAGCGTCACGCCGTTCTAGGGGACTGCACGCAGGTACACGCGGTCTGTGACACTGACATTTGGGGGGGTTCTCACGGTATCTCCTCCTCAGATATGATGACGTCATAATGGATCGCCTCGTCCTCTTCTCAAGCCCCTTGAAAAGGCGGTATATAAAAATAAACCATAATGGCTACACTTACATTGCACAGTTGGGTCCACATCGGCGTCCGTTACCAGCAGAGACATTAGGATGACTCCCAGGTCAGGGTGCTGATAACCTTGCTGCCGATTCTCTTACCCTTTGTTCCATCAGAAGTGTCGAGCTCTCGGTGTGCCTAAAGGGGGTGCTAACCACACACCTCCTGGAAACTGACCGCGTTGTGTCAGCTGGTAGATGTCCCCCCCCAGGACCGCTGCTCCCCGCAGTGATAGCAAGGGACCCGGCCGCCCCTTCGCCTCACACCCACAAGCTGTTGTCCTTGAGCTCCAGCAGACTGGGGAAGCAGATGAAACTTGCTCCCCCTAACCTTAATTAGCCATCTCCCATCCCGTTCGGAAAAGTCTGGAGAAGCACTCTGTGCCTGCTGCGTTGAGGGGGTACCGATGCACACCGTTTGGTGGTGTAATTAGCTTTAATGAAGTAACACGGCTATTGTAGACAGCAATTAAAACTCACTCTTATCCCCGCTTGTTAGAGGAGCTTTCTTCGTGGTCCCCCTTCTCGCTAATGATCCAGAAGCAAAGGCGGTAAATTGGATTCGGCCTGTTAACCACTTCCGTGCCTCGGGGTCTCCCTTCGCGCCAGGAGGTGGGGAAAGGTGGCCGCCCTGTTCCTCCCTTCTTGGGAGGCGGCCAGCTGACCGGCACGTTTCGGAGCCTTCCCACGATGCACCACGACGGCATGGACCCATTTGCCGCGAGCGGGGGTGGGGGGGGGGACAGGAAAGCGAGGAGGCATGCTTACGGTCTGTTAGCGTTGGAGAAGGCGTGTCAGAAGGGTGGGAGAGGGGGTTGGAGGAGGATGGGGTTTTAGGAGTAGGTGTACCTGGCTCTGCGTCAAGCTCAGAGGGCCTGCAAACCGCCCTGAGTCCGTCATTGTTAGGGAAAGGTCCCCGGCAGAGCCAGCAGCGGCCCAGTGTCCCGCATCCCCACCCGGCAGCGCCTCACAACCGAGCTTGCCAGCATGGGGTCCCCGGAGGGGGGGCCGGCGCAGCCGGCAATCAAGCACCTTGCGCTCCGCGTCGGAATGGGATCTGCCCTCCCCCCACCCCCCATTATGTTTTAAATAGAATTACTAACCATTTCCGGGAGGTTCTCCGTAGACCCAACCCCCTCCATGTCATCCCTCCGACCACTGTGCTTATAGGGATTAGCCAGGTAGTGAGACGTTAGCGCCTCCCCACGGAAGGCGTCGGCGCCGTCGGATGATGTGCGGCAGCGAGCAGCACGTTCTGGACCTGCCACCGTAGAAGAAAATCATTTATGTTAGTTACAGCAGGCATTTGGGTCTCGGCTCGCTGGAAACCGCTCTCCTGTACCATTGTGCCATCATGACATGCTCTAATTATCTCCTCGCTGATCTCCTTTTGTTTTTTTTATCTCCCACTCTGCAGCAATTTGGGAAGATTTTAGACGTGGAAATAATTTTTAATGAGCGGGGTTCCAAGGTAAGTCAGCTGGAACAGTCGGGCTCGCCTGTTTGCTTCCCGTCAGGTCTGGTCTCCTTCGGTCCCCAGCCGGATAATTGAGGTCTCATGCATCTTGGCCTTCAGCTAAGACCTAACTTGACCCTTGTGCTCTAACATCACCCCCCCCCCCCACAGAGACACGAAGCGACACCTTCTGGTGTTTGAAGAGTGAAAGCAATGAGAAGTGTTTGACTAGACCATTCATACGTTCATAGAAGTTCATCCACACTACACGGTGTGTCAGTTTGCTGTCCAAACAAACACTTTCCTCGGGTTTGAGTTTAATCTTTCTCGCTCCTGGGCTTCTCAGGTATCAATTTCAAAAAGTTTAAACTGTAAGGTGCAGTATTGCGTATTTTTATGACGAATCACATCAAGTGCCTTTCAGTGCAGTACAACTTAGGGTTTCTGATGCTGCTCACGCACAAATCTCTCCACTCGTCCTGAGATGGAGAACAGAAACACGTGTGTGTGTGAAGATCCACGACCCATGATGCTCCTCTGTCGGCTACCCTCCTGACTGCTTAATGGACCCACCGCGGGCATCAACATCACTTGGGATATCCATGTCTGCGGAAATTGAGGGTGCTCTATAAAAATACTATGAGGATCACAAACGCTCTTGGTCCAAATGTCAGGAGGATTAAATTTGGCCTCCATTTTATTTTAAATGTATTTATTAAAAATCTTTTTCTGAAAGTCAGGTTCTTTCAACCTTGCTGCAGACAGGGGAGATGGGACAGTGGGTGTAGACTCACCTATTTATGGGTCTCACACCCCCCAAGGCGATCACCGCATCATGTACACCAGAACCAAACAATGGGATATCATACATTATTACATAGGCTGTGAGATAAATATGGACTGATCTGACTCCTGAGTGTCACCAGCGGCAGGGCAGAGGAAATGTGACACTCCCTGTCTTACAGACGGTAAGGGCATGTTAAGCTGGGCTGGTTTAACTGTCTTTGTCAGCCAACAGCAGATGCTACAAATATACTGTCGTCACTTTGCCTTAAATCATGAAATCATTACGCTGGCTTCCCAAAATCTAGGTGCCTTAATCACTTAAACTTCTAAGCTTTTCCCCCAAAGGTAAAACCTATAATTAAATATCGGAGGGCAAGTAAAATTTTATAAATATCAAAATAAAATTAAATAATTTTATTTATTTATTTATTTTTAAATGTTTTAAGTAAATTTCCCAGTCAGTAGCCAAATCAGTCAATAACAGGTGCAGATAAATGAGGGACACAGGCTCTCAGGTTTAAATGGTATTTAAAGGGAATTTCAGTTGGATTTGGAACGCAGAAAACAACGTTCCATTCTGATTTTCAGCCAGCGTTTCTACGCTTAAGGGAAACGAGAAAATCTTAATTGGTGCACGCGAATCGCATGCAGGAAAATGAATTTTTAAATAGATAATAAATTTTGAAATTCAGCTAATTGGTTACATATGGCGGATATTTAAGTAGAATTTATTTATGACGTTTGCAGGATGGCTGCGGAAGTGATTTCTCATTGGGATGCTTATTTTCCTGTACGAGGACAAACCGAGGTAACGGAGTCTGCTGGCAGGGGTCCGTTTGTCTGCTAACGTGGCCCGAGCGTTTAAGCCCGCAGGCCGATCGAGAGCCGGGGCGCCCCACTGGCTCTGAGACGGCCTTGGTGTCGGACAGCGAGAGGGAGAGCGTGTGTGAAGATGATTCTGTACGCTGGCATCATGCGTATGGTGCAGCTGACATTTAAGAGCACCACAAACTTCAAGTATAAGAAGGCGGGAGAGAGAGAAGCAGCTGTTATAGATTAAACCGCACAAACTTCACCCCTGAGCCCTTCTCGATAAGAATTCCTGTGTGAGGGTAACAGTTAAATAACAATCTGTGACTGCAATCAAAAAACTAAAAATGCCAAAATTTTGTTCTGTTACTTATGGTTAAGGTTGGGGCTGGGTGAGGGTTGTCATTGTTTTTTTGCATAGAAATGAATGGACAGTCCCCACAAAGATATGGATACAAACGTGTGTGTGTGTGTGTGTGTGTGTGTGTGCGCGTCTGTGTGTTGCCCTTCAGTTTTGTCTCTGACCATTTTAGGAAAGTAATTATCAGTGCATAGAGTTTGTGTCGCAGATAGACTAGAGCTGTCAGTCTTTTGTCAGTCGGATCTCCCAGTATAACCTGCTGTCTGTCTGTATGTATGTCTATCTGACTCTCTGGTTGTCTGTCTGTCTGTCTATCTGCCTGTCTGTCTGATTGTCTGCCTGTCTGTCTGTCTCTCTGTGTCATCTTGCAGCGTTTCTGCCATCGGTGAGACAGGCCTGGTTATGGGTGCCTGGTGTGTGAGGCTGTCCCGTCTGTCTGCTCCTGCTGACTAACACCCTCATCTGTTATAATGCTACAGTTCTTCCTATGGCTCACCTTCCCGTGTTTTTCTCTCCCCCTCCTCTTGCCCCGTCCCCCCCGGCCTCCCGGCTCACTTTCGTACAGGGCTTCGGCTTTGTAACGTTTCAAACGAGTGCGGATGCTGACCGTGCGCGGGAGAAACTAAACGGTACTATTGTAGAAGGACGCAAAATAGAGGTGCTTTCTTATTCCTTTTTTCCTCATTCCTTCCCTCATCCCTTCCTCCTTTTCATCTACCTCGTTCCTGTTATACGCTTTTCCTTTCCCTCCATCTTGTCCCCTCCTCTTGCCCTGCCCATCCATGCCCCATGGGGCTTGCCTCTCTAAAGCCCCCTTCCATCATCCCTCCATCTCTCCTTCCATCCATCCCACACTGCCCCTCTTCACTCCCACACACCATCTGCACACCTGGCAACGGGCCTCACCTGTCTGTGAGAGTGTTGATTCACGCACCTAGCTGATTGGGCCAGAGCCGGTAGCGTGCCCAGCTGATTGGACGAGAGCAGGTCCCACCCACTCAGCCAGTTGGACGTGATTTCACATTTTTGCTGCTCATCATCCTTTCGCTGGCACCGGGGAAAAGAATGCATGGAAATTCCCCTGTTCTACTGCCGTATGGCTTGCCACCCTCGTGCTCCTGTTCAGTTCCTTGCTTCGATGTGCTGCTTTTGCACTTTTACGGCGGCTGACTGCACACATTCCTGTAAAGGTCGTCATGCTACCCCGCGTGGGCCGTCTTCAGTCGGCTACGGCTGATTTCAGGCTAAGTGCAAACCAGCTGCTTCCTTAGGTTAAAATACCTCTGCTGTCCATCCAGATATAAAAGCCTCAAGCTTTAATTGATTAGGGGATAACAGGTTACTATAATATTTCGAAGAACATGCACAGTCCCACCAAGAGCAACGGCGGAATCCCTTATTAGGCAAAGGGGGGTGGGAGGGCTGTCAGGCTTCCTTAACGCTAAGGAAGCACCCCCCCACACACACACACATTCCAGGTGGGCCACTCTGGCTGAGAGCAGCGGGAGATCAGCCGACAGCAGCAGCATCGCTGTCTTTGGTCAGGGACTGGAGAAGGTTACAGGCATTCAGCCCTTCAGCCTGGATTCACGATACTTTCTCTTAAGCATTTTTTAGTAGTTTGCATTCTGCCTTCTCATAGTGCCACTTAGGGGACATTCTCTGTTCAGGCAGGATGTTATGTCATCCACCGAGTGAGCTGTCAGTGACTCTGTCCAACTTCCGCCTTGACAGGTAAACAATGCGACCGCCAGAGTGATGACGAACAAAAAGGTGGCCAACCATTATACCAATGGTGAGTCATGGTGGGGGGCGTGGTCTGGGCTGGATATTTGTCAACAGCAGAATCGCCAGTCATTACCTTGGCAGGAACAGATACAATATAATTTCATATACAGAGGGATTCACTGGTAATACTTGTACCTTATGGGATCATTAATAATAATAATAATAATAATAATAATAATAATAATAATAATAATCCTTAGTTATTATTATTATTATTGTTATTATTATTATTATTATTATGCTTTAGTATGCTTGAATAAATATTGTTCAGCTTATAAATGCCAGGTTACGTTCTCCTTGTTTCACATGACTGTAGATGTTTCTAAAAAGGCACAGATATGTTCTAGACCCAGTACAGTGCTGCCTTGTGTCCCTGCAGACTGGAAGCTGAACCCAGTGGTTGGAGGAGTGTATGGGCCAGAGTTATACGCAGGTGAGGGGAGCTTGAAGCCACTGGGCCATGCGCACACACACACATACATACAGACACACACAAACACACACACACATACAGACACACACATATACACACACATGCACAAATACACACACACATGCACAAACACAAACACACACACACATACAGACGCACACACACAGACACACACATATACACATACACACACATGCACAAACAGAAACACACACACACATACAGACACACACATATACACACACATGCACAAATACACACACACACATACACACACGCACACTGACCTCTCCCTCTCTTGTCTCCGGCCAGTTGACTCACAAGCCCAACAGGGTTATTTTAGGGGAAACTCCATTCAGGAGCCTCGTTTCAGCTCAGTGACCCCCCCCAGGCGGTGTGAGAGCGCGACGTTTCATCTTTCTTGGTGGTGGGGGGGGGGGGGTGGGCATGGAGGTGAAGCTTTGAAGCCACAAAGGCTGCAGGCAGAAAAGGAAACATTGTGTGAAACGGGAGAGGGAGTGGGGGGCTCTGCGGGCTCCTCCTCTCCCTCATTAGACTAAAATCTGTTCATTCGCCAGACAGCTTTACGGCAGACCTCTCCCTCTCCGTCAGCCACTCAGGCGGGCAGCGATCATCTATCATTTTTATACCCCCCCAGCGGGCCGAGCCGCTCTCCCACCCTGACATCACATCCTGTCCACACACACACACACACACACTCACACACACACACACTCACTCACTCACACACACACTCACACACACACACACACACTCTCACACACACACTCACACACACACACACATGTTGGTCTTCCTATCTAAATGGGGACCGTCCATTCATTTCTATGGGAAAAACCATAATCC
>JAODLC010000049.1:17678747-17692826 GCA_026781145.1 Hippopotamyrus pictus
ACCACCACCTCTACCCGCTCCCAGCCTTGCTCCATTTCACACAAGCTGTTGCACATCTGATCTCAGCGCAGTTCCCAGCTGAACAACGATCCATAAAATTTAAAAATAAATGACCACATCCATTATTTACACGCATCCATCCATGGCAAATGCGGCTCTGGGTACTCAGACCTGCACGGAGCGAGTTTGAAGGGATAACTTGTTTTTAATCAGAAAGGTGGAGAATTTCTGCTCAGAACAGCGATTATTTTTCACAAGACGTTCAGCCTAACATGCGAATGTCGTCTCTGTGCTGATTGAGCTCCACTCTCACATCAGGGCACTATTCCTTTCTGCGGGGCCTGGCCATGATTAGGAGTGACACTTTGGGTGCCCCGTGGTCATAAATCATGTGACCCTTTCCCATACTGTCACCCCCTTTATCGGTTCCTCTGCCGACCCCCAGCTGCGATAACGCCACGTGCATTTCCACGCAATCACCCGCCACGCACTTTAACTCGCTGCTGAGACGCAGACTCCTCTGCAACATGAAGCTGCCTGTGATAAACCTGTGATGAAGTGCAGCACCCGTGTGTCCTGTTTGCAGGGGGGTTACGCAGCCTACAGATACGCCCAGCCCACCACCGCTGCCACCTACAGTGACAGGTAAGACGTCTGCCAGGGTAACAGTGCCTCTACTGGTCAAGAGCAGAATTGCATGCTGTGGGAAAACAGGAACGTTACAGGCACCTTAATTTCATCCATCTGTCTTCCTTATCCGGTACCGGGTCTTGTCGGGGCGGGGCAGGGGGGGAGGGCATTACCGGGGCATAGGCAGTATGCCAATACATCGCAGGGCATTGCTGAAATTACTGTCCCAACATCCCATTTGCATGCTTCGCCTCGAAGGCAAAAGTCTGAACTTGGGCTCCTGTGGCCCCCCAAGGAGCAAAAATGAAACACGTGACCCAGTTTGGCAGCACACACACTCCGATCGTTTCCAGGCTAAAATAAAACTGCGCTCAGCTGCTTCTTCAATGAATGGCTCTAGGTGTGTCAGCGTGTGGAGCTGAAACCTTCCTCACACCGTGCCCTCCCTGTCCCCCCCGCGCACCCCTCCCTCCCCTCCCCAAGGCCGATGTGGTTCTGGTGCTGGCGGTTTGGGGAAACACTTGCCGATTAATCCCGTCCTCTGAGTGCCCTGACAGGTTAAATCTTCAGGAGATTTAGTATACAGCTCATGATGGCATGGTGCCCCGTGAGCCCAGGCCAGACTGATACCATCGTGTTTATTAGTGCTTGTGTGAGCTCCGGATCTGGAGGTGAATCAGGCAGGATCTTAGGAAAGAAAAGGCAAAAATGTTCCTGGAAGAAATGGGTTTTTAAAATTTTAATTGTTAATCTTTTTAATTTTAACTGCTGGTTCTGAACCATTCGTTCTGTACCTAATTCTTCTGTTATAATTAATATAAAAAAGGATATGTGCTTTCGGAGTCACTTGGAATTGGAAAGTAAGCCCTTTTAGGGCATAACAGTAACCGGTCGAAGCAGGTGCATGTGGGAGAGCTTGCTATGCATCCCGAGGTAGCCAGGGGGCTCCCTTCGTGTTCGGCTCTCAGATGACAGCAGGTATTAGAGGCACCTAGACAGCATTTTTAGACACCAGGCGGCGCTGTGGTTAAACAGCTATACTTGTGGCACAATGAAGTGTCGCAAGTCGGCGGGAGGGAACGCGGACTGCCGTTGTGGGCGGGGGGGCAAAGCAGTCATATCAAACAGAGGAATTACGAAGACCCCCCCCCCCCAATGTCCCCTCTCCCTCCTGACGGCCTCTCCCCATCTGTTCACCTGCAGTTACGGCAGACTCTACGCGGCAGGGGATACCTACAGCCACACAGCCTACGCCGTGGGGACCATGGTGAGCATTTAGTGAAAAGCATGAGTCACACTCATAACATCTGGCAGAGACGTGCGAGAGAATCACTCACAGGGCACCTCCACTTAAAAAGAGAGGAAAAAAGAGGCCTGTCAGAGAAGAATGTTACCAAATGTTTATGCAGTCCTCTTGGCCTTCGAGCAGAAATGCCGAAATGATTCAATTATAAGGGTCATTTTTGAACATTCGTACTATTCTTTAGTGTACATCTGCAACTGATAAGCGGTCGTCACATTGTAAAAAGATCTGGTTTCCATGATGTTTCATGTCAGCAGAAGAATTCCAGTGTTCCATCTCTGTGGATAATCATCCCAAATGTATGTCTGTATGGGTGACAAAATGAATTTTCCCGGTTATTTTTATATTCTCTTCAGAGCATGTTGCACAGTTTACAGCGTTGCATTCAATTAGTTAATGTTTGTTTTTAGCTAGCTTTTGCGGCTAACATCAAAGATGAAAAATGGATGACCAAAATAAACTGTAAAGGCGGGATTTTTTTTCTCCGTTATGGGTGGGGGTATATGGTTCCAGCTAAATAGTCGAGCGTGCTGCATCGTGCCGTGGGTGCGAGAGACGGAGAGAACGAGGGGGAAGACCAACTCCCATCTAAACTGGTTTGACGGGCGCTTTTTAGCAACCAGCAAACTACTCGTCTCTGCTAAAGCCAAAATCTGGGCCATTTTAAGAGTGCACAATTTCCCAGAGCAGCTGCTAGCTAAAAGCTTTCATTAATTAACACCTTTTTCTCTTCGTGTATATAATTTAGTCTGTGTTGACAATATTCTTTTTCTTCTTCTGTATTAAAAATTCTCCTCCCGGCCTTTCAGTTACATTCAATTCATTTTTATATAGCGCCTTTCCCAACGTGGTTCTCCTAAACCACTTAACAAAGAAAACAAACAGTGGCGCTTATTGACATGCCACAATTTAGGGTAACAGAGCTGCACAATGGAATAATGAATGAACGACACAAAACTGCGTAGTTTGATATAAAAAAATGAGCTCCGAAGTGAACCGGCTGTCCCCCTGGCTGTAAATATTAAAAACGCCAGAAAGTGTTTCTTTTGGGGTAGCACTGTCTTCCTTTCTTCCCTTTCTTCAACTGAACGCATTAAATTCCGTCCTACATTTTTTTCGAAAGCCAGAGGTGGTGGTGACTGGGAGACAAAGAACGGGTAGAATTCTGCGGACCAAGTACATCATTACGTCATAATGTTGAGGCTTGGTGGGTGCTATGGTAACAACCAGTTTCGCTATGAATGCTGAAAACATTACACATTTACAACTGAAAGAGATCTTCTACGACGTGCCCAATAACTCATGCTATACACAGTACATAAAAGGGTATGTCTAACCACTTGTCCTGTACATGCCAACACATTTCAGTAGTGAAAATGTATAATTACTGTCGACTGAGGAGGTCTGTTTGCGCAAAATAAAATCATGCTGTTGCTCACAGGGAAGAGAGCTGAGCAGCTGTCATCTAATTCGTGCAAGAAGCTATATATTTACGCAATTTGAAGATAGTAAACAAACACAGAAAGTTCATGTAAACGCCAATAGGTACTCAAGGCTGCAAATATAGGTCCTCTTCTGGGACTTGCCGTATTTTGTCCATCTTCTTTACTGATACACACCACCTCGTGTATCCTCACCAGCAGCGCAAAGCACTATAAATAAACGTAGAGGTGACAAAATCCCTACAGAGAGGTGGTCCGATTTTAATTATTGAATTACGCATGATTATTGCTTCTGCTGGAAACTGGGGTGCATTTTGCATTTAAAAAACTGCTCAATAATTAGTTCCTCGGAGGTTGTGTAAAATTCTCTTTCTAGTTAAGATTCTCGGCGTACTGAAAGTGCTAATGCGTCCCACGTTCATGAAAGTTTTACAGAACCTGGAGGCGTCTCAAAATTTGGGGGGAATTCAGTCTTTGAAGATTTAGTATTTAGCCTTTGGAGGCAACCCAAACCGCTGGAGTGAACCGGCGGGAGCCTTAAGAACCCTTTTTTGTACTTTGGTGGCAGGTACTTTTAGGCTAGCTGTGACACCTTCAGTCCGGGCTGAGCAAAAAATAATTGCCGGAGTTCGTCGAAATCTGTTAGATTTGTGGAGTAAAAAAAACATCAACGGAACGAGAGAGGAGGGGAAAAACTTCATAGCGATGAAGTTATAATGACTACTATAATAAAAATCTTTATTCGCTAAGACAGCGACACACCCCCCACACACACACCCAAGGCGCCGTGCCGACGCGCCGTCACGTGTCTGCCATCGCACCTGTAACTGGGAGGAGAATTTTTGTGCAGAAGAAGAAAAAGGGTCGCGGCGGCTTCTGCAGCCGCTAACCCGGTGTTAGCCTTCGCACTGACTGGGGCTTTTTCATCTTTGATGTTGCAGGCTAGCCTATTCAAAGGAGGCTACAGCCGCTTCTCCCCCTACTAAAAGGGAGTAACCGTATCCCGGCAACAAAACATAAAAACGTTAAACGCCGCCTCCTCCTCAGTGGAAAACTATTTTGAACTAAAAGCTTCTGGGTCATGGCGCCGCGCCCCCCTCCTGCGCCTGTACGAGACAGGTTTCTTGTTTCGAAAAGTATCCTCCAGTGAGCTTTCTTACGATGTAATGCCCAAATCTCTGTTTAGTTTGTCTTTATTTTTTATGGAATATGGAATGTGTACTGATGACTACTTGGGCCAAATGGCATTTTTCTGGTGTCTATAATGCAATTGTTATAAATTTGGCCTAAAGATAATTACCCCCCCACACACACAAAACTTGTTTAAACCTGTAGAGCATGTAGTAATCTGTTGTGATGTGGCTTATACTGGGTTATTGAGTTGTTTCAAAATTGACACTGATTTCCCACAATGCAATGCTTTACAAATTGCACAGATATCCCACAATGCAAAGCTTTACAAATAGCTTCTGTTAGCTACTCAACTGCAGTCAAAGCAGTGGTTCTCCCAGTCCATGCTGATCACAGGTCTCTGCTGGTCTGTTATATGTTGTGAGGATGGTTAAGGTTCAATCAGGGCTGTAATTAATGTGTAATCAGCAGGTGCTGTTACCCAGCAATCATTAAGCAAATACGTCTTACCCATAGCAGCTTACACTACATAGAGTAGCTACTACGTTTTGTCTGTGTAACTGGACAAAGCCACGCAAGGGCCTTGCTGGCGGTGTGTCTCCGTAAGCATGTGTGTCTCTATCGCTTGTTCGCAGCCCCCTGGTAGAGTTGAGACAGACTCACGTAACAGAATCCGGGCGAGCGTTTTCAGAGGGTAGGGGTTCAGTGCCACGTGCCCGCTTTCTCTCTTGCTGCTATGGCTCCCGCGAGCACCACGCCCACCCCCCCAGCAGAGTTTACAGTCTACCGGGGCTCACACGGCGTCTCGAGAGAAGCTAACCCGCCGGGGTGTCCCTCAGGGCTGGAGCGGCAGGGCACCGCCGCTGCCTTCTGAGCGTGAGAACGACCGGAGAGTGATTTCACAGCGGCGCGTAAATATCGGAGCCACTCTGTACTCTCGAGTGAAGCTCTGGGCGTACTTTATAAAGCCATTCTATCTGCAGGTCGACAGATAATACCTGTGCTTTTGTTTCGTTTGTTGAGTGTTTATCTGCCCTTCCCATGAAGAGGCTGTAGTCTGTAAGTCTACTAAAATTTATATTCACGTTGTTGTGTAAAATATAGTCTTTGATATTACTGATTCTCAGTTTTTGGAACTGATCGCTACATACGGTTTACGGAACTCCTTTAACGGTTCTCCTGGAGCCAAGGGCCTCTTTTGGAATCTCCAAATATGCTCCTTGTGTCTCACATTAAGGGAATTGTACCGTAGGCTCGCGTCCGAATTTACACGCGGATCGGCGCCTCCGTGCCAACTGCTAGCGCGAGCTCATTTGCTGAAACTCCAAAGATTGACGATAAATAAAATGAGCCGAGCAAAGGAATAAGACTCACAGCCACGAAAACCAGCAGCTGTTCAGGAATACAACTCACTCCTGCGACTTAAAAATAATCGTCATTGCATAGTGTCAGTCGCTTTGTGCGTTTCAGTTTTTCTGAGAACAATTAAATTATTTCCGAGGTGTTATAAGGTTAATTATTGCTAGATTAATTTATTATTCATTCGCATATAAAATTATGATACAGACTGATCTGCCTAGTATATTGTACAATGGTCTTCCATTCATATGTACATTTTCAGCTGGTAATACTATCAGATTACAACATATGTGTGTGTAAATATACATTCATATTATTGAAGACAGTTGTGTACTGTAATCATTCTAAATTTCATTTAGTGCTACATTATGATTCTTTTTTATTCTTGCATGACAGTAATTTCTATAATGAAATGTATAATTTTTTTTTTTTATAACAAGCAAAGTACATATTACTGATTCCGGGTCTCTTTTATATTTCACTATGCCGTCTGTCCGATGGGTTTTACCTGAGGATCTGATAATGAAGATGTAAAATATTTATTGTATGTTATTGAAAAAGTTCATTTTTTAATATTTAAATTTATGTATTATGCGAGATTTCAAGAGACTTCTGGGGTTATGGAGACAAAATAGCAATCATTTTGCTGCAAAAATTCTACTTGTGCAATCGGTAAGGTCTTTAGGTACAATTAGTGTATATCTCTGTAGAGCATTCTTCATCCTTCATGGGGAACATTACAGTCCAAGGTGACCTACAACTGGCGGTTGAGTTTTGGCTTTAGCAAACGGAAAGAGTTCTTTCATAGTCAGCTCATACCTCTGACCTTTGGATAGAAAACCACGAAATGTCCCGAAGCAGAGGGCCTGACACGTCCTGTGAGTTTCTGCTGTCCCGGAACACCCATATTAGCCGTTTAGTCAAGTTGTACTGCCGATGTGCCACGCAAGTCCACCTCTGTGTTTATTTACGAATGTTTGCATATGTCTCTTTATTTTTAGTAAAAAAACAAAACAAAAAAGGACACTGTATTGGGTAACGACGGTCAGCACAAAGGGGAAAAGGTGGAAACGAGGAAGGAGGGGAAAAAACACAAAAAAAATTAAAACGTGGCAAAAGGACTCCTTCCCTCAGGGTTGGCAGGTAGATGGGATGCACGTGGCGTGTTGCCGCGGCAACGTCACAGCAAGCCAAACAAAGGCCACTTTCATCAGAGACGAGAAGCAGAGGAAACGCAACTTTTTCTGTTCTTTATTATATTTTAAGTCGTTATTACAAGATCTGTATATATATGGCAGTATTTATGACTGTTTTTGGTAAGACATGGACAGTGCAGGTCCCATGAAGTTTAATGCCCTGAGTCCACCGGGAAGGAGGTGGGTCACCCTGTCCAAGGGCCAGTCATCAGCTTGAGGGCATTTTGCTGCTGACCTTCCCGCGGACTGGACTACAGATCAGCTTCCGGGCGGGACAATGATTTGACCTCCCACAGGTGGCGCTCATCCTGTGGGTCACTTCCTCTCAGGAAGCTGTGGCAGGGTCCCCCTGCCAGACCCATGTCCCGGGGGGGCCTCATTCCCGGACTTACGCATGCCAAGCCTGTGACTCAGATGGGGCTCTTCCGGATTGGACCTGCCGTGGATCTGGACCTTTTGCTCATGGCTGTCTCCGTCGCTGTGCAGTTCTTCCTGAGGTACCTTTGTGGGCATGTCCAACAGCGCAACTGGAAATGCGGCACTGAAACACTTTGGCCACATTCCATGCATCCCCTTGTCACAAATGTAACCTTTTCAATCTATTGTTGTTGTTTGTTTTTTCTTCAATAAATGGTGGTTGTTTTATGGGAACGTAAGTAGTAAATGGATATTCATTTTTCATTTTTTTTTAATTATTTCATTAAACAGTTTTATCAATGGGACTGTTCAGTATATCTAATAAATGGGTCCAGTTAAGTAAAATGATTTAAAAACTTAAGTATTTTTTTTTATTATTATTAAATTTCCTCATATAAGCAGTTATATGAATGCATCATTAGAAAGTTAAAAGCTTAATCAGTGAGAATTAAACATTCATAAGAATACAATCACCATATTGGACTTAAGTGAAACAAAGTATTTAAGTTTCACTCAATATTTCTAAAGCAGTGAGTACTTTCTGTTAATTAGTTATTATTCAGCCAGTGTTTTATTTTTTATTTCTTTTTTACATTTTTTAAAGGAAATAACTTGAAAGTATTCTGTTTGAAAATACAAAAACAAATGAAATCCATCATGTATTGTTCCCTCCAGACCTCGCGGGATGTGGAAGTTGAAACAGTGTGTTTATTCTGGTGGTCAGACCTTGCCAAAATGCTCTATCAATTGGTATGTAAAAATTCAGTGCTGAATGCCAAAACTGCAGAACAATATATTTTGTGATTCAAATAATCATAACACAGCACGGACATCCAGCACCAAATACAAAAACAGGGGCTCAAGTTGTGAAAACGGGAGCAAGCAGGGAAGCTGGTACCCAAATCTCCATCCATTTTCTCTTCCCGCTTACCCTGTGCAGGGTTGTGGGAGTTTGGGGCCTGGTACCCTGTTCTGCACAGTAAATTACAACTTCCGGATGTGGTCGAAGCTTCAGAGAGAAATGATGGGAGATGATAATGAGCAGAGCATCAACACCGGGAACGCTCGCCATGTGGTCCACGTCCATCGAAGCGGCACGCAAGTCGGCTGATGCTGTAGGTCATGTTTCCCAACCCGGTCCCCGGGAAGCCACAGACAGTCCCTGTTTTTGCTCCTTCCCAACACCTGCGGACCGTCTGTGGACCGAGGACCGGACTGGGAAACGCTGCTCTGGGGAGAAGGCATACTGGTCAACTGGGCCTTGAAACAATCCTAAGTCGGTTAGTGCTGTATAAGTATGGGGGATGTAGGACATGCCAATACCAAAACGATAGCTCCACAATAAGAAATGCCAGAAAGCAGAAGGAAATACAATAGACTTTCAATTTCATCCTTCCTTTAGCTTTTCTTTTTCCAGTCTCTCCACATTTTTTCCTCTTTTTCTTTTTCAATCTAATTTTGCCAGTCCATATTGTATAGGACATCAATATAATGGCTCTTTTTATGCTGCACCATGTTTGTTACCTGTGGCCCGATTCAGTTTATTTTCCCACTTTTCAATCTGCTCACAATGTCACCTTTTTCATTTTCGACTTGCACTCCTGGCTATGATGGGATGCTGTAATTTCATCAGGAGGCTCCGCTCCTCCAGACAGGTGGAGGTGGCCTGCACTTCAGGAGGTGGTACTCTGTGTTCTCTGGGACCTCCTCTGAATTCAGCCTACACGTTTCTGCTCTCTGTTTCATCAGTGAGCGGAAGAGAGAGGTACAACGGTCGTCCGAGGAATTTCTTGGCACCGTGGCCGCATCGACGGCAAGCGCTACTTTTTTTGCTTTAACTGCAGTTATCGGCATATCGATTAAGGTTGTAAATGTAGCCACATTATGCTAACGACTGCTGGTTTCAGACCCCCTGGGGTCCCCCCTCCCCCCCTCTAGCTTTATGTATGGCATTTTCACGCCTAAACCCCCTCCCCCCCAACCCCATCCGTGTGGGTTTCCTCCCACAGCCCAAAAATGTAGTTAGGTGAACCGTTGTCTCTAAATGGCCCTTAGTGTGTGAAGCAGTGCGTCTCTCCTTTGACGGGCTGGATGGGCACCGTGTCCCAGGACGGCTCCGGCCTCCTGCCCGATGCTTCTTGGGACCGCCTCCAGCCTGCCCCAGGCCTTCCGGTATTTTCTTTCAGCTTTCCGAACGCCCCGGACGCTACGTGGCGGAGGTCGCCCGCTCCTGAGGCCCCGGTGGCTCGGGGCTGCGACTCGTGCTGTTTTCCGCTCTGCGGTGCGGGGGCACCCGTGACGGCACGCCTTCCCGATTCCACGTCAGCGTGGATGAGCGCACCGGCCGCTAAGCTCACACGACAGGAGCATCGAAGACAGCGAGACCTACCGGTGACACCCAGCCGTCCTGGACGGTGCCGCATGCCTACGGTAATGTATCTGTCGGTACTAACGAAGATCAGACCCACAGGAAAGAGCCGGCATCAGGCCTCATGTTACTGTCATTCTGAAGCATCCACTCATCTAAGGAGCGCCAAACTGGTGGCTCCATAGTCAGTGATAACTGAACCCCGATGCAAATGAATCTCACATCGCCCTGTAAAATATCAACTGCCATCCCGTGGCGTAAATAAACCGTGCGGCTGCCTGACGCTGTAGTCGGCGCCGTGTGAAACAGGCTGTCCGTCGGCCGTCACGATGCAGTTCTGCGTTATGTTCTGAATCCAAACTCCACTTAGATGGCGAGGCCCTGATATTACTTTTTTCCATTTAATCCTAAAGACCATCCTCATTTTTCTAATGTTCGTTCTACAATCAAACATAATGTGGTCAAATATAAATACGTGTTTGAGTAAAGAACATTTTAGTTTTGCATCCTCTAAATTTTATCTCCAAGGCATTGTGGAGTTAGAACCACTTGGGCAGGTACCATCTGTATTCACGCCAATGTAAAACGTTTTTATTTGAGAGCCTGTTTTCTTGCGCTTGTTTTTATCCCATTTCATGGGCATTTGTTTTGAATGTCGGATAATGACCAACGGCCAAGAAACAGTGAGGTGTTTAACGGACCAGAAAAGCTACCTCTGTCTCTGTGCTCCAACTAAACCACAGGTAGGAGCTGTGGACAAGTGTGCCACTTTGTGGAGATGTGTAGAACTGCAACGTGGAGGACAAAACCTCACCAGTAATGAGCAGGAACAGGTAGACAGTCATGGAACATCACAGCTGTGTCAACTTTGGTTTATTTATGGTCTTACAGCTGTTTAAAATATGTTAACATCAAAAATGTAAAATAATGGTATCTCGTGCGTCATGTGTAGCTCGTAAATACAGTACAGTGAGAAAGACAAAGAAAATCTCTAAAGCTGTTCATCTGGGTAGTGAATAAATGTATATTTGCCCAGAAAAAAAAACAGAATCTAACATTAGAATATTAGAATTAACAGTAATGGTTCCCAAATCTCTCCTCGATGATACTGAAGCCATTCTATGCATTTGTTAGATTTCCCCAACCACCTCATTATTTAACTTGATCAGCTGATTAGCCAAACACAGAATACTAGTAGCCAAGTCGGCAAAATACATGTGTTTGTTGGGTGTTTATTGCAAATAGTGGGGTGATTTTAGGAGAGCTTTTGAAATGACTATGCCAACACTCTCTGACACGCATCAAATTTTCACTATCATGAAGATCATTTAAACATCATTTTCTTTGAGTAAGACTTTAGCACAGCACAATAGAAAATTGTATACCCCCAGCACAGTATTTGTGACAACCACAAAAGGATGTGCATTAATGTCCTTATCTTCATTTTGCCCCAAATCCTGCATCATTGCTCATCACTTCCTGTACAGACAGGAAGTAGGTATGTGTCAAATGCTACTGCACTTCCTTCTCTGTGTAACTCAGTACACATCGGCCCCAGTGAGACTCCGGTGTGGTTGGTCCCACTCCCACAGGCTCCACCAGCAGCTCCACCCTGCCAGGTGGATCAGGCACAGTCAGGCCACACACACGGTACAAGGTGGTATGCGACCGGCCAATCAGGACTGGAGAGCGGGCTGGAACGTCCAGTTGGCGCCAGTGGACCCGGAAGTGTCGGGCCACGCGGGCCGGATAGTTCCAGCGTAGCGTGATGCTGAAGCACACTTCGCTCGCGCCATCTGGCCCGTGGGAGGCACGTTGCCACAGGGGGTGCTCCAGACACACTCCCCCTAGTGGCGGGAGAGGACTCCACATGCTCTCGGCATCCAGAACCTGGCAGGCAGAGGAGAGTCACCTTCAGGGTATGGGCCCACACTAGCCACGTTCGGAGACAGAAATGCTCCCCCTCACCGCAATTTCCCCGATTCTGCAATGGAACGGAACGTCCTGGTATTGGGCGGTACGGGAAATGCTGACACCAATATCCAACAGAGCGTAGTCATTGAGCTTCAGGAGGTAACACCTGTATAGAGTCCGCAGTAGGTCAGGCCCTGTCCACTCACCCTCTACTTGCATTTTTCCCCTGGGATACAATCTCCCGTCTTACCTGATACTCCAGCCTGACATCCACTCAGAGCTGCTCTGCATGAACTGCTTCCGGAGCCGGTGATCCTCACTGAGGGCTTCCAGCTGCACGCTGGAGTCTGACTCCACACGGACACACAGCAGCTCATTAGCGATGACCGTCACCAGTGTTCGACGGCACCCCGAGACACCCCCCTCGGCAGGGATCGACGTGGACAACCCGGAATTTCACTCACATGGGCCCGGCTCCGTGCCGTCCACAGGAACCGGCTCAGCATCTGCGGCTCTCATCTCCAGGGAGACGGCGATGCCGTCCGAGGGTTTGTGGACGAGGGACACAAAGGTTGTGGGGGCCAGGTGTACGTGGAGGGAGAGGATTCTTTAGGAAGACAGACAAGGGCCATAATACAGGTCACACCAGTATGGAATTCACCTTACAGTCCAACGTCTCTGACATCATCAAAGCGTGCAGCCTAATCAAGCTCTGTGGGCCCCTTGAGGGGCACCTGTGAATGCAGCTGGTCAACGAGGCTGTGGAACCTCACTGAGAATGGTCCTCAGATATGAACATGCTCCTTCTATGTGAAATTGACAATGCATTTTGTTTTCAGACATATTTCAAATGTAATCAGAGCACGAACAGAGGACCCTGTACGGGGGAGCGGCGGCTGAGGTCATACTTTGCACGCAGTTCGGTGAGCTCGGGTGGGATCGTCCCCTCCAGCACTAAGGAAGAGGCCCCGCTCCAGGCATCTTGAGGGCAGCCGTGGATTTTCAGCGAGCCACCCCCTACGGGCTCAGGCAGGTAGAGCGGCTGCACCTCCTGGGCACTCAGGTTGAGCCATCTCCGCGACTTCTCGCGCTGTGGGGGGGCAAGAAGACAGATCACAATCCCGGCAGCAGCCACACACAACAGACAGCTGGGTAACGCCTGCTTTTCAGGGCCATGCGAAAATCAGCTGGACTTACTGACTCATGAAATGTCAATGTTATCCAAAGCGACTTGCAGTAGATGGAAGGGTTATTACTATTAGGTACTCTCCCTGGGATTTGAACCCACAGCCTTTGTGTTGTTAGCAAAATGTTCAACTTATTTTTGCTAGAAGGAGCCTAAACTGATTAAACCAGTGTTTCTCAAACCAGTCCTCTAGGACCCAGAGATTGTCCACGTTTTTGCTCACTCCCAACTCTCGGGGGGTCCCCAAGAACTGGTTTGAGAGATACTGGAATAAACAACGTACAGCAGAGATGCAAAGAAAGCCAGCATCCCTGAGGCATAACCGGGAAAGACTTATGCAGTCTTCGTGGCTAATTTGCGGTCTGATTCACCTTCCCCTTCCAGGAGAAACTTTGCCCAAATCCTTGGCAGAAGGACGAGACGAAAGGGAGGGAGCAGGACAGGTGATGGGCATGCAGGAAGTCAGCGAGCAGACCCCAGAACCTGAGAGGAGAGGGACAAGGCGCCTTGATTGGGCAGAGTCAGGTGGGCGGGGCAACACAGTACCAAAGCGACACCCACCTGTCCTGGTTGGCGCGGAATTCCTTTTTCTCGTGACACTCGTACACCCAGCCTGGAGCGAAGATGGCCGCCGACAGCCCATGTTTGCGGATCAGCTCCATAGCCTGGGGTGTCGAGAGGTCATGTTTCTGCTCAGCATTGTACCGCAGCACGCCTCTCCATCCAATCCCCGGCAAACTTGGCCTGCGCTTCTCGCACGTACCTTGTTGGTCTCGAACTTGCCGCCCACCACCTCCCCACGTGCAAACACATCCACACCCACGTAAATGTCAGCCAGGCGCTCCTTGGCCACAGGGTAGGTCTGCATCCACTCCAGACTCTGTGCTGTCCAGTTATAGTTGGTGAAAAAACCATCGCAGGCTTGGAAGAACACTCTGGAAGGAGGAGGATGAGATAAATGAGAACAAAAAAAAAAAAAAAAGAAACAAATGGAAATGGGAACTGGCAGGGAGCAAAAACATGGGCTGTCTGGCAGGGAGCAAAAACATGGGCTGTCTGGCAGGGAGCAAAAACATGGGCTGTCTGGCAGGGAGCAAAAACATGGGCTGTCTGGCAGGGAGCAAAAACATGGG
>JAODLC010000049.1:17702299-17715087 GCA_026781145.1 Hippopotamyrus pictus
TCTGTCCCGCTCTGTCTCTCTCTCTCTCTGTCCCGCTCTGTCTCTCTCTCTCTCTGTCCCGCTCTGTCTCTCTCTCTCTCTGTCCCGCTCTGTCTCTCTCTCTGTCTCTCTCTCTGTCCCGCTCTCTCTCTCTCTCTCTCTCTCTCTGTCTCTATCTGTCTGGGCACTTTGTGGGTACCCTACACTTAAATGGTCTTGAAAATCAGCCGGCCACCTTTCCTGGGGTCCATGCCCGCATGCTGTTTGCTGACCACCTAATACACTGGGTGTGGTTCTAATTCCGTCCAATGGAAATTAAGGGTCTTTAAGGGTTGCATGTAGACAGCTCTTCACGCCGGAGGCTGGCTTGATGGCTTAATGCCTTTAGCTTTCTGTGTCGCCTTAGCAGACCCTGTAATGGGCACCTCTGCTGCTCAGCAGGCTGGATCAGGGTATTAATGGTTTTACACTGAGATGTTCCTGAATAATATTAATCTGTAGGCTTTTCATTGGTGCGCTACCAGGCGGGGCGAAACTTTCAAACACCCTGGCTTTTAGGCCGAGGTGGTGACAGTTGGGGGGTGGGGGTGAGGTCAGGTCACCTGCTTTAAGTGACAGTTTAACGTTCCTTTCACATCCCTTCAGTTTTTTTTTCATTCTGCATTCAGTTTATTTTAAATATTTTATCGAAGTTCCAAATTACTTCTCCATTTGAAATGTCTTTGTGTACAGCTGGCTAGCTGTGCTGGGCTAGGCTAATCTCTCCTCGTCTCTGTCTCCATCAGGGTGCCAACCGCGCGGCCGAGGATGCGGAGCGGGAGCGGGAGCGCAGGGACCGGGAGGAGCGGCTGCGTCTCGCCCGTAACCCCACGGCACGGGGAATGCCCTCTGCCAGGCCCAGGGGGGCACAGGACGGCGCTCCCGGTGCACCGCTCACGCCCACCTCCCACACTGGTGAGTTTCCGTCAGGCCCCGCGTCTCTCTCTCTCTCTCGAGTTTCCTGCCCCCCCCGCCACCCGACTGACTGGCGTCTCGCCCCTGACAGCCGCCAACACGTCTCCACGGGCCGTCTCTGGCGTGGAGCGTGAGAGGAAGGTAAGCATGCGGCTGCACCGCGGTGCCCCTGTCAACGTGTCATCCTCAGACCTGACCGGCCGGCAGGAAGCCTCGCGAGTCTCCACGTCCCAGGTGCCACTCTGCCCGCTCCTCTTTGTCTCTCTCTGTCGGTCTCTGTTTCTGTCTCCCCCTCTCTAACCCTCTTCCCCTTTGTCTCTCTCCATTTGTCCCTCTCCCAGTTCCTCTCACTCTTTCTTTATCTCTCTGTCTCCCTCACGTACTCCTGTCTTTCGTTCTCTCTCAATTTGTCTCTCTCTGTCCATTCACTCCCTCTCTATGCTACCGTGGTTATAAAAGGTTATTAGGGGTTTTTTGGGGGTGTACTATAAAAACAAGGATTAAGGTGGCCCTGACATCCACAACCGCCCCCCCCCCACACAGATCCTGAGCCGCATGACGCCCAGCGGCCTCCCGTCTGCCGTGCCGCGGTGAACGCCCCGCCCCACACCGCCCAGGGGGATGACCGACACGTGACTGATGCCCAGCAGTGCCATACCAGTCGCCAAAACGCCTTTGATGGCTACGGAACATCGATCCCTGGAAGAGATCACTTTTTATCCCCCCTCCCTTTCTTTTTTTAAACTTGAGATTAAGAAACCGCGAGATCGTTAAAGCCTTTTTGTGGAGATGGAAATGTTGATGTATGTAACACCGGCACTACAACAGTTCCCAACCCCCTTCCTCAGCCAAAGTTGCCTTTGCCGTCTTGGCAGTCTGCGACCAGGCACCTCCCCCAACCACCCCCCCCAAAGACCCTCCTGGACTATTTGATTTTAGTTCTGTTTTTGTCTTTCGTGAACCTCCGTAGACTGTTCGTTGTCCCTCCTCCTGATGCAATGTGGGCTGGTGAGGAGATCGATGTCAAAGTGACGCAGCAGCGCGATGACAGCCTGGGCTTTGCCGGAGAGGCTGCCTCTAAGGGCTGCCCCTTTTATGGCCTTTTATACGCGTGTTTTCTCTCGGGCCGGTTCGGCGACGTCCGCCTCCATTGTTCTCGCACCGCGACTCATTAAGGCGTTTCACCCCTTGTGGTGTCATGCGGGCCTGTAGCATTTTATTCACCTGGCGTTTGCGTCACAACACAAAATGTGCCACAGGTCCCCTGGGTCTGTGGCCTTTTCTTGGGGCTGGGCGGGGGAAAGATTATGGACCGGTAGCCAAAAGACATTTTCTCGGATCACTTCTGAGGTTCTGCCTGTCCACGTGACAGTAGGAGGTGGAGGAGAGCTCCCCCTTCAGGTCGTCAAAGGAGTCCTGGTGTCACGTTCACCTGAAATGGAATCCCACTTCAATCAAGGGACCTTTATGAGGTTCACAAGCATCCATCAAGTTGGGCTGAGTTCCTCAGGATGACCTGGCAACCAGCCAGCCTATCTGTACCGCGTGCTGATTGGTTTTGGTGGGTGGGGGGGGTGAGGGAGTTGTGGAAGTTGAGTCTTTGTTGTACCCAGGATGTGATGATATCGGAGTACAGTTTTAGTGTGCGTGCGTGTTTGGTCTATAGACTTTTCCAATTTGACGTTACCCACCACAGAGGGTTTAGTAGATAAGCAGGTGGTTAGCGAATATTTTTTTTTTTATATATATATATGTATTTATTTTTTTTTTTGGCTAATTGGAAGCTCCTCCCCCACATTCTGTCCCCAGGGGGTTTGTAGAACTCCTGCAGCAGCAGTGAGGATGAATACAACCTGTACGCTGTGGGCCTTTTCTGTGTGGGGGGTTTTTTTTTTTTTTTTTGTCCTCCTGTAGCAGATGTCCAGGAACAGTTTGTCCTTGTCATGCCCCCATCCCCCCCCCCCCCAGACCATGGAATCCTGAGCTCCATCTCTAGGGGGCAGAAGACCAGCCAGCAGCCAGGTCCAGGGCATTTCCCCCGTGTGTCCCACCCTCCGGGTCTTCGGCCTCTGCTCTGATAGCCCAATCCACTGCCTGTAGTGTAGCTACACCCCCCTACTTACAGCCCTGTTAAGGTTTTTATTCCCACCCACACCTCCCCCCATTTGTATCATCACTGTATTTGTGTACTTAAAATTGTGTAAATAAATTAATAAGTACTTGTATGTTTTTGACTGACTATTTCACTGTACAGTTTACCGTCGTCCACAGCTGAACAGTGTGGTACAGGCTGGCCCTGGGTTTCACATGAGATGTTTGATAGTGACCTCTTTAACAAAGAGGATCTTGTCACACCTGTATTTACATGAGTTGGATGTCACGAGATCCTCCCCCCCCACAAAGGCTGTTTAAAAACAGGTAGATGAGCTTTGGCTCATATGCACAGAGGGGTTGTGTAAACCAGCACTGGTCCTGCTTGACAAACTGCTTACGCAACCTGAAGCTGATGATGTTTCCTGCTAGACCGGCGGGACTGGAGCCGGGGGGTGGAGAGAGCAAGGGGGCCGATATCCGGGTGGTGTAGAAATGACACCATCTGGGTGGAGTCCTGGGTGGGACTCTGGTGAAACACGATCCTTGGAAGAAGATCACTGAGGGTTTGTTGCTTTTAAACCTAAAACAAGGTCATTTGATGACCTTTTTCAGTATTTTCTAGGCTGTGGCCTTTGTCCAAACCAAAGCTTCATCTTGGGTGAAGGAGAGAGACCGATTCGTTTCTGTAAATGATCCTGTCTTTCTTTCCTCCTCTCCATCCTTTGGTCACCTGCCCTGAACCCACTTAACCTGGGCGGGATTCGGATTTCGTGAGCTTGGGGTGTGTTTGGGGGGGGCCTAGCATTCTTAAACGGAACGTGCACTATGGAACCAAGGGGTGCTACCTCCGACACGACCCGGGACTAGCATGTAGGTGCATGTCATCTTAGGGCAGGATTCTGTTAATGTTGGGATTACAGTGATACATGCAAGACAAATTTGTGATCTTTTCTACATGGGATTAGTGTTCATGAAAGCTCTTTAGGTAAGCGTCTTCAGCTCGTTACTCCTGATTTGTGTTGAAATTAATTTCCGACAGTTTCAGTGCTCTGTCCTGGGCGACTATGGAGGTAAGATGTTTCAACATGAGACTATTCCAGAGTAGCTGGAAAAGGAAAGTGGGCATCCTTAAAGGGGCGCAGGCCCTGCTTTGCTTGCCTTTTGTGGTTTGCCGCTAGGGGGAGTAAGGTGCTGGTTTTTCTTGAGTATACTTGTTTTCTGCGTAAAGTATCTGATGAATGAATACATCCATCCATTTTCTATACCTGCTTGTCCTATTAAAGTGGGGGTTATGGCACAAGGCAGGGAACAACCCAGGAGGGGGGGGCTGACTGTCATCTGTACTTCTGAAGCCACTTGTGTTATTCAGGGTTGTGCATCAGTAACTCCAATTCACCTAACCCTTTTTTTTATTTTTTTTGAGGAAGCTCCACAGGAGAACATGCAAGCTACACACACACACAAACTTGAACCCAGGTCCCAGAGATGGGAAGCAGAAGTGCTAACCACTACATCACCCTATAGAACCTATGTGTTTGGATGATTTTATCTAGCGCTGGCTTGAAGAAATTTAAGCTACTGTGGTACCCATTCAGCGTCTCCCCCAGCCGACGTGATCTAATCAGCGTAACGGCAGAGTGGTCATGGGGGTGTCTCTCCTCCAGTCTCTTTGTAAAGATTTGTTGCACACACCCTACTGAGCGCCTTTGCTGAGTCATCTTGCCGCCCCCCCCATCAGTGTTGACATTTCTGTTAAATCCTGTTAGATGGGTCACTGCTGTTATTCTTTCCAGTGAAATGTCTTTATATTGTTTGATTACAGTATTTTACTTAAAATGGTGTTTGACTAAATAAATGTGACCATTGACCTTTAAATAACATCTGCATATCACGTTGTGTTGACTTAACAGGCCTAATCCATTTCAGGGAAGTTGATATCATACAGTGTCATTTAGCTAGTACTACTACAATGGGACATGATGCAATTTTAAGTTTATAATATCTTCAATTTGATGTTACAATTTCATCTACAAATTAAGTATAATTGAAATCGGTTACATATTTCCCATCCTTTAGACAGTTGTTGGAGGTGTTAGCTGTTTTGTCAGATGACTTTGGGACCAGTCAATACCCGTCATGTCAGTCCTCAACAGCACATAAAAGTTAAGGGAGTCCTTTTTTTTCGGTCTCAGTCTTGTCTCGTCTTGGTCTGTCATGGTCTTAGTCTTGGTCTCGATACCGTCTTGGTGTAGGCGGTCTTGACTACTAGTCTACACAGCGGTGGGACATCAGCACCAAATCCACTCACACCCTTCGATGTTTCTTTTCCGCTAGCTGGCCCTTTTCGTAATCTGCTTTTATCCTGCCTGTCCTAGTTATGGTGAAGATGAAGGTTTAATATTATAAGGTCTTTCGTCATATAGACTGCCGGTCTCTTCATACACGCATTCTTCTGCATTTGTCCAGCCCTGCCCCCATACGGTACTTCACAATCCCAAGGGATGCCCTAAATACTGCTCGCTCAAACTTCTACTCCTCCACCATAAGAAACAGGTGCGACAGAATACAAGCGCATGGTGGACTCTCACCCAGAAGCGGAAGTTGTGCTTAAGGGTGCCGTTCAGGCACCCAACGGTCATTTATTAAGCTGTCAGCTGGGAGATTTGAACCCACAGCCTTCTGAACATGAACACCAATTCTTAACCCACTGAGCTGCACACCAGCATAGGCTAAAAAAATGTGTAATGTTTCCCAAACCGGTTCTTGGGGATCCCTAGCTGTAACTCATTTTTGCTACCTCCCAACTTCCTGCCAGACAGTCCTACTGGGAACTGGGCGGGAGCAAAAACATGGATTTTTTTGGGGGTCCTTTTAGGCCGGGGCTGGGAAGCACTAATATCACAGGATTAGGAAACAAAAGTAGAAGATTTGACAGCTAAAGGAAGATGTCTGTGCGCCATTGGAGGAATTTTTACAGATAATGGGTGGCACCTTTAAGAATGATGAAACATCGAGTCATGATCTTGCGTCCTAAGCGTCGTTGGCTGTGGTTAGTTACATCCACAAACACAAAACGCGTAGCTAGGTGGTACGACAGCCATGGAGAGAAAAGTATCATAAGCCATGAGATCACAGCTGATTTGTCAACCAGGCGGATTTAAAGGACTATGAGGTGGTTTTTTTGCGCCAGGCAAAGAGGGAAATACCTGCAGGGTGTTTATTTGGAAGCCTTTTGAATACAGTTTTGTATAAACAAGTAACTTTGCAGGGCATAGTGGCACCTGACCATCGAGAAAGGGAGGATGAAGTTTCGCGTGGATCTTGGAAAGTCTCTAAAGTTGACCCGACGCATCGTTAAAACTGGAGGGACTGTATATCTGGGGGTGATGGAAAGTAGATGGTATGTTCCAGGGGTTCACTGCTGAAGAGCTGAGGACGTGGTGCTGAGGTGGAGATGGGAGGCTCCCCTGGCGGCGGGACCAGTCCCTCACATGTTGGTGCTCATTTGTGTTTGGCTGTTGGCAGGCGTGAGCTCCGATTGGCCTCCCTCTCTGGGCGGGGACTAGAAGAGAGCAGAGGCAGATGGATGAGGGTGGAAACACAGACTCACGCACAGAGAGATGATAATTTGATAGGTGGCTGCTATGACTTCAAGGCGATTTTATGGCCCTGCACTGAGGGGCTCCCCCCCCCCAAAGGAAAGCAGGTAGAATCCTTAATCTACACTTTGATCTATTTCCATCAACTTTATGAAGTACCATTCAAAATTTTTAATGTTTCGGATCGGTCACATGCATGTACTGCAATACTCCAGAACCGCGTAGGAACCTCTCCGCAAGTTTTCATCTGGCTGTCAGGGAAATGCGACCGAGGTCCGGTTCTGCTGACCGCCTCACCTTGACGTGAATCTGGTTGCGCAGCACAGCCGCTCGCAGGATGGTGGCCTTGGCTCTGCGCTGGAAGTCCCTGCCCATCTGAAGGGACCTGTCGAAGGTCGTGCTTCTCTGGTCCACATCTCTGGCATAGAGGATCTGAGCACAGAGTGCACAACAATGAAACCGGCCGTTCGCCGTGACGCGTCGCAGCTAAGCCGGGGCGGGCAGAGCACTGGAAGGAGCCCCACCCAGGTTTTAGGAAAAGCAGGATGGTTGGGGGGGGGGGGGCGATCAAGGGCCTGAATTACGAATCTCCAAAACACCTTGCAGCTGTGCTTTAACTTGAAGAAACCAGTCACACTCCACACTCACACATGCTTCTTATAAACTCCCTATAAACTATGAAATCTACTTTCCTGATCCTTCTATGTACGTAAGAATTTACACTCTGAGTATCTATGTACTTAGTAACACAAACCTGACAGGTCCCTGAACTTTCATTAGGCTGAATTTTTGGGACCATTAAAGGCAGGGTATGACCGGAACAGGGTGTGTACATACATCTGGAGGAGGTGTAGGGGTGGTCTACAGGGTAGCCTGTGGTCAGCGTGGATTCCAATGCCACAGGGAACGGGAACATACAGCCATCCATCCGTCCATCCATCTATCCATCCACCCGTCCATCTATCCATCCGTCCGTCCACCCACCCGTCCGTCCATCCATCTATCCATCCACCCGTCCATCCATCCATCTATCCATCCACCCGTCCATCTATCCATCCGTCCGCCCACCCATCCGTCCGTCCATCCATCCGTCCGTCCATCCATCCACCCGTCCATCCATCCATCCGTCCATCCATCCATCCACCCATCCGCCCGTCCATCCACCCACCCGTCCATCCATCTGTCCGTCCATCCATCCACCCGTCCATCCATCCGTCCGTTTTCTGCCACTCATCCGCAGTCGGGGTACAGGGACAGCAGCCTTAACAGGGTCCCCCTGCCTTCAACTGCCACCCGACCCCCACAGCTCCCCCTGCTGGTGGTGAGCGCACAGAAGGGCGGACCCATGGGTGGGGGCCCGGCTACCAGGCGTTCGCTGTCGGTCCCCCCCCCCCCGCTCCTGGCTCCCCAATCTGGGTGGGGTAACATGGTCCTGATTGTCAATCATCATTGGGGTCTCTGTGACCCTGACATCATAGCTCCTAGGATCACAGAGGTCGGTAAACCGCTTCACCACGATAAGGACACTGTGACTGGCACACTGCTGTAAAAATGCTGTCGTCCTTTAGATGAAAGGTAACACTGAGGTCATAAATGATAAATGATCCTGGGGCAACTTCGGAAAAGGAGTATGGGTGGTATCCTGGTGTCCTGGCTGAATTTCACACTGTGGCCCTTTCAAGTCTGGTATCCTAACCGTCCCTTATATCAGACTGGTGAACTCTCTTCTGGCCCTTCACCACATCAGTTACTGTGTGGTGAGCGTACTGGTGCAGCATGGCCGCCGTCACATCACCCAGGTGGGGGCCACACATCAGTTTGGAAAAAAGTGTTTTGGGCGTCTTAAAAAGCTCTATATAAATATAACATTCATTCTTCATTCATCTGCCATAAAACACAGAGGAGGCGTTATTTCCGGGTTCCTCGCCTTGCTGTGAGAGTCGATCCGTGCGTTGATGAGGCCCTCCAGGATCAGCAGGCTCAGCTCGTCCTCCAGGGCCCCAACGCTGCTGTTAAAAGCCAGCGCCATCTTGTTCATGTCCGCCGACACGTAGGGGCTGAAATACTGACACCCGGAGAGTGCGTCACCCTCACCGTCTGTCCACACGCCAAAGCCATGCTGCTTACACGCGTGTGCCAGCTCACACACCTGTATGAGAGCTCGGTTCCTGATCTGCGTATACAGCGTCCGTACGTGAGGTGCCAGGTACATGTCGAGGAGAAGGTTATCCTGAAATAAAGAACCACCATTATTCCAGGGGGAAACCTCTTCCGGAAGGCGCAACAAAGAAACCAGCATGAACGAGAACTCAGAAAAAGCTGACCTGCGTAAAAGGTGTTGGTCTGCTGTGTGTTTTGCACGATGACTCACCTTCATGGCATCCAGCATCTTCAGGCAGCACGCGTACTTCGACTCGTAAAACTTGAAGATTACGTCCCGCACCTGAGGCTCCAGCTCCAAGAATAGCTTGAAGGAGCTGGGAGGAGGAAGCCAAGGCAGTTAACTGCGCAGATCCAGAAGCGTCTGCCGGACCGGTGACGAACGGAGCCTCTCGCGGGTGTGGGTTAGCACGCTCCTCCAGGAAATGGCAGGGAGTGCACAAAGCCACCACTAGAGGCGCTATAAGCCATCCTGTGACTTACAGTTACATGTAAGCATCAGATAACATACAGGAGGAAATGCCCGTATTCTCCTCCGAGGTGCAGGCGAGCACACACGCAGACACACGCAGACACACACAGACACGCACGCCACCTGCTGGATATGACGTTGCGCTGCAGCTCCTGTCTGTCGAAAGTGGCCAGTGAGCACATTCCGCCGTACGTCGCCACGTTGTTTGGTGACACAAGCTGAGTGGAGATGGCAGAAAATTCAAGCCTTTGCTGTAGAGGCGCTTTTCACACTCTGGAGGTTTATAATCTGACACAAGGCATCATGGGCGACGAGCCCCACCTCGGGGAAGTCGCAGTGCTCGAAGGAGGCCAGCAGGAAGCACTTGGCAGCTGCTTTGTACTTTCGGGACGCCAGCTCCGCCAGTCCTAGGGAGGTGGGGGGGGGTGAGAGAAAATGCCGCAAAATGACCAAAAACCTGCAGAACGAGCTTTTACACCGCAAGCTAGACGCTAAGGAAGGAATTATGCCCACACGCAGACGGACCGTGATATTTCAGGACGGGCAATGCGATTTACCTGCGGCACATTTTAATTTAGTTAGGACCACTTGGTTCTGGCTGTCTCGCTCCCCACGTTGCTATAACGACAGACAGGCAAAGCGCACGGTCATTCTCCTCTCTGCTGACCGATGGAAGGAGAACGAGAAAACAGGGCCTCACCTCTGCTATCTCTGGCGTGGACTCCGCCTTGCTGACGTAGCTGAGAACGTGGGACCAGTTCTGGAGGTAAACACTGACCTGCAGGGGAGGGGTAAGCTGTTGTCCTCTGGTGGATACACACACACGCAGACACACATATACATAGACAGACACACACACACATAAATACACACACAAAGACATACATATACATAGACAGACACACACACACACATATACATATACAGACACACACACACATATACAGACACACACGCAGACACACACACACAAAGACACACATATACATAGACAGACACACACACATATACATAGACACACACGCAGACACACACACACAAAGACACATATATACATAGACAGACACACACACATATACATAGACACACACACAGACACACACACACAAAGACACACATATATATAGACAGACACACACACACATATACATAGACACACACGCAGACACACACACACACAGACACACATATACATAGACAGACACACACACACATATACATAGACACACACGCAGACACGCAGACACACTCTTGCATCGCTGAACAACAGGGATTCATTCTGAAAAGTGCCAATTTCATGTCATCGTTGCGTGAACATCACAGAGCATACTTACACAAACCTAGATGGTATTACCTATACTACACGCTGAGGCTACAGTAAACTTAAGTAAAAAGAGTACACCAAATTAACGATAAAAAGTAGAGTATAGCAAATACATAAACCAGTAAGAAAGCCATTCATTATCATTATCATCTACTGTACATAACTGTATGTGCTGTCAGCCGGACCACATACGAGAGTAATGCATTGCACAGTTTGCACTACAGTGTTATCACAGCTACATCACTAGGCGAAAAGGATTTCTGAGCTCCATTATCTTATGGGACCACAAAAAACCTTTTCCTTGTGTGATTCTTTTTTTTATGTCCTTGGGGTTTCAGCTCATGGCACCTTGATGACGTTCAGACACATGTTGATGACATGCTTGGCACTGGTGCAGTAATCCCTGGCTCGAGAGTAGCACTTCAAGGCGTTGCTGAGGTCACCACAGTCTAAATAATGATCACCCAGGTCATCGTGGCCCCTCCTGGAACAGGACAGGGAAGGAGAGTGAGGCATGGCAGGAAATGGACAGCAGGGGGCAGTGATGGCTGTAAATTTACAATGTGAGCCGACTGACAAATCTACATATATCTAAAATGCATACATGCTAGATCAAGCATTCCCTGCTTGGGATCAATAAAGTTTAACTACCTGTCTATCTAAATGAAAGTGGACTACAGAAATAGGCTGTAGAACAGCTGTACGCGTGGCCCATTGATGCATTGGATGCATTGGGTGTTTGACAAGGCACACATACCTGATGCTCTCTTTGATCGAGTTCCCCTTGTAGTTTTTCAGGTCTGTGTCCAGCTTCTCCAGCTTTAACATAGCTTTCTTCCTGGTGGACTCCACCCACGCTGTGTCAAGGACTGGCGGCTCCACAGCGCCCTCTAGTGTCGCATCCGGCACCCCCTGGGTTTCCCTGGGTATAAGTTCAGGCCAGTCAGTAGATAAACATGGCCCAGGACGGGCAGGTGCAGAAATACACCAGTGCATCAGAAAGCAAGGGGAGAGGCACACAACCACAACAGCCGGCAATCAGAGGGGGACATATCAGGTCCAGAAAGTAAAAATCCAGTCCAGGATCTTGTTTCAACCAACCAGTTGTGTACTCTATGAATGAGACTCTATATACTGAGCTGGTTGGTTCAAATAAAATCCTGGTCTGGATTTTTACTTTCCGGACCTGAAATGTCCACCTCTGCTTGTTACAAAGCTGGTAGCCAAAGTAGCAGAAAGAACACATGATACCTGTGCAGATCAGGCTCGATCTTTGGAAGACAGACTCGTACCTGGTGGCTTCCATGAGCTTGCGGTGGACCTCCTCGTAGATGTCGACGTTGAAGGTCCTTTGGATGAAAGACAGGGCCATCTTGAGAGCTTCCACGCGTAGCAGTGGACAGTGGTCTGCGATGAACTGCAGCCGCTCGATCCTCATAAGTCCGGTGTAGCAGGAGGCATACTGCTCCAGATCCTGAAGCAGGGGAAAACGATGATGGAGCTTGCCCCCTACAGACCAGGCACTTAAACAACAGGGCTGATTATGAAACTCAGCATAAAAGTTTCAGGGCATTTCATTCTGCAAAAAATCCTTTTTAACACAGACCGCATGATAACAGGGCAGTTCGTACCACAGTCGGATTCTCCACCACATAATTGATGTCGGGTGCATTCGGCTGGTCTTCCTGTGGGTCTGTGTCTACCTGCATGGGCTCCACAGCCCTCTGAAACACAGGAGGCACGGACAACAGCCCTTCAACTCCACCATCACAAGCACAAACATTGTGGCAGCAGGCGATGAGCAGGCACAATGTTCTACGTCACTGACATACGGTGGAAAATGTCGCTCATCAGCATTTTTTGCAGGAAACGTTACAGCAGAGCAATAAAATAAGAATCGGTCGTTCTGTCATCTTGCATCAAAGGGACGGAACATCATTTATTTTTAATTTTTCAGAATTCTGCACTGAAATCATAAATATACATGACCGGCTTTCTACCTGCCTAGCCAAATTTCCTTGCTTGCTGCAGCAGCGCTTCTCAAATCTAAGTAAGGGATAATGTACAGGCAGCCGGTAGTTATCGCAGAAATAAACCCCGACAGTGTGATCAGGACCCGACGCGAAGCGGATAACTACCGGCTGCCTGTACATTATCCCGCTTATTACACGGCTACTTGCCACATAAGGAAAAAAACTGGACATGA
>JAODLC010000049.1:17739176-17762580 GCA_026781145.1 Hippopotamyrus pictus
ATATGGGGGGACACAGGGGGATTCGAGGGGGTAAACAGGGGAAAAATAGGGGGATTCAAGGGGGGAAAAATAGGGAGACACAAGGGGGGGAAAATGGGGGACATATGGGGGGACACAGGGGGATTCGATGTGGTACACAGGGGAAAAATGGGGGGACAAATAGGGGGACTCATGGGGGGACTGAGAGGGGCACACATGGATGTCTGTAAGGATAGCTTGTTTTATATCCTCACTTAAACCCATTCCTAGAGCCAGCTGTTAAGAGAACCGCTTGATTTTAAGCATGCGGTTCAAAGGCAAAAAGGCAGCTTATTTTTGGGGATTTGTGACAGTTTAAGGCCAGTGCTTTATTTTTAAGGGCAGGGGCATTTAAAGGCAATTAAGTGTTGCGCTGAGCCAGGGGTTGCCATATATGAGAAGGGTTAGGGATGCGGCATTTGCTGTGCCAGCACGAGTCAATCAGCCATATCCGAGTAGCCAGAGGTCCTATTCCGAGGCCAACCTCTGACTGCCTGTTCGCCTTGCAGCCAGCTGTGCATCGTGGAAGGACCCAAGTCCAAGGTGGGCAAGTTCAGCAGCGTGGGCCTGGATGGAGCCATGGTCGTTTGGGACTTCAAGGTGACTCTCCTTCCTTCATTGCTGAAGTCTCCGATAATCACAACAGGCCCTGTCCTTAATTCTGTGTGTGTGTCTCTCTCACTAGCACTGAAAGCGGAGGGAGGTGTGTCCTGTTTTCCGTTCTCACCTGCTGTTGGGATTGCTACTCTCCTACAAAAAGTGTGTAAAGCACCTATTTAAAGTGTAAACTACAGGCTATTTAAAGCTCCTGTACTTTAAACCATAAGAAATAAAGATTTGGTAAAGAGTGGAACAGCATTCACTTAAAACTCAAACATCAAATTCAAATACACAGCCAGTACGTTAAAAAAATATGAACAGAAAATGAGATCTGTGAGCTAGCATCTGTATTCAACAACAAAGAACAGAAAATATCAATAAATAAATTTACAGCTTTTTACTTATTTATTGTTCATCTTTGACTCTGTGCTTGAATTTGTATGCATGAATATTTTCTGTTTTTACTGCAACAGGAAATTTTATTTGAAAGTTCAAATTTAATTGTAAAATAAACAAATCTTTGCACTGTGGAATATGCTTGGGTAGCCGTCTACAACCGTCACAAAGCCCATCGTCATCATTAAGCACTCTGTGGCATTTTTATGGAACAATCCTTGAGAAGACCACTGAAAAATAACACAAACAGCATCCCTGTGCATGGAGATCTTATCTACTGCACACCTGGGCGTGAAAACCTACCATTAAAATCCTGTGAGCTTTCAGCGTCTGGCGTGATTCTGATATTTCCCAGCTTGTAGTGGTAACAAAAGAAAACCAGGCTGTATTTAAACAATCCAGCTGATACCAGTACTATCTGACTATCTCTTGCTCAGCCCGTTCTCGCACCAAGGCCATCCTTGCAGCGATTGACTGAACTATGAACTTGCTACAATATCTGTTTGTCTGAAGTACTAACAGACAGAGGAGAACAGGCATGCTAGCCTGCTGTACACTCAGTGGAGGGGAATGTAAACAATAAGCCAGTGTTTTCCCAAGTACTTCAATCTGAATATCTCAAGCTGTCGGACCGGCTCTTAAAGGTGAAGGAACCCTGAGACTCGCCAGCAGAAGCCGCCTCTGGATGAGAATATCCATCCAGCGACCTAAAACTGCAGACAGGCTCAGCCTTGGCAAAGCAAAATGGGTGTGAATTACACATGGGCCATTTTCCTTGACGGATGTATCCAGGTAGCAACACCACCTGCTTGCGGAGTGGTCGGACTCCTCCACGGGCGTGGCCGTTTTGGCCACCACAAAGTTCAGCCGATTTTAACCATAGATTACCACCTAAATAAAAAGCGGCTAAGCATGCGGCCTTAGCGAGGGACTATGGATGCTGATGGGCACTTTCACAGATGTCATAAATATGCAGCAGCTTTCCTCTTGAGTTGCTTCCTTTCGATATTCATCCAAGCCATGTAAGTGTGCTTGGCCTGAATCGATCTGCACGATCTGCACACAGTGTTGCTGACTTTCCCTGACCGCCGCATCGCTTCTCAAAAGCTACTGCGGCCCACTGTTGCAGCTTTCCAGCATTTCGCAAATAGCTGTTCGAACTTAATCCGGACAAACATCCTGCCAGCACATTGGCAAGGCTCTGAAGATTAAGTCGGTTCATTTCCCATGTGGCACTTTTTTCATCCTCTAAAGGAACGACCTAAATACAGGCCTAGGAACACTGTGCATCGAGGCACGTCGTGCTAATCGTAGGCCAATGAGAGGAGGGATCTAATCGTAGGCCAATGAGAGGAGGGATCTAATCGTAGGCCAATGAGAGGAGGCATCTAATCGTAGGCCAATGAGAAGAGGGACCTAATTGTAGGCGGATGAGAGGAGGGATCTAATCGTAGGCCAATGAGAGGAGGCATCTAATCGTAGGCCAATGAGAGGAGGCATCTAATCGTAGGCCAATGGGAAGAGGGACCTAACCGTAGGCCAATGAGACGAGGGACCTGATCGTAGGCCAATGAGAAGAGGGACGTAGGCCAATGAGAGGAGGGATCTAATCGTAGGCCAATGAGAAGAGGGACCTAATCGTAGGCTAATGAGAAGAGGGACCTAATCGTAGGTCAATGAGAAGAGGGACCTAATCGTAGGCCAATGAGAAGAGGGACCTAATCGTAGGACAATGAGAAGAGGGACCTAATCGTAGGCCAGTGAGAAGAGGGACCTAATCGTAGGCCAATGAGAAGAGGGACCTAATCGTAGGACAATGAGAAGAGGGACCTTATTACTGCCAGCGCCAACCACCTGCGATGGGACTCATGTGCGGATGTTTACTCCACCTCAGGATCTCCGAGCGTTACACCTGTGTCACACAAACTCCCCAGGACAGGAAATTACACTTAAAAGAAAGACAGAATAAGTGTTTTTATACTTTTTTTGAACAAAAAACATCATACATACATTTTAGTAATTTACAAACACATTCATAACACATTATAATGCATTCATAAAGCATTATAAACATGGCTATAAATATTTATGAAAAGTCATTACAGCATTACTGCATAATGAACATTACAGCTATGTTCATTATGCATTATGGGTGTTTTATGAAGCTCTCATATATAATGCACTATAGATACATTTATAATGCAGAATAAAGCATCCATAATGATTATACCGACCATTATAATGCATTATAAAGGCATGTATAGTGTATTATAGATGAGAGCTTCATAATGCAGTCATAATGCATAATAAACATGGCTATAATGTGTTATGCCTTTTGATATAGGCATGTTATAAACATGCTTTATGAATGCATTATTATTTGCTATGAATGTGTTTATGACTTACTAAAAACGTGGCCTTAAGTGTTAACAAAACCCACTACTAATTACTTCATAATTAGGTTAGTTCAGAGTGCTAACTGAAATATGCCTAACCAACTGACCACACTGGTCAGCATTCTCTATAAATCGCACATGCATACACCGCAATCACCATCAAATCACCAGTTTGGGCTGAGATTGCGCAAACAGGATCGATCGCGCGTGTGAGCTGTCCAAGGTACTGAACATAAACCCTGCACTGCATGCCAGATGTGGTCGTACAGGGCCGCCACGCTACCCAGCGAAACAGGGCCAGAGCCTAAGATGTAGGGATGTCTTACTCTCAAGAACAGTGAGCTTCAGTACGCTGTGCCAAATCACAGCGATCCAGATCAGGTGACCTACAGCCCCATAACCTGATTGGTCTGTCACCAGCTCCACTATCTGACCCATAAAATAACCTTTAATCGGCAGATACCGTGCTGATTGTAGCCTTTTCATCACTATGCATCATTAATCTGTCACCTACTTTATGGTGGTTCAATGCACCAAACTGCGGTCTGCTGACTAGCTTTACCACTTCCTCTTTGTTTTTAAATTTCAAGTGACACCGAATCATATAGCCTCCACAAATATATATTTTTAAGAGAAACTTTATTTCTTTGGAATAATATAACGTTCAAGGTGTCAGATACTTGCATGGTTCTTGGGGTTTCTTGGCTGAGGGTGGCTTCTTTAGGAAAGTCTAAATCATCTGGCGAACTCCATTGTGTATGATCACGCTGTCTGTGAACCGGACTTGTGGCCTCAGCAAGTTAAAGGTTCTGTGTGGAAAAAACGGGTGGTTCTCACCAATATGACGAGGGCAATCGTAAAAAGGGAAGATTGGAAAACGGTTTATCTTGCGTTCATTGGTGTGTATTGAAAAGAGTTAGAAAATTCCTCATATTCCATTTGACTGGAACTGGGTTGAGTTATAGGTCTGCCATCTGTCATCGGTCAGGTACATCATAAAGATCACTCCCCCGTGAGACCGCTGCAGAATGAGAGTTCTGGGTCACCCCTTACTGCAGGGGTAACTGGGAGTTCCTGTTAAAACTGTACTTGAGAACTTTGTAAATTATTTGTAAATTAGGAGATGCCTCTGGTAAATTCTAGTTGAATCAACAAATTGTGACCTATACATGTTACATTGGACAAATTCATCAGATAAAAGGGGCCTTTAACAAGGCCTTGCAGAATGTTGTGTGATTAATGATTAAGCATTTTCACAGTCCCTTCAGGACTGCAGATAAACACACACACACACACAGGTTTGTAATAATATCTTAATAATATCTCCATTCATTTCTTTGGAGAAAATCCCAACATGATGACCCTAACCCTAACCCAGCCCTAACATTAACCGTAAGTAACCAAGCAAAATACGAGACTTTAGATTTTGATGTGCAATCAAAATCCTAAAAATGTCTAAAGTTTAGACATTTTTAGGATTTTGATTGCACATATTGCATATGTGGGGCACATTTTGTCCCCACAATGTAATAAAAACCTAATCCACACACACACACCTCTGATAGTGTCAGGATAATAAAAAGAACTAGGTTAGAGTGGCCTGTATTCAAGAACATCCCAAATCGTGCTCTCCTTTGACAGAACAGGTCTCGCTCACCGCTGCAGAGGGTGTCATAGCCGGCGCTGGGCTTGGCGGAGGAGGGTGTCACCATGGGCACGGCGACACCTCGCAGGACGGAGTGGGGGCTGGGCGTCATGTGCAGCGACGAGATGGACACGGACGCATTAAAACGTCCGAGTACACATTATTACTGCCAGCATCCATTCCCACAACGTTATCTGATCAGTTACAGCAATATAAAAGACTTTGGTTGTGACGATTCTGCGCTCATTGTCATTTTTTAATTGCATTGTATCTGGGAAAACAAAAATACTTCTTAAAAGCAGGCTGCCCCCTTCGTTAAAACTCCCACAGACTAATCCAGATCTCGGTTCTTTAGTTTTAAATACATACATGCAAAACTCGTAGCCACTTCATTTTCCTGGGCTGCCCGTGACCACACGCTCCGGCAGCCGAAGAACTCGGATGCATCCTATCCATTCAAATTCGCTTTCATGTGTTTACGTTGGGCGATATTCAACAAACACGTCTGCGCTTAAATCGTTAACTAATGCCGCCGACTTCCTATAGCAACATACAACAGGAACAAAAAAAACACAAACACAAACACAAACCCCGCTCGACAGTGTCACGCAGACACCAAATAAGTCAATACCACAAAAATATATTCACTAGACGAATATCATTAATGTGTCTGTTTTAAGTTATTACGAGAAAGATATGTTGGAAGTATTGAAGAAAATGACGTAAGACCCGGTACAGACTTATTTGATGGCACCAAACTGGAATAAACCTGTTTTACCCGGTCGCTCGCGGTCTTGCAATCACCCTCCTCCTATGGTGAGATACGCGCGCGCTCACAGGCATCCTCGCACGTCACGGTCATCTAGACAAAGTTAAACAATGTGCGAAATTACGGCTCAGTGGAACCGGCGTTTCCAAAACACGGGTGTAAAATATCCCGACACTACCAGTACATACTGGAGGATTTTTGCTGTGCATTTCCACGTTAAAGCACTATTAGCTAAGTGTAATTGTTTAAAAACCTCGAAGTAGCTTTTTAAAGAAAATGCATCTTCCATTGTGGATTGATAAATATAGGGCCATAGCCTTGCTTAAAGTATCATTAATAATTAAGTAGAAATGAGCGGCACGCCGTATAGCTCGCAGGAGTGCGGTTCACATCAGGAGCGCCGTGGCCCGAGCTGCGCACTCTCCATGCACAAGCCGCATGTGCGCGTTCGCGTCGAGATACCGGCTGGAGCCGGTATAAAAAAAGAGAATCCGAAAGACACATCTAGTTTACTTGCAGTAGCCTGGGCGGCGGTGGGGCGGACGCTGTGTCCTAAATGTCATTTTTTGAATTGTCAGCGTAACAGAAATGCAATAATCTAGGTAGCAGTTCCTCGGGGAACCTCACCGATACCGCTAGAAACTGAAACAGTTTAGCGCAGAAGAGAGATGAGCTCAGTGAACGCGTGGCCGGGCGCATAGTTTAAGAACGGAAGGTTTCTTTCCCCATCATTTTTATTTTATTCACTTCAGCTGGACTGACCAACCTTCCAGAGCTGGTAAGTTAAGTTTCTAGTTATGTTACAGGCTGGCGAAGGTGTATTGGGAACAGTGAAGGAAACTGCGTTAAAAACAGTTAATAAATAAGCGATATAAAACGTAGCATGCCTACTAAAATGTTACATTTAAAAGTTTCGGATACGATGCATGTCAAAACATCCCCCTATGGTTCTCCCACTACGGGAGGCTTTTAGAAATATGCTCAGTATTTTAACCTGACTCCATCCATTCACCCATTTTCTGTAACTGTTTGTGCTATCCGGAGCATTTTAACCTGGACTCTCGGGACTGCAATTCTTCTTATTCGGAGAATCCTTAGCGCAGCTTTGACTTGCTGTCCCGAACGAGGCGCATTACCTGCATTGTGAGGGATCGTCAGTCACGGCGCTACGGCCATGTGGCCTGATTCCCCGAGGGTGATCCGGCTCGCGGGATCCTCATTGCTGAGGACCCGAGCGAATGGACCCCGCCAAGGGGGACGCCGACGTAGCACCTGGCCGCCGCAGATAGACTGCCATTTCCGAAGGGTGGGACAGGATCGCGTGTCCGCCTGGGGGGGAAGGTCGCCAACCGGCATCCCGAGGTGTTTCGTTATGTGGTGGGCATGGCAACAGGGTGTACCAGTGCATGCCCCCCAACGTGACCTGACCTGACCTCAGGACTAAAAAAATAATGTGTTGATCAAGATTACAGGCAAAATCACAGTTTCGTCATCGTGAACTTGATGCAGCTTTGCGTTGTGGCCTCAAACAGAAATAAAAATGCCGGAGGGCAAACTTTTCCGTGACTGTATGGAAGAAAAAGATATTTAACATGTAAAGTTTGACTTAAATCCTCGTTATTCTGCATGCATACGCGCCGCCAGCTTGTGGCGTGACTGCAATTATACTTGCCGAGATAATGGAAGCTGACGTCTAGAACTGGCGCTGACATGACAGTTACAAGGGATATTCTGACTTTGCAACGACCTCGGGCACTTTAATCTAAAAACGGCAATGGTACTATAATTACATTAATCTTGGGGGGAAATGGACTCTTCGTTTCAAGGGCAAGCCTGTGTGTAATTATGTACAATAAATGTGCTTTTTTTATAAGAAGATGTAAGGAAAAGCATTTGGATGTACTTCTAAAGTATTGGGAGTAAAAAATAAAAAAATCCTGCAGTCTGTTGGGTCCAGTAGAATCTGCATATATTGGTTAACACTAAATACTGGATATCACTGAAATAACCATCTTGGGTGTAATTACTTTGTAGGTGTAGAATGACACTGCAGAGATATTGAATTCCATTTAAATATGTGGAACAGCCTAGCTAAGAGTTGCATTACATGTCAGACAGGTGTGCCATCCTTGAGTTAGGGTTGACGTAGTGCCTAATATCGACGTACAGCCCCATCAGCTATATAGACGCGCTGAGATTTTACATACACGTGATGTATTTGCACCTCAGGAAACAAACACAAACACACCCAGGTGAACTTAAGAAGTCGCACGAACCTTTAATCGCATAGGTGAAACGTGGGTGGCAGGGCACCCCCCGCCTCACACAAACATCCCGGTGATCTCTGGCAGGTCTGGGAAATGCACGTGGCACCCGGTCGCAGGAGGGGGAGGGTATCTGCTTTGCCCCTGCAGCTCGGTGAGAGGCACGACAGAACTAAATGGGGTCGCGTCGGTGCCGCGGGGGGGGGGGAGATAGACATGTGATCAGAGGTTGTCCCGGCTGGGTCTGTGGTGCAGAAACGTTCAACGCACAAAGCGCACCCGCCATGCCCTGGAGTAGGAACCTGTGGAAACTGGACTCTGGCAGGAAGGTGTGGTTAATAGCACCGGTTAAACGTGCAGTGACACATTGTGACACACAGGGCAGTGCGAGACACTGGCCAAGTGTCCAATAGTGGTGATTGGGTGGGGTAGACTGTGGTGCGACTCCTGAGCCAATGGACCATGCACTAATTTCCAGTGTGTCTAGACTGCCTTTACTTGTGCAGACATCCAGCACTGAGGTCATGGTCATCTGTTCACCTCAAAGGGTTCTGTTTCCCACAATTACCCGGAGGAAATGCATTTGCCGGCGCTTTCAGAGAGCTGACACATCAACTGTATTGCGAAACATCCCTAGAGCCACAGCGCTGACTCGGCGCCGCTCCTGAGCCGGACTTTTTTTCCCCTTGCGGGCTGTACTTAGCGTCACCGGCGGAAGGACCAGACCCACAGGCAGCCCAGAGTAAAAGTTCACATGCGGAGGTTTATGGAAACGCATCGTCAGCCCATCCGTCCATAAATGTTCTGATTGAAAAAGAAGCTATGTAGACCACATTTTTAAATACCATGTTCGTGGTAATCGTTGCATTTTGATCAAAATGTCCGTCAGAATTCTCCATGATATCGACCCCTGGTTATAATGCTGTTTATGCTGCCCCCTGCTGGTCTGGAACGTAACATACACATTGGCTTTACGTTGAACACCGAGTGCCCGGCAATTTCAAAGGAGATGGTTCCCTAAATGAATAAGGGAAGGTTAGCTGCCGAGTGACCATAGTCTATAATTCTTTCAGTGTGGCCCGTGGAACATCTCAGCCAACCATGAAAGCATGGAGATCGAGGGCAACGGGCTGTCTGGGGCCCAACGTGTACCCCCAGGAGCCAGATGGAGGCTGGGGCTGGGTGGTGGCCGGGGCCTTCTTCTTCGTGGAAGCCTTCACCTACGGGTTCATCAAGAGCTTCGGCGTCTTCCTGCCCGACCTCATTAGAGACTTCGGCGAGAGCAACAGCCGCGTGTCCTGGACCATCTCCATCTGCGTGTTCGTCATGACCTTCACAGGTACGCGACGCGTGTTCGTCATGACCTTCACAGGTACTCGACGCGTGTTCGTCATGACCTTCACAGGTGTGGCACGCCCTCGTGCACCCACATGCAACTGCCGAACTCTGCCCTAACGTGCAGTGATCCCTCGTTCATTGTTCGCTCGATCTAGACCCGATTAATCACTGGCTCGACGGCAGCCTCGCTTAACCAAATGCTGAGTAGTATCTGATGAGGTCAGCGGCAGCTTCCTGTCGGCACCATGCCCCGGAGTCCGGGAATCGTGGGAGCCTGAAGCATTGCAGCTGAGAAAGTTTTTAAACCATTTCATGTGCCTGAGACTATTACTGTCTCACCATGTTTCCCCCCTCCCCTCCCCCTCTCGCTCCATGGATAATTTAACTTCCTTGGGACTGAATGGTAGTCATTCTTGGCCAAATTGCTCCCACGGAGGATTAAACGTACCTCTGTCAGGCGTCACGCAGCCTCTGCACAGGCACTTGTGCCCCAAGTGACTCATGCCACTTCTGGTGTGTCACATCTGTAATGCTGGATAATTACACCAGAAATCCTCATTACAGACTTAAGTGACACCTGCGGCCCCCTAACTGCCCCGCCTCTGCCTACATTCCCTGTCTCTGATTGGTCGTCCTGTCCAATCCCCAGCTCCCCTCTCCTCGATGCTGACTGGCCGGTTCGGCTATCGGCCCGTCGTCATTGCCGGAGGCGTCCTTACCTGCCTGGGCACCGTAACGACTGCCTTCACCAGCTCCATCAACCAGATGTATGCCACCATGGGCATATCAGGTAACTTCGAGTGCTTTTACCCTCCCCCACAGACCACCACTGGTACTATTTAGCCCAGGGGTGGACAATCTAATCCAGAAACGGTCGTTGAGTGTACGGATTTTAGATTACCAATTAGAGGACTGATTGGCTGAAGAGTCCTCACACCTGGGTTTGAACAGCTGACCTACAGGTTACCCCAAAGACCTGCATACACCCCGGCCGTTTGCGGATAAGATTGGCCACCCCAGATTTCGCCAGTTAAGTGCTTTTTATCATACTCATTAAAACTCACGTTTATATGACATTTTATTCATATAGCTGATGCTTTTATCCAAAGTGATTCACGGTAGCGGGAGGTTATAGCTCGTGCTCTTTGGGATATAACCTTTGCACAACACGTGCTGACGACATGCTACAGGAGTTTTACCTCAAAAACGAGAAAAAGAATGTTGTGATTTGACTTATAAAAATATAAAAAAAAACAGATATAACAGATATAAACCGTCTCCAAATAATGAAAAAAAAGGTTGGTTCTTCGAGGCACAGAGGAGGAAGGTGTGAAAGTTTTAACAATCCATTCCTCTCGCAGGTTACAGTTTGGAGCTTTGTCCCCCGCTTGGGCCAGCCCTCTCTAACCACAATTTTTCTTTCCTTTCCTCTCTCTGTCTCTCTCTTGTTTTTGTGTCTTTAAAATCCAGCTCTTTTTCAGGGGCCTACAGACACATCTGCCATGGGCTGACAGACACTGAGCCGCCGCCGGCCAGCGGTATAGCGCCTCCTGGCTGTCATGTTGCTCTCTGCTGTGTGTTCACAGGCCTTGGCTCCTGCCTCACCTTCCTGCCGACCGTCACCATCCTATCGCTGTACTTCAACCGCCGGCGATCGCTCGTCACTGCCGTCGCTTCCACAGGGGAATCCTTTTCCATATTTGCGCTCGCTCCAGGTGTGTCTTGCATGCACGTGACCACGGGCTGTCTGTGAAATCATGAGGAATGTGCAAATTCACATGAGGTGGCTGAGTAGGGTGTGATTTGGGGATCACGTTCAGAAAATCAGGAAAATGAAGGATTGTTATAGGCAGGGATGCACGTAACTGGCATGCGAGTACGCATTTGGCGTATAAAGCGATTTGCGCGGCAATTTCTTGGCGTGACAGCACAAATGGGCACTTTTACCCTATTTACAGCTAAGGCATACATCATTTGCGGTAAAAAGCTTTAAAATGCGCGGTATTTTCTTGTCATACCAGCACAAATGCACATAAAATAAACACACCTTTGTACAGTCACTGCAAGAAATTGCTGCACGTATCGCTTTATGCGTCAAATGCGTACTCGCATGCCAGTTATGTGCATCCCTGGTTATGGGCCAAGTCCAGCATTACGGATGGAACATTTACTGAGACACTTTTATTCAAAGTAACATATATTTGAGAGGGTGGGGTCGGCTTGGTGCAGTTGGGTTAAGGGCCTTATTCAAGGGTGAAACCACTCTGTCCCCCAGAGAGGGTGCCGCCCCATTTTAGACTCCTATTGGCAAACTAAATACCTCTTAGCGTGAACAAGCCTAATATCAAAGAGGTAGTTTGCGTGTCCTTTCATGTAACCCCTTTGGGTTTAATGTAGAGAAATCCTGATAATTCATATATTAACTTGCATAGCATTTTATCAGCATTGGGGTTGACATCAGCATTGTGACATCAGATGGACGAGGCAGATCTAGATGTAGAGCCCAAGATCTACGGCATAGGTGGAGTTACTAAGTAAGGGGAGGTACAGTGTAGATGCTGTATGGTCACCGGGTTCAGGCAGATGTTGTGTAGGACCACCAGGCTCTAGGTAGATGTGTGGAACAACCAAGTTGAGGTAGGTATGGTGTAAACAGGGCAGGACTACGAAGGTACGTGTGGGCGGAGTTAAATGTGTGACAGGGGTCTATCCGAGGACCGGTCCGGTTCTAAGGCTCCGCCTCTTGAAATCCCACAGGTTTTGCGACCCTGAAGGAGCACCTGGGATGGCGCTACTGCCTCCTGCTGGCCGGGCTGCTGCAGTGCAGTCTCGTGGTGTGCGGGGTCCTGCTGAGGCCCATCGTGTTGAAGCCCGAGCGCGCAGAGGGGCCCGGCACTGAGGAGCCCCTGACGGGGCCGCTGGAGAACACCTTCGCCCTGGAGAACGAGCTCACCTGCACGTCCATCAGCTCCGGGGACTCGGGCCTCCAGTCCATGTCTGCCTCCTGTCCCGTGCTAACCGCGGAGGAGAAGTTCCCGCCCGTAGAGGAGGAGGTCCCTCTGAAGCGGGCCGAGGGCCCGCAGGGGGCGCCGGTGTCAGGACGGCCGCGGCTGCTGGACTTCTCCACGCTGCGGGACGGCGGCTTCCTGTGCTACGCGGCCTTCGGCCTCTTCGCCACGCTGGGCTTCTTCGCGCCGCAGCTGTACGTGATCCCGCTGGGCGTGAGCCGGGGCATAGCCACGGAGCGCACCCCCGCCCTGCTGTCCACCATGGCGGTGGCGGAGGTGCTGGGCCGGCTCTGCGTGGGCGTCCTGCTGGGCCGGCTGCCCGTGCGGAAGCTCTCCGCCCTGGGGGTCTGCGTGGCGGCCCTGGCCCTGGTGCTGGCCGCCTTCCCCAGCGCCGCCGGCTTCTGGGGCCTGAGCGCCTGCTGCGCCCTCTTCGGCTTCCTGCTGGGCACCGTGGCCTCCACCCACATCCCCATGCTGGCCGAGGACGACGTGGTGGGCGTGGAGCGCATGCCCGCGGCCGTCGGCGTCTACGTCTTCATACAGAGCTTCGCCGGGCTGGCGGGGCCGCCTCTGGGAGGTAGGCAGACTGCCACTCGACTGCCACTCGACTGTCACCTGCATTGCTTGTGCTTTTTTTCTAAATCGGTCAGGGTGACCTTCACTAGTCACCTGGGGGAATCGGCATCTCTGAACTGCCTGTAGTATGTGACAGTACATGTCAGCGTCTGCCCTGCACGTGTCCTACGCTGGATAATTGGTGATAGACGGATAGCTAATTTCAGAATGAGCTGTATAGACACTCCTGAGAATTTCTAAGGCTCTTTCTGGTAGCACGTTCCATTAGCCGATTCGTGAGACGTCGTAAAGGAGACTAATGGATTTTATAATGTAGAATAGAAGCTTCTAGAAGCACGCCCCCGCCAGCAGAGGCCTCCCGTTCCAGTATCCGCTGTGTTCTCCCCGCAGGGTTCCTGGTGGACCTCACGCAGAACTACGGCTCGGCCTTCTACTCCTGTGCAGCCGGCATGGCGTTGGGGGCGGTCTTCCTGGGGTGCGTGTCGCCCGCCAGGAGGGCCGCCTGCCTGCCGGGCCCCCCCCGGGCCGGAGACACGCCCAGCGAGGACGCGGCCCTCCAGGACGCACCTGTGGACTTTGTGGAGCTGGACCTGGCGCCGGACGCCAGCCCGGCCGAGCTGGAGATGAGCGAGATCGGCACCTAGAGGGGGGGGCGACTTAATACCTCAGGGGCGGACGCTGGTTCCCGTGAACAAATGAGAACGTGCGATGCTGAACACTGTAGCACGGAGACTGTGCACACGGGTCAGCTGACTGCACGTAACACCAGCGTCAGACTATGAACCAAAGACATGTTGTCTTTAGACCTCAAGACCCACCAGGTGGTGCAGACGCCTTCCGCGGACTGTGGGAGGTGGGTTCATGTAGTGCAGACGAACACGACCTCTTTCATTCCATGCTGCTGCTCCGAGCTGAAATCCGACCACCTTAAGCCCTTATTACTTTTTTCCCAGTTTTTTTGTCTTTTAAATAAAGTGACAGCGTTTACAGAGAAAAGACAAACCTATTTTATATCGTAGCCTGCAAGTGCAGTGGGAAACGGTGGATTAAAGAGTAAAGCTCACGGTTTGATCCTAGCATTCCGTACAATCTTGAATGAAGTGATTTTTATCATCCTGAGGAGTCTTGAATCATTTTGGGTTTTTCTTTTTGTTGTGTCTTTGTACATGTGTTTAAGTGTCTCTGGGGGACACCTTCCACGTGATGATATCCGTGCTCTTGATATCAGCAGTTCATGGCAGGGTGAGGGGTCGTTTTTCTCACCCGTTTTTCTGTTTACAAACAGTAAGCTACAGTGCCCTGATTTCCATGCGGGCAATAGCCACGGTCTACTTATGGGTCCTCAGCTCTCTGAGGTCACTGAGAACAACCTTAAGATGCTGGAGCTTTGCACTCATGAGGTGTCGCTAGATGGGCCCCGTTTCATCTGCGGGGGCACAGGCGTCTTCGCAGGAAACAAGTCGGGTGGCCACGCACGCTGACATAAAAGGGGGCTGGATGCCCATGTTCACCATAGCGACGGGGGTACATGTAGGGGAAGGGGGGGCGCACCCACATGCACAAAGAACCAGACGACTCTTCCCATGACGCTGCTCGCACACAGGATTGCCACTTGAACTGTGTCCCCGTATGGGTGCATTTCGACATACCGACACGAGTGACACTCTTTAAATGTATTTTTATTGTGATCATTTTTTCCAAATCCACTGTACCATGTGCAATCTGCATTTTTATGTTGCTGAAATGTACTTTTTGACAGTACATCCATTGAAATTCTTTCCAACAGTAGATATATTTTTTTGCACTGGAAAAAAAAAACTGTAAAATAAAGAGCGACACGAAGCACAGCTCCGGTGTTGAGATGTTTTCTTCTGGTGCTACGGTACGAAACCCCCAACCCAGCTGCCCCAGCTCTGGTTAATGCCTTTGTGGGGCACATTGAGAGGATAACTAGATAACCATGCACACGGTTCGGTTCCAAAGACAGAAGACGACTAGACTGGCTCACATCACACACACACTCCCTCTTACACTCACACACACACACACACATTTTTGAGAACTTACCCTCCAACTGCAGATGAGGCTGCTCTTCAGCAACGCGGGCCATCGGAGGTCACATCTCCAGACAGCCGTCGCTTCCGTGTTCACATTGAGCCGCAAAGAACATTTTCCAGGTCGCTCGTGAGCATGTCGTGACCAGCCTAAACCACGCGAATCTGTGCTCTTTTTGTACTGAATACGACTTGCCCCTGCCCTGTACTTGATGGAGCAGATACCCCGTATCTCATCAGACGTGGCACGCCAGGCCTGTGCAGCGGCCCCTCCCCCTAGCGCCCATTCATTCCTGCACCTGTCAGAGCCAGAACAGAGGAGGAAACTCTCGAGAAGACACAGCACAGGTCCTCATATAGCAGCGACGTGGCCAGCGTACATGGTCTAATGCAAGTGCACCCCCTAGTGTCGCTTCAGAGACATGACAGCCCAGTGTGCAAAATGGGGGTGCCCGATTCATGGGTGAAAAAGGCCAGCATGCTTGTGTCCATCTCCCACTTGGCGGGTTCCCCTTCCATCTGCAACAAGCTTCTGCATTCTGTAAAGTAAGCTGATCTGCCACCTCAGGTCCCGAGGGTCTTACCAGCGAGAGCATCTCAGCCAGCTTTGGGATTGTGGGGTCCCTAGAAGGGGCGGGGCCTCCATGTCCTTCCCACAGCTCTGCTGGAACTAAGTTCTCTGTCTCCGACCGGATGATCCGGCAATGAGTGCTGAAAACTGCCCAAGACATCATCAGCCCAACTCCATCATCACTGGAGACTCCTCCTGCCCGAATCATAGACTGTCTGCCCCGCTCCTGCCTGGAAGGAGATACAGCAGCCTCCTCTCCCACACCAGTAGGCTGCGGAAAAGCTTCTTCCCCACAGCCGTCTCCCTGAACTCAACACCACCACTAACCGTCACCCAGTCCCCCCATAGCTACGAACTGCACATGTATTTATACACACACGCTGTACAGAACTCATTACCGAAATCAGATGCTGTATATACTCATTATTTATACCATGTTTACCAGGGGTAGGCAATCCTGATCCTGGAAACCAGCAGGTTTTCCATCCTACCTGGTCTCTGATGAGCCACACCTGATCTCAGGCAGATAGTAACTCATCAGGTAGGATGAAAAACCTGCCGGATACCAGGACTCCAGGATCAGGACTGCTTCCTACCCCTGATGTATACCATGTGTATAAACCTACATACAGGTGTATTGTCATTAAAGGTCCATACATTTATATATTGTGCAGCTGTTTCTAGAACTTTCGTGTTAGTTGCCAAACTGCATTTCGTCATTCTGAGTGCTTGTGTTCATTGACAAAGTCGAATCTAAACTGAACACAACCTGTTCATGGTGAAGCTGTGAAGATTTCCTCAGGACCTGCACCAACAGGCCGATTATAGACCAAAAAATAAGGACACCAGTAACACAACTCTCCAAAAAGGTGTTTTTTATTGAGGAGATGGGAAAAGGACTTACAAGCAAGGCCAATTCACATGGGGGGGGGGGACCACAACTTAAAAAAAATAAAACATTACATACACAGCCAGTGGTGGAAAGACCGGCTTTGCAGGCAAGCTAAGCTGTGTGATCCACCCCCACGCCCATCATCCACTGCCTGAGCCTGCCCCCCCCCCCCGAGCCTGACATGAATGCCATAATGACTTTTCCCACAGACCACTGAGGCGAAACATACATAACAGCGAGCTCATCTACGGACGTGTTGGTGAATGAAATGATTAATCTGGTTTAAAGGCGAGTGCTAGACGACCGAAAGGTCCTTCGACACTGAAGTTGGTCGGAGCAGGGAGCAGGGAGCCGTCTCCAAGGACGCGAATCCGTTTAAGGCCTTCGATTCTAAATGGAGATACAGCGATCCGAGCGGCGGCTACATACAGCAAGTATGGCGGTTTATAATCACTTTGGATCCACTGACACAAGCGCTTTACCTCTTCCTGAAATGTCCACAGCCCCCGCTGGTGCCTCAGACTGCCCCTGGCCACATCTCCTAGGGCAGGAGACCCCTGGGAGAAGCTTATGAGCAGAACCACTGGATACTTCCATCAGTGCAGCGGACTGAAAAGATTAAAACTATATGGGGGAAAAAAACAATACAAAATACTGATGCCTACTGCTTCCACTTGAACAAGGCTGACTGACCCCCCAGCTCGCCCCCGGAGCATCACAGAAAGACACAAATGTCCCGTCCACGTGTCAATGTGAAAATCCTGAGCAGCAATGAATCTCTGGTGCGGGGAGGGGGGGGGTAAATTTGGCACAAGGCACAGAACGGACAGCCCACTGAGCGTGCCGTGGAAAACACACAGCTGGCAGAGGGGCCATGGTGACTGCCGTCCCCCCCCCACGGCAGGGAGCGACTCGGCTTCTCTGTGGCACCAGGGAAGGCCTCAGGAAGACTTCAGAGTACCGGGCGGGGGGCGTTGGGCCTGAAGGATGCGGTGGACAAGTGAATGGAGTGCTTCAGGAATGGAGCACTGGGGCGACTGTGGAGAAGATCTGGCTGGAAGTGGGGGGGGGGGGGCATCCAAGAGGGACTGCAGCAGTCAGGGGAGGGCTGAGTGTGCAAAACAGGCAGACATCGGGAGAACATGGCCTAAGGATATGCAGAGATGGCTCTCCCCAGGGCGACAAGGGCAACAATGCGATAAAAAAATACCCCCCCCCACCAAAGCAGAGTCCAGGGGCTGGTTATAGATGCCTATTAAGTGTGTTTAAAAACCCCACCACACCCTGGCAGTAATGAGAAGCCTCTAGAACGTGTGTGGGGGGGGAGCAAGACTATAAAAACAACATTAAACAATGACACAAAAAAAAAAAAAAAAGATGATTCAACCAGTCAGTAAAGCCAGGCGTTCGTGAGCCCAGATCCCACAGGCGCACAAACACAGACAGCCCTACGCGGCCAACGTCCAGCCCTGAGATTAAGCTGCGCATTCCCCCCATGGGATCCACCCCCCCCGTATGTGGGACACCCACTCTCACCCAGCTAATGTTCCCACCGGCAGTGCCTAACCAAAGAGGACATGTAAAACCTCTAAAATATAATTTAGCAAATCGCATACAAAATACATGTAATTATATATAAAAAGGAAAAAAAAAATCATTTAAGAATCTGTAAATGACTGATTAGAAAAATGAAAGGTAAAAGACCAAGGCCAACGAGGTGGGGTGGGGCAGGAACATCGTCACCCTGAGCTAGTAAGACACCCGAAAGATAGGGGGCGCCGACGCCCAGCTCGAGCACTTTCAGTTCCGCCTCCGACGTGAGGCGGCTCAAGAACCCCGCATGTTAGTATAAGTAAAAGAAACCGTTTTCTCGGCTGCTTGGGTTGTGGCACTATGACCAGAGACAAAAAAATGGAACCACGAGGGGGCCTAGCAAAAACCTTTAAAACTCACTGCCTCAAACACCCCCACCTCTCCTGTACATACAGAACATCACGAGGTCAGTGTCAGGACCTCAAATACAGTCATTCAGAACCATCCTGCATTTCAAACTCCGAAGTTCCCCACTTAAATCCAAACGGTCATTAAAAGGTCACTAAGAAAGATTTAAAACCCCAACGTCCCCAACAGCATCACTGCAGCATGAGCTGCTTGAGGTTATCATGGAGGATGGTGTCCTTGACGTCGCGGAACACCAACCGGATGTTCTCAGTGTTGATGGCGGTGGTGAAGTGGTGGTAGAGGGGCTTCTGGGGCTGCTCCCTCCTCTTGTTCCGGAAGCACTCCACGAGGAACTTCTGCACGTCGTTCAGGTTGTGCAGCTCCCCGTCGTACTCAGGAAAGTAGTCCTTGATGGCCACCGTCCGAACCTTCTCCTCCAGCAAGTCCGTCTTGTTGAGGAAGAGGATGATGGAGACGTTGCTGAAGACGCGGTTGTTGACGATGGTCTCGAAGATGTTGAGCGATTCAGCCAGCCGGTTGGTCTGCCGGTCCTCCATGAGAACTTGGTCAAACTCGCTGGACGACACCAAGAAGAGGATGGAGGTGACACTGTCGAAGCACTCAAACCAGCGGCGGCGCTCCGACCGCTGGCCACCCACGTCCACCATCTTGAAGGGCACGTTCTTGATCTCAAAGTCATACTCATGGATGCCCTTGGTGGGCCGTCGGGCAAGGAGGATGTCCTGCTGCGTGGGCAGGTAGTCCTGGGGGGACGGGAGCAGAGACGAGTCACCCAGAGATCTACGATATATTAGTTAATGTATCGGTAACAACTGACGCATGTTACCGATCATCAACATCGGTCCAATGTGTCAATCTTGGTCAATATTACCCACCAACATACAGACTTCAGTCAAAGTTAGCAGCACCAGAGCTAAAGACAGAACTACTGAAATAACAGATGATTGCACTGGACAAACAGCCAAAATTTCCAGATTGGTGAAAATCAGCCTTATTTCCCCCTTCGGTGTCTCACAGCAGGTTCCGAACCTCTCGGGTCCTGGTTACTGACAGCCACGTGTCACTTATCGGTTGAGACTGGCAAACTCTAGTAGTGTAATGAAACGGCCATTGTTCTCTGTGAGAGGGAGGGTTTAAAATCGGCCAGCGATTTTCAGACGAGCCATATGACCTATCAGCTGCAAGATCCAAGCCACTCCTCCAATTAGGGCTTAGCTCCCAAACACAGTGACAGATTCGCTGCTCCAACGAGAAGCTCGGACGGGCATGAACACAGACCGAACTCCTGCCATTTAGACTTTCTGCTAAAGAAAAACCTGTTTACCAAGATTAATTTTTTTATTTTTGTTGTTCTTATTTTTAATAAGAAGCATCACACCCTATGACTGAAAGACTAGTCAAATAACCAGGAACACCACAACAACTAAAAATGTATTACTTGAACGCATTTTAATGCTTACTAAAAAATCTATTACACATAATTAAGGAATGCCTCAGGAATATTCTGTTGACATATGTTTGTTACATTAACTGCTTAGGCAATGGGTTCGCTTAAACTTTTTAGCTAACAGGCTTGTACGTGAGAGTGCACGCACACACGCACACACACACACACACACACACACACACACACACTTCCTGTCACGTCCCCTGTTCAGATGCCTGTCCCACAGCAGCTTCCATAAGATGGTAATAAACAGACTTCATAGCTGTCAGGAAGCACACCACCCCCATCACCAAGTCTGTACTTCCTTTAATCAAAAAGGGGTGGAGTCCCACAAGCCCCTGGGGTTGCGAGGAAAGCAAAGGAATTAAACCCCCCCCCAAACCCACTCCACCAATTGACAACGTCTCAGCAGGAACCAACCCGCTTAATTGGTGGCGGGAAGGAGGGGGCGGGAGCCTTGGAATGCGGCCCCCGGATGGTGCTCCTGGGACACGAGTGTGACAGCCGTGTTGTCCCTGCTGGTGGCCCGGAAGTACTGCAGGGAGGAGTAACAGAATGATAAAAAGTTTAATTACACACTTACTGGTTCTCCGAGTTTATCCAAGTTGTCCAAGAAGTACTTCACCGATTCACCCTGTGAAAGCAAGAGCATTCTAGTTAGAGGCGGGAATGAGCGCCAATCAGGATTAACATTAATATCACTCCAGCATTAAAGCTGCTATTTAACACCACACAATTCCATATCGTCCCCCGTTCAAGACAGAAGGATCTTCTCTCGTATTCCAAAGCGGAGGAGGGGGGAGCAGAACATTCCAGAACATCCTGCCTGATCAGGGAGAAGGATAAGCAGACATCTGTGCCCGTTTGGCCAAAAGTCCGACACCCATGCGAGCGAACAGCCCCGCTCACGTCCAGACCACGTGCAAGATGTGACCCCATGTGACCCCATGTGACCCCGAAATCGGACACAAGGCTGGATTATAAAAAGGGAGGGAAACACTACTGCCACCTGGTGACCTCCGATGACAAAACCGCAGCGTCACCTGGTTATAAACTGCCACCCGAGTGACTCACGGCAGAACCGGTGATCCCGCCGCTCCTACCCTGCACCCCTTCCCAGGGAATCTTTGGCAACCCCACCCGGAGCTGGAGGACACCCCCATGACCTGGCGAGTCTAAGCCAGCCCCCGCAGTGCCCAGGACGTAGCGTACCGGCAAGCGGGAGAGACCCCCCGAGGTAGACGCACTCCGGGATGACTCACCGGCAGATTAATGGAAAGGGGCTCCAGCCCTGACTCCGCAACCCCACGGGGTCTATTCCCCACCCATGCATAATATTAAGGATACACTAAAGAGCCCCCTTAGAAAACCCTGAAGAGCCTCATCACCAGCTAGGGCTGGGGAGGGCCTGGCTGGAGCCTGTCCCAGCATGCCCTGACCAGCATACTTTCCCTGCTGTGCAACTGCCCCAACCTGCCCCCAAGAGACAATGGGAGGGGGGGTTATCCTCGGGAGGGGGGTAGGCAGACAGATCACAAGACAGCGCCGGGCCGTAACATTTTTTTCCCCCTCCCAGACAATTCCAGGACGAGAGCGAGACGGCGGTTCGAACAGAAACATACAGATCAGACATATGTAGGTCAGGTCAACCACACACAGAAGCTCCCCCCCTCCCCAATACTCTCAGTATGGTTACTGCACACACCACACCCAGTAAGTCGAGAGAGAGAGAGAGAGAGAAGCAGCTTCCTGTTTGAGGGACAAATCCAGAGATGGGAATCGACACCATGCCCTAAATAAAGCTGTAAATAACCAGACATTGATCCACATAGTAGCATCATCATTGCCATATTTATTAATTATAATTACCATAGCCCCCACCCCCAAGTGACTCTAAGGGACTTATTTTCCAATCATAATTCAATTAGAGATATATTCAATTAGTTATTCTCGATATGTTCAGGGTTACACGAGCTGGGACCTAAACAACCTGTGCCGTTGGCCTCCATCTGAACCTCGTTCGTGTCGCCGGTCACCACGGACACTCACCAGCTGGAACTCACGGCGCCGGTCGTAGGCGTTCTGGATGCCCCCGTCTGCCCACAGGGCGCGTACAGCGGGCAGCAGCTGCAGGAAGACCGCCGTCTCCATGCCGGCCTGGCTTGGCAGTGCCGCGCGGGTGTCGAACGCCATCAGGGTCTCGCCGTGCGTCTGGTTCGAGGAATCCTCCCAAGGGATGTGCAACTTGTCCCTGGCATCCACCAGCACACGGATCCCTTTTCGGGGGAGAAGAAAAAAGCTGAGTGAAGTGCCAATGAACGGCCAACAGGGGGCACCACAGTCAGTTTGGCAAATTTTTTTTTAAAAACCCTCACGCAGTACCTACTTGGATTTCAAGTCCCGTACATTAAAAGCAAGAGATCAATACAGACAAACCATGAGTAAAAGGTGGCACAGGCCTCTGTTATGCCCCCTGGTGGACTCCAAGGTAATGAGGGCCAGTTCCTCGTTAAGAGCGCCCCCTACTGTCTTAGAACAGTATGCCACCCAAAGGCCCAAAATGTCACACAGCTTAAAAAAAAATTAAATGTTGCTTAAACGATAAAATAAGTCATGACATTTTCACAGTGTATATACACAATTTACACCACAGTATAATTAATTAAAATGCACAGAGGACATAAGAACCGTTTCATCAAAATCTGTGAGGCTCACTTACGGCGCAAAATCTAACACGCACCATCAGTATCTGATAAGCAGGAGTACCGAGAGCAGACATGCTACATCCCCCGAAAGACGAACGGATAAACACGCAGACTGCAGTCCCTGCTCCAGCGCCACACACCACAGAGCGAAATGAAATCAAAGCAATTAGGAGGGTTTCTTAAACAGGAAATGGTTGTGTGCGTGTGTGTATGTGAGAGCAAGAGCTAAGAAACCGAGAGCGGGCAAATTAAAAAAAAAAAAAACGAACGAACTTGTAAACATTACAAAACAAGGGAGGTCGAAGTGAGAAGACATTTCCTCCTACGCTGCTAAAAATACTGCTCTCAAAAGGGGAGCCAGCACTCCATGAACACATCCTAAAGCTTAAATGTCAGACCCCAGACAATGTAAAGAAACAGTTTAAAGAAGAAATGCAATCCCCTCCCCACTTCTAATATTTAAAGCCACGTTTTTTGTGATTCTGGTATTAGCATTCATGCTAACAACATCAGCGTTGCTCTTGCATGCCTGCGAGAGAGACAGGAAATTAAAAGTAGGCCCACGCTACACGCCCAGTGGAGTGATTCAACGCGAAGGCGTCAGGGTGCCCCAGATGAGGTGGGGCGGCGGCATTCAGGAAGGGGCGGGGCCAAAGCGATTCCTGGACGGGAGCTTGGCACGCAGTAGACGTCCCCTCGCGCATCCCACTGTCACGGAACCGAGAGACTGGAGTTGAGGAGACAGGGATGGGGGGGGGGTGAT
>JAODLC010000049.1:17762680-17785454 GCA_026781145.1 Hippopotamyrus pictus
GGGGGATTTTCAGGCATATTCCACCGCAAATGAGCCACAGCAAAGAGATGCGACAGACAGGCACTCTGATCTGAGGAATGACTAAACACAGGTTCCTATATGTATGACTATGAATGTGAATGGAGCATTGGTGAGCTCACCAATGCCCAATAAGCTGTGTTTCCAATGACACACCGGCCAATAGGACGCGGCAGCGCGCTGACTTTCCTACAGTGAGGGGGATCGGAGCCTCGTTTCCCCGTCATGGATGACATGAGGGTGTTCCGTATGGCTGTCTGCCTGCGAGGTCCAGTCCCAGGCTCTGACCCAGAAGGCTGGGAGTCCCAAAATGTCCCACTTAAATCACACTTTTCAACCAAAAGCAAAAATGATCAGTCACTATAATACTACAGGATAAAGTCTGTACTTATTAACGAACGCTAACTGGACGCACCCATAGTGTAGAGAGCTATTGCAGTGAAAAACCCTTCAGATATGGTTTTCCAGTTAGAAGCCACGACTCCAAGTAACTGGAGTTGGTGTGATACATGCTGGGCTGTAGGGCACTGCTCTGGTGAGACAGCCGGCCCTCTGCACCTCACCACCAGCACAAGCCTACCCCTACCCCGGCGGACCCACGGCGGGGAAGGACAAAGCACAGCAGCCTGCGCCCGCACCCGGAGGCTGAGGCACGCGTGCGATCGATAAGCGGCAGCCCGTACGCACGCGCTATGGAGCGCCACACTGGCCATCATAAATTATTCACCCCTCTAATGTGTCCCTGAGGGAGGTGTACACAGAGCACAAAGGGACAGTGCTAAGCGTTAAGCGCTCCTGATCAGACCTCGAGAGGGGCAGGAACAGCCAAGGATGGCCTCATACCTGGGTGGCAGGAGGCAGTAGCCAGCAGTGAGAGGGACGCCCACGGCATTCAGCGCCTTCCCTGGACCGAGCCCCGCCCCACGCTCTAAGGAGCCACCCTGCAGACCTCATTAACAAACCTGCAAGACTGTAAAATACCGTAAATACTGTAAAATGGGAAACCGCGGGAGACAAACTATACAACCAGGGCAGAGACTGAAGAACCCAAACTTCAAAACCTACCAAACTATTTTGCACTTCTGTTTGATTTAGCTGCTGTGCAGGGATAACGTTCATCCACCTTCCACCCACCCACCTGCTTATGGGGTACAGAGACGGGGCGGAGCCTCTTTCAGCCAGCACAGGGCACAAACAAAATATCTTAACCTGGGGAGGGCACACAAATCCCCACCAACCTTTATTAGTGTCAAGCAATTACACTGCACTAACTTACCCGCCAGACTCCTTTCGACACAATTATGAACTGGATCCAGCATGAGCTGAGAGAAGTGATCAAAATATCAGGCAGGTTTACAGTTGGAGACTGCCAGTCACCCCCCTCCCCCAACTGGAAACGTGGTACGAGCCAAGCTCCGCCCTCCTACTTGAATCCCTGGCTGCTTCCAGGACTTCACTGGAGACAGAAACACACTTACACACTTGAGGAGAGAGTAAAGCAAAGTCTCTATGCATGTTTGTGTGAAAGGACGGGGGATGTAATGCAACTTCATAAACACAGTGCAGGCGAACTGGCTGACAGGAAAGCACCCGCCCCCCTCCCTTGCAGACAGCGACGAGCATGTTACCCTGCCACATGGGGCGGGGGGGTTCAGTGCAGATGGGGGTCCTGCTTAAAACACAGCACCTGCGAGTTTATGTTTACCGTGGAGAAAGTTACTTAACAGACAGAGCGCCAGTCAGTTTGTAAGGAGGGTCTGCACCTTCAGCTGCGAAAGGGAAGGAGCCAGAAGCCCCATTTTTGCCGACAGTGTGAAACGAACATCACAGCATATATACAAAAAAAAATATTCAAGCAGATACACTTTCCCGGGGTCTGGTAACCACAGAACTACCCTACGAGGTTAAATTCAGCGGCAAATTCTAAGGAAGGTTGACGATCCATCTTAATAAATAAAAGGTATATAATTTTTCTACACGCATTACAGAATGAAAAACGAAAGTTGAACTGCAAAACAACGCAAACAGTGTTGGTAATCAAAACGTCCACCTACACATTGAACTTATGCTGAGGATCACTCAGTGTCTGCCCAGAATAGGGTAAGGGGAGCAGAAAACGAAACAAGCTAACGGAACTACATTAAAGTCAGCCATATAACAGCGAAGAGGGGGTGATCGTGGGGGCCGCCAAAAGCCGCAGGCACAGCAGCCACTCCGCACCAACAGCCCGCCCCAAAATCGCACACAAACGCCGGCCGAGACGCAGGTGTCTCCTACAATACCGACAAAGAAATCGAAACATTTTGATTAAATAACTAAAAAAAGACTTAAGAAGATTTTTACACTGACAGAACTTTTTTACGTCATGTGGTATGAGGAGGCGTATTTGAAAGTGGTATTAAAGACGCCACTGAAACAGAAAGTTTTTTAAGTTTGAGTTTTTTAAGAAAGAATTTAAGTTTGTATACTACGGGGATTACCAAATTAGGCTTTATTTTGTTTTTTCATCTGCAACCAAGAGTAAAATATTCCGGGGAGGGAAGTAGACAAACGCATCGGTTTTACTACGTCACCCTGGGAGGGCTTCCCCATTACCGACACCCTGCCGCCCCATCTGGACGGTTTCGTGTTCACCTGAAGCGCATGTTCGGTGTCGGGATGCCCCCGATGGCTGGGCGGGCGGGGACCTGCCTGCAGCCTGGCGAAAAACCGGCCAGCCCCAGCGCTCATGGCGCCCTAAGGATCGCGACGTTTTCAAAGCGATCGACGCCGTCGCCCTGCACGGATTTGTCAAACACTTGCAGTGCAAAATTATTCATTAGCCAAAAGCACGATGTGTACATGTATACAACACCACCCAAACTACTTTTTGGGGTCTCAAAAAGTCCAACTACTAGTTTGCTAAATAGAAATCAAAGTTATACTGTAACAAGCAGAAGAATTAAGTCGCTCTTAGCCGAAGGATATTATTCAAAATCTGTAACGCACGTGATACATGTAACTAAACCGGTCTCTTTAGTTAAGCACCCTGCATGTTATGAAGTCGGCCAGCGCAGATAAACATTTATACGGCATAAAATAGCCACGGTTCACGAAAACGGTTCGCTCGGTCGCTCTTTAAACGCGAAACAAGCCCCGATGGCAAGTAAAGCAGAACCGCTCAAAGTTAGGAGCTCCGCTCGGCGTCCGGCCACCAAGGAACATGGGCGTTTCTCCGGCGGCGAGCCGGGGGGGGAACAACCGAGCCGCGCATAACTTCACTCTGCAAGCCCTGAGCCCTGGGAGCCGCGCACGCCCGCCATAATCGGAACTACGGCCCTCCCCAGCGCCGCTGTACTTTTTAAGCTTTCCACGCGTGGTCTCACCTTTAATAACATTGCTATAGATCGTCGCCCGGAACTCCTCTTTGGCCCGTTGATCGAAGTCCTGCCCGTGTATGATGCGCATCTGCTTGAGGAAAGTGGACTTTCCGCTTTCCCCGGCGCCCAGCAGCAGGATCTTAACCAGGCGCGTCACGTACGTCTTGTCCCGAGAAATACACTTGTCGATCTCTTTAGATTTCCTCAATTGTTCTGCCTCGCTGCTGGTGAGGAGACAGTTAGGGAAACACACTGTTAAAGCGGACCGGGACGGCAGGAAATCCGCCATCTTTGGACCAACTTCATCGATACAGTGGAGCGTTTAAGCGCGCCCCTGAGTCTGACTATGGGCGGGGCGGGCGCGCCTACCGCCGTGAACGTGCTCGCGCGCGCGCTGCCGGCGTTTGGGCGGGCTGTAGATCACTGGCAGATTGCGAAGGCACGCGATGTGCTTTTCCCGTTTAGTGCGTGTGCGTGAAGCAGTACTTCACCTGTCAAAATAAATCTGGATATCATAATTTAAGTTACTACTAGTATTGCTTGAAACTAATGTAATATTTTACTTACTGGTTTTGAAGTGGTTTGAAGTTAGATAGCTGAGAGTTGTGGTTTGAAGTTAAACAGAGACGTGTATGATATAAGATGCAAATGTTGTATGCCGCTGAAGTCAATCTCCCAAATCACATACGCAAGAAAAAGACAACGCTCAGACTCCGTTTTACAAATAGTGAAAGTGAAATTATTCGTACATTTCTTTGGAAAAAGTTGTAACATTGCTGTGGGTAATAGTATTACCTGATTCTCTAAAGAATATTTACATGCTGTTTGTAGAATCGAATTATTTAATCAAATCATTAAATATATCATACCAGGTGTAAAGGTACATTAAACTGAAAATGTATTAAATCCGATCCTGGCTGCAGCGCTTCGGTTGTGGCACGACATTCTCCGCAGGGGTGGTGTGGACCGGCCGAGCCCTAGCCATGCATCCCTAGTGAAGATGAGCCTGATTTTATCATTCTTGTTTTGTAAAACATCCGTCATTCTAAATGGGTATTACAGATAAAGCGCGCGCGCGCGCGCACACACACACACACACACACACACACACACACACACACACACACACACACACAAATCACAGGTATACAATTATTTCCAAAAAATATATATTTTAAAAAATAAAGGATGGTCTATCGGTGGTAATAAAACAGCGGTATAAATAAACATGTATAAAAGACAACAGTTAATAAAATATTCCTTTATTATATCTACTGTAATATATACCACAGTTCTGGAAAAAAAATTTAGACCACAGCGACATTTTTATCTCAGTTTATGGGTATGCTTCTGTGTAAAATATACATTTTTTTCAGTCCTGCTTCTAGGAGCCTGGTATGAACTGTCCTAGCAGTGCACTTCACACCACTTGTTTCCCATTGTTGTTGAAGGTCACCCTCTGATTTATGAGGCACTGCCCGGATAACCTGACGGTCATCTATGGCATTAGAAAGTATTTTCCGCTCCCTACCTGGCTGGTTTCTGGTCGTTCCCAGTACGTGTTTCCTGCTTCACCTTATTTTTGTGTACTGCTGTCTTAGAAACCCTGAGCCTAGAACAGGCTTCCACAGAGTGTAGCCTTCTGCCATCAGAGCCAGGATTAAACCAGGATTAAACCAGGATTTTAATATGCAGATATATAAAAAATATATAGAGTGGTCTCATTTTTTTCCAGAGTTGTATATTCCCCGTGCAGATTCTTGACTAAAAATTAATAGCAATATACACTTGAGGTCGATAAGTGATATTGTTTTTGGAAAAACACTGATTTCATGTATTTACTGTATAATAAACCAACGCAACATTGTACTATACTATCTCTGGAGAAGCAGATATGTGCAAACACAAATATGCGCCATGGGACGGGGAGAGAGCGTAGCGCAGAATCGATGCAGCAGGTTGTGGGAACGGAGGGGCAAGCTGTGATTGGATGGATAATCCGCCCCCACCCGGTCTTCTTGCTTTAAACTGGACCTAGCTGCAGCGTTGCATCAGTGTGGCATATGGGGCACCGTTCTTAGGTGTATGCACTGTCAAGTCTTTCTTCCAAGTAATTTTGTCATATTATAAATTATAGAAAAACAGCCAAAATGACAATCCGAACACTTCACGATTACGCTCAGCATTACCGGCCAAGGATGGCCTGTCTAAAAAAGGTAGGTTTGTTGTTTGTCATCTAAAAGGAAGCAGTTGTCTTAATGTATTTTATAGAGCGTCACTAGACTTTTCATGGGGTATCACCCCCATCGCAATTCTCTGAACGTATGAGATGTAAAGATCTGTTGTAGCGGACTCGAAAGATTCGCTGTTATTTAATCGTAGTTGCGAAACAACTTCCAATCCAGTTTTGAATTGACTAGACTCCTTTCTGTTACACAATTTTCCCCCGTCTGCGATATTGCTCATTCCTCCTCTCATGGTCAATTAATTCAAACTATAATTTTTCTTCGATTTGTTCTAATTGCTGTTGTAGTCTTTAGTTACTGGAATTGGTTTAAAAATGCAGAAGGAATATCTTTAGGTTAATCTACATATGAGCATCTCTCGTCTCAGCGGCTCAGTCTCTCGGTAGATTTACTACATTTTGTTTAGTAAAACTTTTATGTCTACATCACAATCTCGGCCCTCCTTTGTAGCTGGAGGCCTTAGTCGTGAAGATGCAGGACCCTAAAAGTGGAGCGAAATCTCAGGAGCAGAAGCTGGTAATGACCACCATACCGCACGCCATCACAGGTCAGTTCGCTACGCTGGCTGTTCAGCTTCACCACGGAAGGACGCTGTGCTATATTCCTTTACATAGCTTTTTAATTAACATCCATAACAATGAGAACAGGCTGAGGAGTGCCAGAGCCCATTACTATATGTATACAATATTTTTATCAATTTAAAGACCATGTTTGAAAGACCAATTTAAAGACCATGTTCAAAGCAAATATTCTTAATTTAATTTCCCTTCTTAAATATAAATATTGATCATATATTTTTACTCATGGGAGTGTTACCTACACAAAAATGTTCTGAGGGTGGAATTAAAAAATTATGGTGTTGACGAAGAAATAACCAATCAGATTGTAGGGAGGGTAGGTCCAAGCAACTAGAGGAGGCAGGACCAACCAATCAGATGTTTCCTCTACAATCTCTCAGAACCAATCATTTTCGTTTTGCCCCAGAACATTTCCATGTAAGTAAAAATGCAAAAAAGTGACTGTAAAGCTCCAAACTGAAAGTAAATCTCTTTTTTTAAAAAATCAATCCAAACCTTGATTTTAAATCTGGTCTGATTTTTTCCCCTCACTATCTACTGAAATCTCCCCTCATTGACTACCTAGGTCACTACTCACATTCCCAGGATTCCCCAGTTCCAGCACAATTTGCTGATTTCTCTGCTCAGACACACCTACTAAACCTGGCGATTGGCAGGGGAGCTGAATAAGGCGTGTCTGAGCAGGGAAACCTGCAAACCGTGTTGCAGACCAGCCCTCCAGGACCGGAACTGGGGAGCCCTGTTATATCCCTTCCAAATTCTATGCCACACAGATCTGCACTATGAAAACAGATCTCCTAGTTCTCAAAAGGTACTGCCCTGATTGGCTGGCGAATAAGACAGCCTTGTGGAGGACTCAGGAGTGTGCAAGCAAGGGCAACCGGTATTCCTCAAGGTTAAGTCTCCCATATATCGGACAGGCCACAATCGGATGAACTTCGCCTTCTGCTCCTCAGCTTCTCATCCCTAAGCTGCCCAGTAATCTCCAAGGCCACAGGAGAGATCAGCCTGGGGCTAAAGCATGCTGGGGGCCACGTGGCTCCTCAGAACATCAATTAAAAAACCTCCTGTCCTCATTGCCATGAACAAAGCAGATGTACAGCACTGTGCAAAAGTCTTAGACAGCCAAAGAAAATGATGCTTAAATGGTCCTCATGCTGATGTTAAATTATGACATCATGCCTGCCAAAGTGTGTCAGCTGAGCCATTGCAAAGCCTCTACTAAAGTCACCCCAGTATTTCCAGCAACCGTCCAGTACTCCCATATATTTCTTGACTTTACCACTTTAATTTAACAAACACATGGAATGGCTGAGGTCCCCCTGAGGAGAGGTTTGGGAACTGAAGCAATGTTCATTTAGATATCCAACAAGATATCGGTAACTTTTTGGAGAACAGAAGAAACTAATTTTTATTGTGTCCCTCTCAGTTTCATGTATACTAATGTTAAATTGACTTTATTATTCTGCCTAAGACTTTTGCACAGCACTGTATATAAATGCAAATGTAATGCTGGCTTATCTCCATTGGATACCCAATAGGTACACTTCTAATAGCTAAGATTAAAGGGCAAGGACATGCACTCAAGAAAGGTTTATGAGGCTGATACGTTGTAGCTGTGGCTGAGGGGTTGAGGAGTGGGACTGGAACTTTGTTAGGGCTCCCCCTGCAGGTCTGAATCCTGTTGACTATGATGTCATGTTGGAGGCCATGTGTGGCCCAGTAGGTTTGTCATGTAATGTGTCAGTAATCGGAAGGTTGCCACTTCCAGTCCCACAGGTGACGGTGTGATGTCACTATGGGGCTCACTATGGGGCTCTTGAGCACGGCTCTTAACACCAGTAGCTCCAGGGTCTATCTGACCCCGCTTTCTCAGAAATGTAAACCTGCTCCAGGCATAGTTGAGCCTACGGATGGGTTGCAACAGGGTTGAATTTACAGATTGGTCACTACAATCCAACAACAGTTTATAAGAACTGAAAAAATCTATTATGTTGTCAGATCGTCGTCAACAATTAAATTGTTAAATTGTTAATCCACACCACCCCCACTCCCCCCCCGTGACACTGTAAACATCTCACAACACAACTCGATTGTTTATGATTTGTCTTTAAAATTAATGTAAACATTTAAGCTCATGGAAATATTTGCACTTACAAATGTCGCCTAACAGTCTTTTCACTGTACAGTTCACTGACTTGCTGTTGCACAAATCCAGGTCTGCTTATCCACCATAAGTAGCAAGCAGGGCCGGCCCTCTTTCTTCGCTCTCTATCTCCGAAGTTCTTCATTTCCTGATCCAAATTTAGAACGCTGGGCCCCTGTTAGGACGTCAGCTTGCTCTACTGCCTCGTGTGGCGAAAAACTGCACTGTCTCCCCACCCAGGTCATGATGTTCACGCGTGGATCGTCAGCCAGTTGCAAGTCAGCGCCGAAGGTAGGGGCGGGGCCTGCAGCCTGGCCGGGTGTGAGGAAGTGGGACACTAGGCTGGGCACTTGAGTAAGAGGACGGTCAGCCTTTCCGCCCCAAGGTCAGGACGGTCAGTGAACTCCGTGTTCCTTCACGGCGTCTCCACCCAGAGGCCCAGGCTATCGGTACCATGATGGTGGCTTTTGGATACATCTACCCTCTTCAGGACCACAAGAAGCTGCTCCTCAAGGTGGACGGCAGCCTCTACCGCTACCAGGTGACTCTCATACACTAATCATTCCTACTACACTTCTGCTACACCAACGTTTCCTAATCTCGTCCTCTGGGACCCATAGACAGTCCATGGTTTTTCTCTCAGGGGGTAGTGATAGAGAGAAAAATGGAGGGGAAGGAGAAAGAAGGAGTTAAGGGGGAGAGAGAGAGAGAGAGCGGGAGGGGTGAGAAAGGGAGGGAGGGGGGAGAGAGAAAGAGAGAGGGGGTGAGAAAAAGGAGAGATAGAGAGGGAGGGGGTGAGAAAAAAGGAGAGATAGAGAAAGAGAGGGGAAAGAGGGAGTAAAAATGTGGACAGTCTGGCAGGGAGCTTGGATGGAGCAAAAACGTGGACCGACTGTGGGTCCCTGAGGACCGGACTGGGAGACACTGCGCTACATGATCACTAATCCATACGTTTCAGTTCTTACACCTTGAAAAGGCTCAGTTAAAAGAACATGATGACACTTGATTGACCTCTGGGGGAAATTCCCTTTGTGCTCATCCCACCCTGCTCTCCATGACACACATGTAGGTGAGAGCGAGCTTGGCGGCGAAGGGCAGCCACCTGCAGCGGCACCCAGGGGCTCGGGGGTTAAGGGCCTCGCTCAAGGGCCCTCAGACATGTGACTGTTCTGCGGAAGCCGGGCACCAAGCGGCGACCTTAGGCTTAGCGCACTGAGCCACACGCCGCCCCCATGTGTCAGTCTGAGGCTCAACAGCATGTCTAAGAGGATTACTCACCTCTGACCTCCAAATCTAACACACTGGCACAGGTGCTACAGGTAGCCGCTAGCACCACTTAACACGCTAATGTTTTCACATAGACTTGAATGGTCTTGTGTTCAGCCTCAAATCTCATCGTCAAGCCCCCCCCCCCACCATCTGCTGGTTGAATTAACCCCGCGTGAGATAGTGACACGCAGCTGTTTGCACTAACCACTAACTGCCTTTTTTCCCAGACCCCCTACTTCTGGCCTGTTCAGCACTGGCCTGCAGAAGATGCCGATTATGGTATACTGCCCCCTGTAGACTGTAGAGTCTCATTACTAAACCCTACAGCAATGGAGTAAGTTATAGCGGCTGTACGCATAAGGTACCTTATATGGTGCATCATTAAAACTGCAGCCTTGAACTGGATAATTGTTTGTGGATGAAGGTGAGTAGTTCAACATCTAGGCTAATAGCTAAAGTAGTGTTTCTCGATTCAGGCCCCTGGGACCCCCAAACAGTCACCCCCCCCCCCAAAATGGGTTCTCAGCACATTCTGAACCAAACAATCAGCCAATTAAAAACACCAAATGCTAGGTACAGTGGTGTTGGGAGCTGGGAGGGAGCGAAACCTGTTTGGGGATCCCTGAGGACTGAGTAAAGGAACACTGAGCTAAAGAGTTGTGGAGTAAAATTGGTCCTACTGTACAGTACTAAAATCTACCACTATGTCAGACATTTTCATTTATTAGACACAGAGTGTACCACAGATAAGATAAGATAAGATAAGATAAGATAAGATAAGATAAGAAGAACTTTATTTATCCCGAGGGAAATCCTTTTGTCATACACATGCTCAGTGCAGTAAGAGAGACAGAGATATACATATAATATAAAAAATAAGAATAAATATATGTAAGAAATAAGAAATACAATATATACAATAAGAATGTTAGTTTACAATAATATACAATAGGATAGTGCAAAAATAATTTCAAGTGGCTCGAAGTAGTGATGATGTATGTACCTGAGAAAATAAATAGCTTATCTGTGGTGATTTTTAAAGTGTCCTAATATTGTGCAATTGTGTAGGATAGAGTGTAGCAGCATATGATGGTAAGAAACAAACATTGAGCTTGTTATTAGTCCTTGAGAAATCACCTACAGAGTGAGGAGGAGTTGTACAGTTGGATGTTGTCATGGTAGCCGTTTCACTTTGTAAGTTCTGATAAGCTAGGTACACAGGAAAAATGACTTGTTTGTTTCCTCAAAGCCATCTACCTGGCGAAGAGGAACATCCGCAAGAAGGGCGTCCTGGATGTACACGAGCAGGTGAGGACAGGCCTCTGTCTGCAGTGGCTCCGCCCACTTTGATCACTGGGGCCTGAGTATCTCCAATCTCTGCCCCCAGGAGCACTACAACAGGCTGCATAAATGGATGAACCACAAGTGGGATTTCATTGTGGCGCAGGGCAAGGAGCAGTATAGGTTGGTGTCCACTGAGTTCCTGAGGCAGGCAGGGCCACACGCCACTGGGGGCCGTCGGCAAAGAACTGCTGTAGCGCTTACGCTGTGTACACTTCCCGGTGAAAAGGGCACCGGAGCCACACACGGCCCCGTCGTCTGCTTCCCAAGCGACTCCCCCACCCCCTGCCCTCTGCCAACAGGGCAGGCAAGGAGAGGAAGAAGGCTGACCGCGTGGTGCTCGACTGCCAGGAGAGGGCGTACTGGGTGGTACACCGCCCCCCTGTGAGTATGCGGGGTGAAAAGCTGGGATGGGGGGGTAAGAATGAGGGAGTGGTAGAGGCGGGGGAGAGAAAGAGAGAGGGGGAAAAGAAAGAGGGAATGATAGAGATGGATGGGGAGAGAAAAAGGGAGGGGGAGGAGAAAGAGGGAGCGATAGAGATGGAGGAACGGCGAGAGAGAGAAAAAGAGAGAGGGAGGGGGAGAGACAGAAAGAGAGAGAGGAAGGGAGGGGGGAGTGACAGAGGGGGAGAGAGAGGGAGAGAGCGAGTAAGTGAGAAAGAGGAACGGGGGGGAGAGAGAGAAAGAGGGGAGAGAGGGAGGGAGAAAGAGAAATAGAGAGAGAAAGAGGGAGAGATGGCGGAGGTTAGTCCATCTCCAGGGCTTTCTGCAGGCCATCAGGCAGCAAAACAATCTGATGTAGAGACATAAACAAAAGGTCCCTCAGCGGAATTCAGCCTCTTGTTTATACAGATGGTCGGCAAACAGGAACTCGGCAGCAATGCAGCCTGTTCCAGCCGCGGTGGGGCTTACGGAGGCCCCCGGCCCTGACCAGGGCTTACGGAGGCCCCGGCCCTGACTAGGCTAAGAGGATACCGGCCTCCCGGACACCTTTCAGTGCTTATTGTCAGACCTGAGGCACGTATCTTCGCCATTAAAGGTCACAGTCAAAAATAGGCACTGAGGTGAAAGCCCTCTTCCTCCCAGCTCAGAAAGTGGGAGATATCTTGATGGGAGTGTCTCAGCTAAGTGTGTAGATCACCCCCACCTGCCCCCCGTTCCTAAAAATGGGGCTTCCTGTGGTGGGCGGGGCTAACCACCACCACAGGTACCCACAGATGAAAGGGTCAAACCCGAGGGCACCTGCTGTGTAGGCAGCAGCTGCCCTGGGCACACTCCGCTGCCAGGACGCTTCTCGGATACTCCGCCCCACAGACAGCCGGCCTCTACTCGCAGATGGCTGTCGCACCGAGAATTCAAAAGGAAGCGAGACTGCAGGCCACGCCCCCATGCTGCCGTCTCACCTCAGGCGTGTTTACCACTCGCGGTGGTGACCCCGGGCGAGCTCGGTGGGGGGGGTTAGCGCACTGTGGCAGTGAAGCCACAAAGAGAACAAGGCGCCTTGGTTGGGCGGGTAGATGATGGAGAGAGAGAGGCACAGGAAGACAGACCTTTGTGTGCACTTCACCCAACAGCCAGGCACCGCCAGCGGCATGGAGCACGGCCTGGACCGCTTGGTCGACCCCAACATGGAGGAGGTAACAGGTGAGGCGGGGGGGACCGGGGGAGTGAAAGCTCATGCTGTCCCTTAGCTCACAGCTCCTAGCAGGGTTTTCAACACGGCGCCATTTGACCTTTGCCCTTTACGTTGTCTTGCATTACATCCAAGGTCTGTTCAGGGCTGGATTCAGGCATTTGCAAATTAGGCAGCTGGAGAGTGCCTGGTTAGCAAGAAGAGGCCCAGACAAAGACATTTACATATACGATGTATAAATACAAACAATTGTATGGAATTAAATTAAAGAAATAAAGCCATATACATCAATTTAAAATGTTTATGTGCAGGCAAAATCATGGCCAGCTCTATCTATAGGTAGAACAGAGAGCTGAATAGGACCCGAATTGCCTGAAATGGGTAAAGCTTTGCCCAGTAGGTGTCCTGAGCTGCCTGAGATGGGCACCAGGCCCCCATGACCCTGGACTGCATATGATAGATGGAAAGATGGACGGATGTCTGTAATCTGGCTTTTTAAAACTTTTTATTGGAATTTGTGTTTATGTTTGTTTTTTTTCTTTTTTTCCTGCAGATATTTTGTTTTTCATCTGACATGTTCCCAAGAGGATGATGAACTAGAGAAACACGCAGCATACAAACGGTTAATGGGACACAAGTTCCAATCCCGTCACTGTAGGTTCGGAAAACACACACGGAAACACAGACAGACAGACACAGACATACACCAAGACACACCTGCTTTTTCAAATTAAATGGGTAAAAACGTCACTGTTATTTAACATAATGAAACCGCCTGTACAGCTGACAGCAGAGGTTTGTTGGTCAGACCTCCTGTTTGCTGTCGCTCATGGGAGTTTTACTTATAGAAAAATGTCCTGCGTGGAGAATGAAAAATTATTGGTTCAGCAAGATAACCAATTAGATTGCAGAGGAGGCGGGACCAAGACATCTGATTGGTTGGTCCTGCCTCCTGTACTTGCTTGGACCCACCTTCTCTACAATCTAATTGATTAGCTCTCTGAATCAACCATTCTTTGTTCTGCCCTCAGAACATTATGTAAGTAAAACTCCCACGAGCTTTGCTGTCACCGAACACCCACTGTCTGTTCTAATTCTGTTTCAGAAAAAAACCGTGGACTACTACAGGCGGATCGTAAGTTCCTCTTTAAAACAGGACGGGTTGGGATGGGTGTCAGACGTTCCCATATATAATAGCGGCATTATGATGAATCCCGAGCCTGGAGGTAACCTGTGCGCCTGTCCCAATCCTCAGTGCTCTCCGCCTTCTCTTCTCTGTAGATCATCTTCAGCTCACAGTACCTCATGAGGCCCAGGGTCAAATCATCCGTCTCCCTCTCAGCGTGAGTTCCACTACGAAGGATGCCAGATAAAGGCTCCTGCATTTCTTTGTAATTTCACTTCGTATGGTCCTGCAGCATGACCCAGATGGGCTTCTGGAAGATGGATGAATATTTCTGTACTTTAACATAGTATGATTTCTTATAATCATATGAGATAAATAGGCTTGTAGACCTACGATATGTATTTCTGAAAGGTATAATTTACAATACGTGCAGAAGGTGCAACAACGTTCCCGTTAAGTTCTACCTGTCAGTCATGTTACAGTGTTCTTTCCAGAAGGTTCACAGCTCCCAGCTAATCAAGAACACAGAGCACCTGGTGCGGTCTGGGTGGAAAATATTTCCCATGGTCTTTTTTGGTGTCTCCAATGCCCACAACAGCATGGTGAAGTTCTCAGGCATGTACAAGAACCACGACCCGTTCCTGGCGCCCTGTCTCCCTAGCAACCCTTGGTTGACCGATGACATCACCTACTGGGAGCACAACCTGCCGCGGTAAACTGCTCATGGGCGTTTTACTTACATAAAAATATTCTGAGGGCAAAATGAAAAATGATTGGTTCAGAGAGATCTCCAAGCAGCTAGAGGAGGCGGGACCAAGGCATCTTATTGTAGCAGAGATGGGTCCAACCAATCTGATTGGTTATCTCTCTGAACCAATCATTTTTCGCTCTGCCCTCAGAACATTTTTGCGTAAGTAAACTCTCATGAGGCGATTACTATACTGAACATATGTAGTGTTTATTATATGTGTGTACACCAATATATATATACACCTGTGTGCTTCTCAAGAGTGGAGGTCCCCACCTGCATGAGGGTGGAACGCTGGACGTTCAGCTTCATGGATCTGCTGAGCGACCCCTGTGGCCGCGCCGACTTCCGGCTCTTCCTCAAGAAGGAGTTCAGCGGTACGGGGGTAGGGCTCGTGGGAGCAGGGGGGGGGTACCGAAATTCCAAAGTGCGCACCTTTGATGTTCGGGGTGCCTTTCCGGCCCCTAGGGGAAAACCTGGCATTCTGGGAAGCCTGCGAGGACCTGAAGTGGGGCTCGGCCGAGACCATGAGGGAGAAAGCGGAGCATATTTACAAGTGAGCCAGGAGGTCGAGGCTCCGTAGGGAGTCTGACTCCCTCTCATTCAGCTACTAGGTCCAGGAGACTCCGTGTCACTACATTTCACACCTACCAATGGCCTGTATTCATTTGCATATGCTAATAAATATGCATGAATGTGTTTTATTTGCATATACCGGACTCATTTGCATATGCCGGACTCATTTGCATATGCCAGACTCATTTGCATATACCGGACATGCCCATGTACAGGACCTTCCTGGCACCGGGGGCTCCGCGCTGGATCAACATCGACGGCCGGACGATGGACGTGACCGTGAGGGGGCTGGTGCACCCCCATCGCTACGTGCTGGATGCGGCACAGACCCACATCTTCTTGCTCATGAAGAAGGTGAGGCGCTCACCCGCACACAAGGGGGCGCCATCGTCCACTAGCCGCTGCTGCCACGGTAACTGGCGCCGTCTGCTTCGCAGGACACATTCGGGCGATACATGAAGTCTCCCGTTTTCAAGGAAACGCAGAAGAGGGCCTTTTCCCCAGAAGAGCACAAGTTCACGTAAGACGCCGAGCTTTAATTATACCATTAATTATCACTGATGCCTCAATCCAAGTTAATCGGACCTATTTATACAGTCTGATATGAACAAGTTTGGCAAAAGGGTCAACAGCCATTGCTGAAGACCAGTTCCAATGGTCTGGTAAAAATTCCCGGATGTCATTCTTGCCCCGTCCCGAATATCAAGGATGCATCGGTTGCCTCCTCTCAAATGAGAACAATCCCATGATTCACTGCACCCCAAGTTTCATGGTAGGCAGTTTAGCAAGAACGCTCACGCCAAGATCAAAAATATGTTCTTTGCGTTCTTGGTGCTGATAAACACAGACCCCTGGTCTGGTTTAGGCATCAGATCTGCCAGCAGCAGCCTGAAGGTCACCATAAAACACAGAGAGAGCATCAGGACGTCTTCCCTCCCACAGGAACGTGCAGCTGGAGCAGAACGCTAGAAACCGCAAGCCGGGTCTCCACCCGATCATCCTGCACCAACAGGCGGAGGAGGAGAAGGCCAAGCTGGCCGCTAGTGGGCCAGTGGACATCAAGCAGGTCATGAGCAAGCTGGACCGCCGCAACAACCTCAAGAACTGACCGATGACACACACCCAGCGCCCGGAGGGGGCGGAGTCAAAACCAGCCACCGCTCTCCACACGGTGGTGTTTGTGGGAAATTAGACTGCATCTTAGGAGAATAGAGAAGTTACAGTGTAGACTTCTACTGTTATTTATGGATACAAATGTATAACATGCAGATGTGTGGTCACATTATTACTGGAACAAATGTGTTTATCCAAAGCAACTTATATCCACTTACAAAGCTTGATTGTGTCTTGGTACAACTCAGATTAGCTCAGATCGCTCCAGGGACCACTTGGCACTCCGGCTGGGATTTAAAGGGGCATTAGTGGATTTGGGGGGTTATTTAAAAAAGAAAAAATACCAGTCATGAATTACTATGCAAGTTACAATGATAAACAGCAGAGATTGGCACAAATCGATATTGTGATGTTAACATATGTAGCGTTTGTGTTGCTCTGCCGCTTCGGGCTATAAAGCCTTATGAGATTACTGAATTTGTTTGTGCTATATTCATTGTCCAGTCTTGACAAAGGAAAGGAAAGTACCGGAAAGGGCCGCGTTCCTGTCGCCGTGTGCAGAACGGCCCACAGAAGCCTCGTATTGTCTCCTCGCGGAGACAGACCCCTCTCAGCAGTTACGAAGGAAGCCATCTTTACAAGCAGTTTTCAAAGAATATTATACAAGTGAAATAATCGGGCATTAAGTACACAACATGTGTCAGCGAAGATGTGTCCAACATCAGAGGTGGACATTTCAGGTGCAGAAAGTAAAAATTCAAACCAGGATTTTGTTTCAACCAACCAGTTGAAACCAGTTGCGGTTCTGTGTTCAGGGATCTTTCTAGCAGTACAGATGAGTCACAGTCACAGAGTACTTAACTGGTTGGCTGAAACAAAATGAAAATGCCTGCTTCTGTCCAATGTTAACTGCAGTAACTTGGGGGTTAAGGACCTTGCCCCAATGCCAAAATCACTTTGCCAACCTTGGGATTTGAACCAATGACCTTTCAATCATAGGTACAATGCCCATCCCACAGAGCTAATTAACAAGCACGGGCTAATATCTTGAAGACGAGCGTGGGCTCCTCTGGGTTCACGTCACTGCCTGTAAGCTGCCGCAGCGGCCAGGTGGTGGTCGATTCCGTGCTCCAAGTTGGGAGGCAGAGCTCGCTGGAAGGCCACATCCTGCCACATCTCCTGTGACACGAGGCATATCAGACTCACCTTCCTGTGTCGCGAAGCCGTGTCTTTGTGTCTGTGTGCGGCTGCATGTGTGTGCGACTCTCAGGTAACGTATTCCAAGAAACGTCAAGCGGGTTTTCACTTCTGGGTAATGCTGTTTATATTTCACCCGCTCACGTTGCCATGGAAAAAACAAACGAGTCATTGAAATGGCTACAAATCCCGATCTGGGATTATGTTCGTTTTAATGCCAGGAATGAGGTCAAGGGGTTGTGAGTGGGAGTGGACCGTCCAGACGGAGGGTAAGAAATCACATTCTTGGATTTAAAATAAAACCAAAAGCTTCATTTGTGTAATGTCTTGTGATATATTCACATAGCTGTATTTTACAAAGCCTTTGTACACTTTAAATCCCACCTCTTAAAAAAAAAAAAAAAACTCAGCTTCACTTGGCCATGCCAGAGAGCCAGCTCAGTTTGAAGAGGGAGGGCGTGGCAGACTCCTCTTCCTGATTGGCCAGCTGTCTGAAGAGGTTTCCGGGTCGGAAGCTTTCCTCCGCAGACGGGGCAGTGGTGGGCGTGGCCTGGGGCAGAGAACATGGGGGTGGAGCATCAGGATTTGTTGAGCAGAGCATGGCCTGTTTCTGCACGCGTCATTCGACGTGAATTTTTACATCACTTCACACCACGTAATGTCTGGGGATTGTGTGATACTCAGAGTGGCCACTAGGGGGATACATATGTTGAACCAACAGCACAAACTTACAAAACACGCACTTAAAATTACATGGCACAGGAATGGGAAAGCAGGCTTCAGTTGCTTTGCGAGGGAGGCTCCCCCATTTCAGCAGAATACAAAATCCATGCAGCATCTTGTGTACGAAGCAGCCAAGCTCAGCCCTGAGCGGGCCGACCAGAAGCGACAGCGCCAGCAACGTGGCCGGCCAAAAGGGGAATCCCCGACGGGGCACACCACAAACCCACACGGTCACCCGTCGCCATGACGTCCGAGGGCGGGGCCTTGTTTCCACGGGGACACTGCTCTCAGAGCAGCTGGAGGCGAAGAGAGCAACGGACGTCTCAGCCAAGTGCCGGAGCAGCATTTACATTTTACGCTCATCCAGGCAGCTGGAGTTTAACAAGGCACATCCGGTCTGGAGCACAGAAAGTGCCGGAAACGTTAAACTGCTCTGCGTAAGTTTGTACAAAAAAAATCACAAGCTGATGGGTATTACAGTAGGGCCCCACCGGGAGTAGAATCTGAAACCTTTAGGGTCATTCTATTAACTGTGCTGCCACCTGCTGGTCCATAAAAGAAGTGATGCTTCTGGACTCCAGAAGCCTTAAGTTGGTGCGTGCCCCCCCCCCAGCACCCTCCCACCACACTGACCAGGGGCCGGGCGACATCTGTTCCCCGGGTGATGGACTTGGCTTTTCGTGACGTCGTCATGCTCAGAGGCAGCAGACCAAACCTGAGGGCAGAGACAGACAAACGACTGATGAGGGGGGGGGGGGGTCATCTGTACTGCTAGAGAGATCCCTGAGCACAGAACCGCAAACAGAACCATGACCTGCTGGAAAAAAAGACAGATGGAACGGGCTCAGAATGTAAATAAATCCAAACAAATCAGCTGGAGTTCTGTGATCGACACCTCATGCCTGCCCACCGTGCGTGATCGACACCTCATGCCTGCTCACCGTGCGTGATCGACACCTCATGCCTGCTCACCGTGCGTGATCGACACCTCATGCCTGCTCACCGTGCGTTATCGACACCTCATGCCTGTTCATTGTGTGTGTGGGGGTTCCCTACCGAAACTGGCTGCTCGCCAGGGGTAAGATGTTGGACGGCTCCTGGGCACCACTGCTCCCAGTCCGGGGGGTGAATGGCCGCTCTGGTCCAGAGAGCAAGCCCAGCAGGACCTGCGCGGAACGAAACAAATCACAGGGGAGCTGAGACACGGAGCAAGGGCAAAGGGCCCTGATTTGTTTTATGATTATTTTAGTCTATAATTGCAAAAAAATCCGACATTAACACAGGCATACGGATAAACGCACCGAGGTCCTCTGAGCTAGCCGGGCCAGGTTGCTGTTCAGGGGCACCGTGAACACGTCGAGGTCAAAGGGGTCGATGAAGCTCTCCAGGGAGTCACACACATCCTGGATCCTGCGGGTCGAGAGGGGCTGAGCAAACCGGGAACAGCAGGAGGCAGCGGCGACCCAGCTGGGGGGGGGGTGCTACCTGGGGTCCTGCGCGGGGCGGGCCACCTTGCCGTCGTCCGGCCGGGGGCCGAGGGCGGTGCCGAGGTGCCGCAGGTCGAAGAGCAGCTGCAGGGCCCGGTTCTGTGTCACGGAGGAGGCAGAGTCCTGGTGGAGGGGGACGTGAGAAGCCAGGGTGAGAGGTCAGAGCTCAGAAGGTCAAAGGTCAGAGTGCACGGGCAGGCAGACACACCTTGTTCTGTGCCTCCTTGACGAGTTTCTCATACTCGCCGAGCACCTGATCCAAGCAGCCGCGCAGCAACTCCTGCAAGGTGGCCGGCGGCAGAGCGTGGCCGCCCACCCGGTTCACCTCCAGGCACAGGTGGAAGAGCAGGGACTGGACGGGCCAGGAGGGCTGCGGGGGGGACGGGACAGACGGCTCACGCAAACTCACACACCCCGAGCCGCGGTGTCGGAGGTCACCCGGCGGGTCGCTGCGGTAACGGCACCCCCAGTCCTCACCTGGACAGGCAGGCGGATCTGGGAGGTGACGCTGCTCCCGGACTCGGCCTCCTCCTGGATCTCCAGCTCCTCCCAGGTGGTGCTGCTCTCCAGGATGGAGCCGGGAGAGTCGGCGTGCAGCTGGGAGGCGAACCGCTGCACCAGCACCTGTGGGCCAAGTGGGGAGAACACTGACACCTACACTGCAGCTTCTTAATTAGGTAAATCGGCAGTGGAAAGGCGCTATATAAATCTAGGACAAACCTTGGAGAGGGCGGAGCTCCAGACCCGGTAGGCTTCCATACTACAGGACAGGAGCTCCTCCTTCAGGCCGGCCCACGCCGTCTGGGCAGGACTCACGTCTGCCACCTTGGAGCCGGCCTTGCCCAGCTTCTTGCCCTGCCGGGGGGGGGCCCTGGCTGCAGAGCCCCCCCCGCCGCCTGCGGCTCCCTCGTTTCCCAGAACGCACCTCTGCAGGTTAGGGCAGAGTTCGGCCATGGACTGGCCCAGCCTGGCCATGAAGAGGACGGGTGGGGCAGCCGCCAGCCCTCCGCGCCCCCGCCTGCTGTCCAGCTCGGAGCGAATCAGCGCCAGAACCTCACGCATGCAGTGCAGGCAGCGAAGCCTCAGGGTCTCCTCGACCACCCCGGCGTCAGCGAAGCGTCCCAGCCCAGCGGAGGGGGGCGGGGCCCCGTCGGACTCCAAGGGGAGGTAGTGCTGCAGGTCGTCCAGCTGGAGGTGCAGGCGAGCATCCAGGCTGGCGCAGAAGGCCTGAACGCGGGGGGTCACGGCGCGCGTCTTCATGGCCAGTCCGCCGGGGGGGCCCGGGAGCGGCGCCCCCCGCAGAGAGGCGCTTACCCACGCCGCGTCGCTCGGCAGGTCGCCCGGCGACTCTGACCACAGGAAGGAGGCGACGTTGCCCTCGAACAGCGCCACCCTGCTGGAGTCTCCAGGAACTGCACCCATCCCCAGCTCCTGCAGTGACGTAGACAGGAGCTGCCTACAGCTGGCAGAGATCCCATCCATGGCCTCCTGTGTGAGTGCCTGAGCAGACAGGTTTGGGGGGAGGCGGGGGGGCACAGTAGTAATTTAGCTTCACCGCTTCAGGGTTAAACTTAGCAGTTACACTAACGGCTAAACTAAGCCGTCAGGCTGGTCACACAGAAACTGTTACATAGAATAGAACAGAATAGAATAAAATACAATAGAATAGAATAGAGCAGAACACAAGTAAGTGAATCCTCACTGGAACACTGCGTTTTCGCCCATCCCATCACTGGAACACTGCGTTTTCGCCCATCCCATCACTGGAACACTGCGTTTTCGCCCATCCCATCACTGGAACACTGCGTTTTCGCCCATCCCATCTTTCTCTGGTGGCCCAGTAGTTAGGGATGTGCACTCTTAATCGAGAGATTGCTGCCCCGCTCCCACCTGGAGTCTCTGGAGGAAGAGCTGCTGCAGGAAGTCCTCCCAGAAGGCTAGGGGGCGCCCCAGCAGCCTCTGACAGACGGCGGCCCAGTTCTGGCTGACGGAGTCGCTGGCCAGCAGGTCCCAGACGGCGTCGCGGATGGACGCCAGCGCCTTCAGGCTCTTCACGTAGACCAGCAGGCTGCCGACGGCCTGGCGGATGTCCTCCTTACACCTGCCGCACCAAACGCCTCCTTACCGTCCGACACAACCGCTTCCGTCTCGTTAACAGTCCCGTTTAAAGTAACAGCTTGGGTGGCACTCACGTGTGGATCCACTGCTGCAGCGAATCGCGGAGCTGTTCCCTTTGGATCGGCTGGGCCAGTGAGCGCAGGGCAGGCTGGAACTCTGTAACAGAGGGTGGAAGATACCGGAACCAACCCCCTGGGGCCATGTCCTCCTGCAGCACCCTGTTCCTACCACCTGGGGGTGCACATAAGAACATAAGCACGGAACACAGACGTCATTACGAATGCCACCCAGGCCTGCCTAGGTTACGTGAACCCATCAACAGCTGTCACATCACAGTCGGCAGTGGGTCCTACCTGCCGGCTTGGAGGAGGTGGCGCCCTCTAGGGTGGAAAACAGGAGGCCGCAGCTCAGACACAGATCCTGCGGCGACCCCTCGGGCGGCAGGTAGAAGACGGCGTACGCCTGGTACAGCGTGGTGACCAGGAGCTCCACCAGAGAGCACACCTGGGTCTTAATGCCCGCCCCTGCAGGGAAAACACAGGACCCAGTTCAACAGAGCGCTGAAAGACTTAGGCGCTGCTACAGAAAGCCATATTTAACTCTCATTGATGTGGACCCAGTTTTGGGGGGGCTAGTGCCCCGGTGACTGCTTGTTGCCCCCCCCCCATGGCCCCCCTAAATATGTATGCTACTTGGGTCTGAAATAATATCCTATCATTATTATTTACATTTATTTATGTGGGCTAAAATGTGCGCCGGAAACGGTCGACACACAAAGGTAAGCACAACTCTTAACACGGGAACCCCGGGCAGCTGAGCCGCTTCAGTTGGTGAAAAACAAAGTTAACGACAGAAGCTAAATAAGCTTGCAGAAGCAAGAAAGTCTAAACAAGAAATCACAGGGGGGGCAGCGTGTGGCTCAGTGGGCTAAGCCTGCGTGTCTGTAACCACAGGGTCGCCAGCTCAAACCCAGCCTCAGCAGGTCTGCGGCTCCTTCAGCAAGACCCTTAACCCCCAGCACCCTGGGCGCCCCAAGGTCCTTAACCCCCAGCACCCCGGGCACCCCAAGGCCCTTAACCCCCAGCACCCTGGGCGC
>JAODLC010000049.1:17796766-17817687 GCA_026781145.1 Hippopotamyrus pictus
CTGCCCCCCCCCCCCCCCCCAGTGGTTTCCAGGACTGCTTCTGTCACGTCAGATTCAGTTCTGGAGCATTCGGCCGTGTTTTCTGCCTGGTGCTTGATGACGACGTATAAAGTGCCACCGGGGGTCATGTGACGGGTTAGAAACCGTCCCGAGCCACTGATGGCCGTATGCCGTCTTCCGCTCGGAGCGGAGCATCCTTAAACAACAGGCACGTCGTCCTCGACGCCACTCCATGCTTCCTTAACGGGCAGGAGACCGCTACCAAATCCACAACCCATCTGAGCGGTGCTGTGGGCCAATCCCAATTCCTGTGTGTGTGTGTGTGTGTGTGGAGGTTGTGGGGCATTTGGAAATAGTTTTCGCTGGGGTGTTTATGTGACAGAGACGCACAATCGGACACTTTGTCCACCTATAAAAAAAAGACTTTATGACCTTCTCTAAGGTACAACAGAAGGACCCTTTTGGGATTCAAATCAGATTATCTAATATGCTTATGTAATAGAGACACACAATCTGACACTTTATCCACATATAAAAAATACTTTTATGGCATTTTATGCTGGCCTGTGCCAAGGTACAACAGAAGGGCCCTTTCTGGGAGTCAGATATGATTATCTAATAAGCTTATCCAATACACATTTTGATACTTTAACCACACATAAGTCTTTTATGGTAGTTTTTACTGGCGGCTCAAAGGTACAACATAGAAACCCTTTTGGGGTTCGAACAAACAAGTTTCTGGTCATCGTTCCATTAGCCGCTGAGATTGCGGCACGAGAGGTCAGCGGAGAACTGCGATCAGCCCCCTTTGGGGTTTCTGCGCCGTAACACACGATGTTTCTGTGCTGTACTGAGACCTGCGCGACAGATGGAGTGCATGTTAGATTTGTTTCGGCCGCTCGTCTGCAGAAACGCCACCTCAGCCTCATGCATTCCTAATTTCCCCAAGACCTTCTGAGATTCAGCACAAAGTAGGACATGTATTGGGATCACGCCTCGTATTATTTTAACTATGCGCTTCTATCACACTGGGCCACTGGACAGGAACTAGTTACAAGTGGCTGGGAATTTTGTTTTTTCCATCGTGGTGTATTAAATTTCCCTGTTCTGATTCCCCCGCGAATGTCCGGCCGCGACTTCCTTGACATCCTCACTGTAAAAGCGTGCCGTGGCTGATGAGACGATTTGATGGATTGCTGATGAAATGCATCCCGGTCTGTCCTGAGATATCGATCAGCGCCACGTCGCTTTCAGTTAAATACGACTGTGCTCTGGGTAAAAATCAGCCCCAAAAACGGTGAGCTGTGACGTGAAAGGAGAAAGGGGCATGGCGATGCCGGTCTGGAAGGAGCTAAGGACCATGACGTCCTATCCCTGGGGGAGGGGGGGCTGTGCGGCAGGGGAACAGATGCGTTGGTCCGGGGTAGGCTGGCTCTTGGCCCTTCACTACGCACTGACCCACAGCCAAAGCATAGCAAACCCCTAGCACCGCAACGATGCCACAGTGTGACAGCAATGCAACAGCGTGACATCACAGCACTACATTGATGCTACAGTGACAGAAACACAACAGCATGACATCACAACACCGTCTCAATGCCACAGTGTAACAGCAATGCAACAACATGACATCACAACTATGCAACAATACAGCAATGAGACATCATTTACTGTATTCTTACATTTATTTACCAAATACTTTTGTCCGAAATGATATATAGATGAGACGGAGAATGCATCACAAGCATACAGCTGTCAGGGAGCCGAATCAGACAGAAGTGCTGCTAGGCTGATTTTTAATTCAAGTTAGAATTACAGCAAGAGCTGTACAACACATTTCAAGATACTGCAAGAAACTAACAGAAGGGCTATTTAAACCAAAGACAAAGACAAGCGCAAAAGTATAAGAGCATCTAGGATACACGAGAGACCAGCTGAGGGATAGCAGATAAAGACAGAGCAGGTCAGTGGTTGAATTAGCTAGTTGAAGTGCTCCATGAATAGATGGGTCTTGAGGCATTTCTTGAAGGTTGAGAGGGACTCTGCTGACTGCATGTGGATGGGTAGGAACAACACATGAAAAATCCCTAGAATAAGACATTTTACTGCTGAACGGAGCGGCTGAGACGGGATACGGGTCTTGATGGGTGATGTCATCACGATGACATGGCATCACAACACTATGACATCACAACAGCGCAATGACGCGAAACTGCAGCAACGCATCTCCGCGACAATCTCTAGCCCGCACATGCTTTTCCCCGTTGTTAATTAAGAACGTTTATTTATGCGCTTTTATTTTAGGTACGACCTTTATCTTTAGTGTCAGACCCGAGCAGCAGGCAGAATAAGGAGGTCAGGAAATCCAGCAGGTGGCAGCACCGAGGGCATAATGGGGAGAACCAGCAGCCGCACAGAGGGTCTCTTAACAGATGCCGGCTTAATCCCCGAGTCATAAAGATATCCGAAGCACTCTACTGGGCACGCTCAGTTCAGGGTTCAGAGCAGCCGGCGGCAATACGTGTAGCGGCACGGGAGCAAGCACAGGCATCACGCGCGTGTCACTTTCTGTCACGTGCACGTGTGTGTGGGCGCGTGCGCCGCACGGTCGCTCAGACTGAGCTGGCATGCGTCACGCGCAGCATGGGAAGAGATCCGAAGGAACCGAAGGCTGGCACTTGTGGGTTCGTGAGGAGCCGCCTGTCGCGGTTTAACGGCGGCGACGCGTCTGAAGCAGATGCGCAGGGAGTGGATATGCTGTAACAAATGGAACTGGAGAGCGCTCAAAGTCGGAGTCTCACAATGGAGAGATCGGCTTATCCTGGCAGCCGCGTCTAGCGGGGGCCTCTGCCCAGCTTACCGCCGCGTGCCTCCGTCAGCTGGAATGACCTTGAGGCCACGCAGGGGTAACGCACGTTCTGCCGCTCCATATGCTTACGGACCGGCTCAGCGCCATGAAGAAGGCATAAGAATGAACACAGTCTACATGTGTACCCACATAGACACATATCAATAGACAAGCGCTAATGTTGACGCACGGCTCAGCATGCTATCTGTCCGAGGAGTGCGTGCATCCTCTGTGTTCACATATGTGTGTGTGTGTGTGTGTCTGTATATGTGTGTCTGTGTGTCTGTATGTGTATGCACGCTCACTGATGCCCCCTACTGGCTGTACTGGAGTCCTGCGGCATTGCTCCACCCCATCTCCCCCCCCAGAGATCTGAGCACCCAGGGGCCCGCCTGACGGACCGCCAATCCGTGTCGCCCAGGTGTGGCAACCGCGGACGGCCGGCCCGACTTCGTAACGGCCCACCTGGGCGCATCACATCCCATTTGTCAGCGGCAAGGGGGAGGGGGCTTGGCGCGCGGCTCCGTGATGGAACGTGAAGGACTGTCACGCATGTTTCCGCAGCTGCATACTAATGGGGAGGGAGTGCAGGGGCTGGGAGCGTGGTGGGGGGGGGCAGAGAGCGTGGGGGAGCCAAAGACCTCTACGATTTTATTCCAGTTTAATGAATCATAGTTTGATACATTCAATCTGCATTTTCTATGTTTCCCATGGGTTTGCAGACACATGATCGATGAGAATATGCACAGCAATGTCTGCATGCGATATTCTGTTACCATCACGATGTGTTTTGTGGATTATGCCCTCGAGGGGGAGCTGTTGAGGGGTAGGTAGGGCGTAAAGAAGGGCTGTCATGTCTGAAAGATACTCTTCAATCAGTTGAGCCTGATGAGTGATTTGATTGGGTGGGATTTGAGGAGTGACAGTAGAGGGGGAGGTGCTGTCGCTTGGGGTGTGGTCTGATGAATGATTTGATTGGGTGGGATTTGAGGAGTGACAGTAGAGGGGGAGGTGCTGTCGCTTGGGGTGTGGTCTGATGAGTTGTTCCTGAGTGGGCGGGGCTTTGGGAAAGGATGATGGGTGAGTGACGCATGGAGGCTGAAAGCACAGCATGGTCACATATTATCTGAGGGCAGTACACTGGCCAATGGTTCGTGCTGTTTGATCATGATTGATAACTGAAAATACAGGACTTCATGCTTATTCAATTCATTCAGTCGTACACCCATTTTCCACACTGCGTCATCTATACAAAATATTTGTATACTGTCAGAAAAAAGTATCAATATGTACCTTTGAGGGTACAATCACCTGTCATTGGAGCTGTACCCACAAGAGTCTACCAATTGTACCTTCAGCTGTATGTAAGTGTACCTTTTAAGGTAAAAAAAAGGGTACAATAATGTTGTTAGTACCTTGGGGGACAAAACTGTACCAGGGCTGTAATCCTTGTTCTGACATATATGCGTATATTGGGTTCTGGTGAGTTCTGCTGGGTTCTGAGTTTCTTTCCTGACGTTAAGTCCCTTGACAGCCCTCATTCCCCGTTCTCGATGTCCCGACTTAAGATAATAAATATTCGTGACTGGAAGTGTCGCATCCAGAGTGGCACCCAAAGTGTTTCGAGAGAAACGTAAACGTAAATCAGTGCCGTTCTTTGATGACGTTCTTTGATGGACATTTCTGCATCGGTTACAAGGAGATTATTTTAAAGATCAAGTTAAACTGGCAGGTGGGGGCTTTGACATCAGTCCACGAGTTTGCATATGTTAATATGTTCACCATGTTATTTCCATGGTAAAAGCCGGTTAGCCGTCTTAGATCATCGCCTTGTTATAGCCTTCGGCACCTTGGACCGCTGGGCTTGCTGTCCGGACCCATCGCCTTCCAACAGGCCGGGTCACGTGGCGGCTCATCGCTTCGTCACGTTCGCCCACCCCGCTTGAAACGCGCCCCCTCCCCCCAATAGGAATGGATCGCTGTCCTCTGTTGTGAGCGACACTAATATCATTAAGCGTATCAGGTTGAGGCGAGCCAGGGGCGCAGCGAGTATAAATCACAAAGCCAGCAGCTGATGGGGCTAGATACCCCACGTCAGGGAAAAGGCGGAGATTTACATCACTCCACCAAAAGCATCACTGTTATTCACGCTTTCGTGCAGATTGTCTGACAGTGTAAGGACATATGGTTTTAATTACACACCTGTCTTTTATTGAAGCCAATGTGACAATTGCTCTGGGACTTGAACCTGCAACCTTCAGGTTGGTTCCATGACCGCTACATGTTCTAATATCCCTTAAGTGCTGGTGGGTCCAATGATCTGCTAGAAATTAAATCTCTTCTATCACACTGTCATTGTTTAGTTAATCATTACGACCGGGATTAAAACAGCCTGTTAAGAGACTCTGAGTGTGGCTGGTGTAGAAAGGGTTCCAGCAAATTCCTGAGGGAGGGGTTCAAACTTATTTTACTACCTGACAACGTGTACTATCGGAAGCAAATACATTTCGGGGGAGGGTTCAAACCGGTAATTTTATTATTATTAAATTAATAAGTGATTGATGCCACCTCGCCATATTCATAAGGATTATGTCACAGGAACACATCAAATGTCATGTCCATCAGCTTTTAAAAGTACCATATTTTTCTGACACAGCTGCAGGACAAAAAAATGGTGCGCATCGTCCTGGGACCTGTGGACCCTACAGGTTATTAGCCTGTGTTCGCTAGCGGCACCAGCAAAGCGCCGAGCGAGCCGGTATTAACGGAAGCACGGTGCCTTGAGTAGCCAAGGGAGGAATAAACAAGCCGAAAGAGAGTTTACCGCGAAGAGGTGCGGCAGCACAACAGATGAAACGGCGATCGACCTGGCGGCTTGATCACAGGTTGCGAATTGATGGTGGATGAACAGATGGCAGAGAGAGGGGAGAGGAGAGGCCAGGACCTGGAACTTGCTGCCAGCCGCGACCACGCAAATGCCTTTTCAAAGGAATTTGGATACACATACCTGCCATTTTTTACTACTGTAATAGGTGAACTGGAGCTTAATCATCAGCTTCTGTAACATGACTTGCTGTTTCGTATATGAAGTACTTTTTAAAGATTTACCCTACTGCTGCTGTGCTGGGTTATTTGATTATATATTATGCTTTATATATTTGGAATGCTGCCCCCACCTTTTTTTAGGCCTAACATTTCACATGGGCAGACAGAGTTGGTCATTAACGGCCGTGCCGTTGGGGCGCAGTGGATATCGTGCCTAATGGCGCATCATCTAACGTGACGTGTCCTAAGGTCAGCGGTGCATCGTAAAACCCGCCATTAAGGTGCCAGCGGAATTGCTGTGAAAATCAGCCCAGCTGGACTCGGCGCCAGTAACATCTCACCTATCGATCGCAAAAACTACAAATTAGGGGATTCCTGTCACTTAATCCCGACCTCCCCCTTAAACCTTTCGGCCAGATTCTCCGTTGGATTTTACCCGAACAGCTGTCGTGTAGAGACATTGACAACAACATGCTACCGATGAAGGAGAGCTCGACTCCCTGGGTGCATTAAGGCATGCAAATCGGTGACTCTCACTAGTTAACTACGGCACTGACTTACCTAATTGGTTGCGTGGAAAAAAAAAAAACATTTCCCTAAACTCCGATTATAATGAAAAGTGGACTAAGTTTTCTGAAATGAATAACAGGCAGCTTTTATGGTCTGGAGGAATATGACGTCATAATTTCCTTATTCTTACAAGTTGCGTTATCCATTCAATAGTAAAAACTTGCACATCCCAAAACGTGAGGAAACAGTAACGTGGCTTTAATGTCACAAAACAACTTAACAAAACCAGATTTCTCTCACACATCGTTGGTCATAAGTGCATTCTATTGCCAAATGCACAAAACTGTAATCCAAGGACAAAAATTATACAATTTAATTTAGGCCTTTTCGTCTTCATAGCAACCCCTTATAAGCAAAGAGCTTAATACAGCTTAATGTACCAAATTCCTTGCTCATTTCTTTTGTCATAAGTCAATTCCACAGCGAAACACATGAGATTGTAATCCAAAAACAAAATTATAAAATTCACTTTAAGCCGTATTCTCTCCATGGAAACTCATTATTAGGGAAACGATTAACGTGGGTCAATGTTCCAAAACGACTTAGGCAAACAATCTTTTTTTCTAAAATGAATGGCTCTGAAACAGCCTTGAAGTCAACTTGAAATCCACATGTCGAATGATTGTCGTTGTGTTTTCTTTGCAGACCGTAGGACTAACTAAACCTTTCCCAGCTTTATTTAGATTTATTTGAATGTATTTAGATTACAGTTTAATGCATTTGGCAACAGAATGTAAACTTATTACCGGCAACGTATAAGAGAAATTTGGTTTTACCAATATGTTGTGTTGGCACATTAAATCACTTTAAGCGGTTCGTTAAATTGCATTTATATGTGTGCCAGCACCTTCACCACGCCGTTTAAACCCAGAGTAACCCACCCTGGCAGGGAGAATTCTAGGATACTGCCTAAAAGTATGTCATCTGGGAAAAATAGCTGTGAAGAATAATTAGAATTATATATGCCTGATTTCCTTGAAAATAATATAGATTCAAGATCTTTTAAGAAAGGACGGAGGTGGCGCGAAACGCTGCGCCGGCAGGTCGTGCAGAGTGCTCCGTTTGCCGGCACATTCTCGCCGCTGTCCTTCCTCTTTCCCCGTAAAACACGCCAGCTTGAAGTGGTTTGTTATACGGGATAGAGACAGCGCTGGCATTTCGCTGGCAGCAGCGGCTGCCTTTTACAGGCTGCTGTGAGTCTCCGGGGACCCCGCCTCACACACATCGCCCGGGGCTGCGCAAAGCTCTGGAGCCCGTATACACTCCGATTCCACAACATAAAATAACATGCGCGGATGTACCACACACGCCCATATATCACGCAAAACATCTAGTTAAGCAATGTTCGCTACGTCACCGCTCAGTGAAACTATATGAAGCTTAATTTACTTTAATGCTATATAAGATCCGTCAATATTCTTCCTCGCCCATAATTCTGATCACCGTCCCTCATTTCAAGGTTTCTGCTAAGGTCGCGCACTGGCCCCCATTCGGCCTCTACGGGCGCTCGCTTATCCCGGATTGTCGCACTTATGTCGTAAATAAATTTACGCGTTTTGCTTCAGTCGATAATTAATTAATAGGGTTCAGTTCTACTGCAGTTCAGATGACGGAGATCTGTCCCGCAGCCGCGCATTAAAAATGGCTCCCACGCTGTAGTACTTGTGCTGGAATATTTCTATGAAATTCCCCAAGCAATGTTCTCTCTGTGAAAATACGTGTGTGGTTGGGCGTAGGAGAGGTTACCTGATGTCCACCATCTGGCTGCTCATAAAATGTTAAGTTGGCCGGGGCACAGCTGCATGGTCTCCATACGCCCTGACAGCCCGTCCACCTCATTCACACGGAGCTCGTGAAGAGCACCAGCCCCGGTTCATCACTGGGCGAACGGCCTTTCAGATGCAAGAGGGAGGTACTAAAAAAGGGTTCTGGAACTGCCTCAGAGGAATTACAATCAGCCCGAGTTCCTGCAGTGTGAATGTGACAAGAGTCCCTGGTTCTGGTTCCAGAATAAAGTTCTGGTGGTGTGAAAGCACCTAATGTAAATTGGTACCCTTGCTGCTTGTGTTTCAGGCAGTAGGTGGCTGAGATGGGCGGTCCTCCAGGTCGACCGAGCGCCTTTCTCCGGCTGCTGCCGCTGTCGCTCCTGCTGCTCGACGCTGCCCCCTGCTGCTTGGGCCGCCCGTTTGGGCCGCCCATCCCACCAGTCAACGTGGCGGTGGTGTTCAGCGGCTCCTCCTACCAGGCGGAGATCAAGGGGCGGCTGAACAGGGAGAGCTTCATGGACCTGCCACTGGAGGTGAACGCCATCACCGTGCTGGTGAATGACACGAACCCGCGTGCGCTGCTGACACGCATCTGCGACGCGCTGGCCGCCAACCGCGTGCAGGCCGTCGTCTTCGAGGACAACGTGGGCTCTGAGGCCGTGGCACAGATCCTGGACTTCATCTCTTCGCAGACGGCCGTGCCCATCGTGGGGATCAGCGGGGGCTCTGCTGTCGTGCTTCCTCACAAGGTCAGGGGGGCTGCTCTGCATACTGGGACCTCTGTGTTACCATGGTCACCGTGTTGTCCAGATACTAATGATGATCATGCTGTTTCTATGAACAAAACCAACCACCCGTCCCTCTTTATACTCAATATCCAGGGCAGGGTTACCTGAGGTTAGCACTGCATTACACCTCCTGAACCAGGGTTCGAGACTCCACCATAGCTCCGCGTGTGTGGAGTCTGCATGTTCTCCCCGTGTCGTCGTGGGGTTTCCTCCAGGTTCTCTGGTTTCCCCCCACAGTCCAGAGGGGGGGTCCTGTGATCTGCCTGCAATGGGTTTGCACCCCATCCTGCGTTGTTCCCTGCCTTGTGCCTGTAACCCCTGGGATAGGATCCAGACCCCGCATCCCAGAACAGGACAAGCAGTTACAGAATATGGATGGGTTATCCAAAGCAATGCTCATTTCTTGAGTAAGCAGGGTCGGTTAGTCCCTGAAGCAATCGGGGGTTAAGGGTCCAACGCTGAAGTCACTCAGCCGACCCTGGGATTTGAACCAGCGTCCTTACCCACTGAGCCACACAGCGCCCCCACACACACAGGGCACCAGGCAGAGGATGCCCTGCACTTGCCAGTCCATTGCCGCATTGTAGTTACCATCACCTTGCTGTGTGCCCTTTGCTGTCTGGGATAAGATCCAGGGCCCCCTCCCACCCTGCACTGGAGAAGCAGTGAGACAGTAGATGGATGAATAGATCAGTATGGGCCAGCTGAATAGCCCCCCCCCCCAAACCTTGATGATCCTGGACTCTTCAAACTTCACTGGAGGTGACAAAATTCAAAGAAAACAAATCTATTTTCAAATCACCCGACCGGGGGGTTGTTCTATGAAGCAGGATTTCTCTGTTAGCTGGGTTAACATTAGCTATTGTCAAATAGGAATGTTCCTTACATAAATTCTTGTTGGAAGATCATGATCGTCCAATAGGAATGCTCCTTACCTAAACCCTTATTGGACAATGATGACATGATAAGTTTATCCAGCTAACTGAGAAATCCTGCTTTGTGGAACACCCCCATTGTTACCAAAGTCACCCCGGACAGGATGCCAGCCAATCATAGGGCACAAACACAGTCTCAGTTTTAGAGACAACATTAACCCACACAGTGGTGGAAATTTCAGGTGTAGAAAATAAAAATCCAGACCACGATTTAATTTCAACCAGCCCGCTGAGCATGAAGAGTCACAGTCAGAGAGAACTCAACTGGTTGGAACAACATCTTGGTCTGGATTTTTACTTTCTGGACCTGAAATTTCTACCTATGACCTGACAATTGTTTGTCTTTGGACTTTGGCATGAAACTGGTATGAAAACCTCACTGACACAGGGCTGGAGAAGCAAACTCCATAGAGACAGAATTTGAACACAGTTCACTGAGCCCCGTGCAGCCTTTATAAGCCATTTAGGTTACCTTTCACTTGTGTGCCACACTTTGCTTCTGCATATGGTTTCACATAATGTTTAATAAACGCTAGCTCCTTTGACATTTCCAGACAGCAGGATAAAAAGAAAAATCAACATTTTTATGAATTTCAGTAGGATTCTAAGGGTAGTGTTGTTTAATCAGTCTGGTGTCTCTGCAGGAACTTCAGCTGGATCAAACCAGTGGTGTGATGAGATTCTAATTGCTGGGCAAAGACTGTTCAGCATTTTTGATTAGGATTAATTAATATTTAGCTTGGGAAGCATTTAAAAAGGGTGAATATCGCTGGTGGTATTTGCCGAGTAAATAAACACAGACAGACCGCAAAAAGGTAAAGCACAGTTTAGTGACACCAAAGAATTCAAGTGTGTGGGATTCTGTTAGGCGTGATTTTCCTGCAACCCGCAGGAAGCAAACAGCTTAAATAGTCTGGGTGACATGAAAGCTTGTCGATGCTGTTATCTGGTGATTGATTGTGATGAATTTGCTCTCAGCTGATGATGGAACGAGCGATTCGGGTAATGAGCGTTTCCAAAGTCTGAGGCCTGCGTTCAGCTGTCACGACGCTCCATATTTGATCGCCATTCACAACCTCGCGACCCTGACCTCTGACCTTGCAAAGTTTTTTTGCAGTGACCAGAATTTAATTCCTGTGCAGTCGGTGTCATTTGGGACATCAGGGTGTCCCTACCCTCCGCCTTTGGACCGGCCCAGTTCCGGCCCTGGGGATAAACTTGAGTGTCTCCAGGATGCACTGGGACACAGGGTCAGACACACAAGCTGCACCTCCATGATACACTGTCCCTGACTGAGCATCTGGCCACAGTCCAGCAGTGCAAAACCACCCCCCACAGTGCCCCCCCCCCCCACCTGCATGCCTGTGCTGCAGACGGCTTGTCTGATCCGGCTTCTCCACCCAGCTCCTGCGCCGTGACTCCTCTGCCCTGACTCCTCTGCCCTGACTCTTTCGCCTTGGCTTCTCTGCCCTGACTCCTCCACCCAGCTCCCCTGCTCTGACTCCCACGCCTGGTTTCTTCACCCTGGCTCCAATCACCGGGGCCAGATGCAGACCCAGATTCTTGCTCGCAGAGACGGAGCCACAGGTCCTCCGGATCTGGAGCATCTGCTCTGCCTGTCCCCGAGCCCCTGCCTCTGCGGCCACCCGCCTCCACCTTTCTGAGGCAGTCTGTGCGCATGACGCACCTGTGTGTGTGAGACAGAGGACAGGGGACAGAGGACAGAGGACAGGGGACAGAGGACAGAGGACAGAGGACAGGGGACAGAGGACAGAGGTACCACTGTGTTATTTCACTGCTGTTGGACTTCAGAATATCCAGTATTCTTCAGAATTCTGGTGGGAGCTGAGGCAGGTAATTGATCCCTAATAAACAGTGGAAATGCGCAGTCAAACCCAGTGCCATTAATTAACAAGCCCTCATTAAATATTGAGTCAAGCGTCTCCTCTCTCCTGTATCCGAGGACCCCATGAGTCAGGACTGAGGCGCAACCCAATCCTGAAAGGGCTGGCGGGGTGTGTTCCCGGGGATGGTTGGGGGGGGGGGGGGTCGCGGCATGAGGGAGCAGGCGGAAAGTCACGTGCGCCTTTCCTGTATGCCCCTCTGGCTTCTTGCCAGATACCCACGTTTCTGTTCAAACCTCAGCCCAGTCTTGACCTTTAAATGCCCCAGTGTTGAGATCACTGCTCTGAGACCCAGTTGCTACGTCTCCCGTGCGCGTTGGCACTCCGAGAGCCCCCTGGGAACCCCCCTAACCCACCATTGACGGGGACGGGCAGTCGAGGAGCGTCTGGAGTGAGAGTGTCTCAGGTTTAGTGAGGAAATAAAGGCCTCTGATCTTGCTGGGAGATCAGTACTGGTTTCCATATTTAGACCCAGTCTATTCAGTTACTGGTGCCCTTGGACCCAGAACCTCGAGGCTGGTTTGTTCACTTTTATGAACCTGAACTGAAGAGACCAACGATATAATTTATCCCACCCCCTTAGTTTGCTTCGCTGGGGGTCAACACACCTCAAGACTGCACATCTTGACCAAAATATCAGGCTGGATACTGAAGCAAGTCACGCAGCCAGAGTGCACAGATCAGGAGTACTGGGGGGGGCTTTCTCACCATGAGGCGCATATGGTCTCCCCCCTCGACATTTTCTGGCCGTCGGTACAGCAGATTCCTCTTTGTTCCTCAACTGCTGAGCCCCCTGCTGTTGGAGTGGTGTTCCGCGATTCCCCCCCGGGGTGGGAGTGCGTGACGTTGGCCGCTTCTCGCTGCACCTGAGCCCCGTTTCCTGCGGCTAATTGAGGCGGAGTGTGAATTGGACGGCGGCCACGGTGTGTGGCGACGGGCGTTCCAGAGGGGCGGGGCCTGGACGGCAGCCACGCGGAAGCGAGTGGTGTGTCTCTTTCACGGCCGCCAGGAAAGAAGGCTGTCGGCTTTCATCCTCTGAAAGACATCAAAACAGACGCACAGGCCGCTGGCACGTGAGCAGGTATTTCTGGCCCATTGAAGGGAGCTGGTGGCTCATTCCATCACTCACCTGCCACGACGTACCCGGCTGAGGCGTCCCGGAGGCCCATGATGTCGCTGTTTCATCTCCCTGAGTCCCTGAGAGGCTATTTAACAGGCTCTTACAGAGCAATGGCTACACGTGTCACATGGTACACATTCTGGTTCCTAAGTGTTAACAAACATAATTCACGTGTTTGGCTGCAGTATGAAGGGCTGTGGGATTTGCAGGCGGCAGCTGTTTGGGCTGAACCGGGGCGATTATTAGAGCGGTGAGAAGCTGGGACGCACCAGGCCCAGAATACCTGCCGTTCTCAGACACGTTCCGCGGGCTTAACCCACTTTTTTCGGCGATCTGCGCCCGTTCCCTGAAGGACGGCCATGAACCAGTCGAAAATAACGCCATCGGAGCGAGGTGGCGGAGCGGGCGACGCCTGGAGGTGCTCAGCTTTGTTCGAACTGGAGTCTGATTCTGCTGATTAAACGACTGGGGGCATCAGCGGTGGCACTTTTGCCCTCGCAGATCCCCAGACAGTCCACATTTTCGCTCCCTCCCAGCTCCCAGTCAGTCAGAAAGACCAAATACCTGGTACAGGTGCATTGGGAGCTGGGAGGGAGCAAAAACGTGGATTATCTGGGGTTTCAGAGGAATGGGTTCGGAAACAGTGCCCTAAACAGCTGAATGCCCAAACCTTAACCAACACAATTCAGTCATTAATAACTATCATCACTTTTCTCCGTTGGTCACTTAACACCAGCGAGGTACCCACTCAGCAGGACCCAATCAGTCAAACATGCATCCAAACCTCCCTTAAACCGTTCCTATAGCTCAATAAATAGACCATTGTGCTAATTGTCTGAAGGTTATGGGTTCAAATCCCAAAGAAAACACACAAACTACACCCCTTTTTGCTACTGTAAGCGACTTTGGATAAAAGCATCAGATAAATTAATAAATGCAAAATTGTATTCTTCCAGGATGATGTTTGTGATTGAGTTACGCTCCTGTCCCCAGTGAGCCTCTTAGTGTTGCTTTCTGATTGATGGACGTCGGTCGGGAGTCAAACCCGCAGCCATCAGTAAGCAAACATGCAGGAAGACAAGCAAAAGGACAGCGCTGCACTTTTACTTTATTCATATCGCCATTAGACTGTTCTGTAAGGACGAGGTCTGTCTGTTATGCATTCGCCAATTTATAGCACAAGGGGCTCAGTGTAACATTTTCTGTCTTTCAAAGGGCGTGACGTCAGTATCCTGCTCTTACATCTCACCCTCCGTAAAGGTAGAAGGAACGGGTCCTCTGACGCCCCCCAGAAATGGGGACGCCTTGGCAACAGGGCCGGACTGGGGCCCCTGCCAACGTGACCGGGAGGGGGGGGTCGTGCCATCGATGGGATTTTTAATTACCGTAATTAGTCAGGGCGTCAGCGTAACGCGTGCTGCCGGAGAGGGGCCGCCCTACGGCTCGCCGCAAATTAACCTCGCACCCCACAGCCTGCCAGCCGCCTCTGCTTTCGGACAGCGGTGTCTCGCCAGCGATTCCTCCATCCCATTCGCTGGCGGCGCTTCGCTCACCTGGCAGTAGTTTGTTCCAGACACACAGACCCTCGCCCACGCTGCCAGTTAGCTCAAGGGAGTCAGTCACACGCTCTAACTGGTGGCCGCGGGTGGTAATGCCCTGTGTTTCTCCCACCCCTATAGGGCGAAGGCTCCGCCTTCCTGCAGCTTGGCTCCTCCATCGAACAGCAGATCAACTGCATGTTCAAGGTGATGGAAGAGTATAACTGGGACAGCTTCACAGTGCTGACCAGCCTGTACCCCGGGCACGAGGCCTTTGTGGAGTATATCCGCTCCTTCACGGACACCAGCTACTTCCTGTGGGAGCTGCAGGACGTGCTGAGCTTCGACATGGCTGAGGGCGCCAGCGACGTGCGGGCACAGAGGCTGCTGAGGCAGATCGACGCGCAGGTGCTGCTGGTGTACTGCTCCCACGAGGAGGCGCGCTACCTGTTCCGGCTGGCGGGCGCCGCCGGCCTGCTGGGCCCCGGCTACATCTGGATCGTGCCCAGCCTGGTGGTGGGCAACCCGGACGTGCCTCCGGCCGACTCCTTCCCCGTGGGGCTCATCGGCATCATCACCGACCGCTGGCGCACCAGCCTGCGGAAGCGGGTGCGAGACGGCGTGGCCATTGTCGTCAAGGCCGTGCAGAATTACCGGCAGCACCGTGGCGCCATCCCCGAGAGCCACAGCGACTGCCACATGCCCGTCAGGCCCGTCAGGAACGACTCCCTCTACAGGTAAGGTGGGGAATGGCGGGGGGCTTGGGAGGCTCAACCTGCCACCCTTGATTAGAACGACGGAGTAACGTAGTGTTTCTCTACCCGGTCCTCGGGGACCCCTAGACGGTCCAGGTTTTTGCTCCCTCTCAGCTCCCATGGACATGGGAGAGAGCAAAAATCTGGACCGGCTGGGAGTCCCCGAGGACCGGATTGAGAAAAACTGCTCTAATGACTCTGGGGTAATTGCTAAAATCACAGATGACATTAATGAGACTGTTAGTTAGTTAGTTAGTAAGCTAGGAGGCAAAACACAGTTGACATGAACAATATATAAGAGATCCTGGGAGAGCAGGGTGGCCACAACAGGGAGGAGTCACGGAAGAGGAGGTGGAGGAGGAAGAGAAGGTTCTGGGTGAGGGATGAGGAAGGTGACAGTGACATGTTTTGAGGGACACTTTCGGTGACAGCAGGCCCACACACACAAACACATATAAAAATACATACAGTACTGTGCAAAAGTCTTAGGCCGGGGGGGGGCCAATCTTATCCGCAAAGGGCCGGTGCGTGTGCAGGTTTTTGGGATAACCTGTAGGTCGGCTGTTCAAACCCAGGTGTGAGGACTCTTCAGTCTTCTCATTAGTGACCTAATATAGGGAGTTGCAGTGAAAACCTGCATATACACCGGCCCTTTGCGGATAAGATTGTCCATCCCTGTCTTAGGCAGTCAGAGGAAATGTGTAAAGCAGTGAGAGCTTCTTTCACAAAAGAAATACTCTGGCGAGCTGCGGTATGTTTTACTAGTTGGGACGAACTGGAAGTTGATCGAGATCGACCAGAAATGTCTTGGCGATCGATCTGTTGATCGGGATTGACTAGAAATGTCTTGGCAATCGACCTGTTGATCGAGATCGACCAGAAATGTCTTGCTGATCAACCTGGGATTGACTAGAAATGTCTTGGCGATCGACCTGTTGATGGGGACTGACAGGTTGGTGACCACTGGTTTAAAGCTATTTATCTGGGCAGTAAGTGTAGGATTGCTCAGAACCAAGAACACGATTTAGTATTAGGACATATTTAACTTAACAGTACGACGATAAAAAAACTGCCAGCAATTTCTTCTGTTCTCCAAAAGGTCACTGATATCGCACTGGATGGAAAGATGAACACCACTTCAGTTCCCAAACCTCTCCTTAGGGGCACCCCAGCCATTCCATCCATTCATTAAATTCCACCACCACTTTAATTGATTAAGTTAATCAGTAAAAAAACAGTCAGTGAGGTATTGATAAGCTATGACATAGAGCAGTGGCAGAGTCAAAAAAATATATGAGTATATTGAGCAGATGTAATCTGTGTGTGGTGCAGCAGGATAGCACACTGTCTGTAACCAGAAGGTTATTGGTTCAAATCCCATGGTTGGCAGAGTGATGTCACCGTCGGGCCCTTGAGTGAGGTCCATAACTCCCATTGCTTTTGGACTGTCTGCCCCTGCTTCCTCTATTGCATGTCACTTTGGATGAAAGCATCTGATAAATAGATAAATAAAATGTAAAATATATACAATTGGTCTAGTCCAGTGTTTCCCAACCCAGTCCTCAGGGAACCCCGGACAGTCCACGTTTTCGCTCCCTCCCAGCTCCCAGCCAATCAGGAACACTGAATACCTGGTACAGGCGCGCTGGGAGCTGAGAGGAAGCAAAAACGTGGACTGTCCGGTGTTCCCCGAGGACTGGGTTGGAAAACACTGCTCTAGTGCACAAACCACTCACACACATACTTAACACAGGCTCATGTTCACGCACTCCAACACGCACATTTGCAGTGACACACACTCACACACATACTTAACACAGACTCATGTTCACGCACTCCAACACGCACATTTGCAGTGACACACACTCACACGCATGCCCTCAGGTATTCACACACACACACTCACTTTCAGAGACGGACGCCCACACACATTCAGACACTCATACACAGTTACACCGCAGTCTGAACCTCGGGGACTGAGGGAGATGTCCGGCCATGTCCACCCGAGCGGCAGGTTGGGCCCATCTGTGCCACACGTGTCCCGGTCATGCTGGCGTGACGCAGCGCACATGGGTGTGAGGGCGTGCAGCCGGCTCACCGGGGCTCAGCTCAGGGGCCATCTGGGGCCAGTGATTCACAGCCTGCAGAACCGAACAGCTGTAGCACGCGTGGCCTGCAGGGGGTGTGGCGATTAAGGACCCAAAGGTAGCCTTCGAGCCTAATGCCCGTTTCACACATACGCAGAGATGGGTAGCAAAGCTGAATGCCAAGCCGGGCACTAAGAATGGCATTGAGTCGGACGTGACTCACTCACTGGCCGGTGCTGCCGTTTGTACTTGGGTGTTTGTGCCCCCTGGCACCTGGCCCGGGTCTGCTGGGCTCCTCGCAAGCTGCCGCCTTCAGGAGGAAGCTGAACCTGAAGCTGAAGACCCCCCAGGAAGAGTCATGTCAGGTCGCCACGTTAGACGTCAGACTTCCCTAATTATCTTTTATCCTTCACTCCGCTACTGTGGACAGCTGTCATCCCGTATTCTTGGTGTTCCTCACTAATACGTACAGCTGGATGCTTTCGGTTGCAGCTTGTGTTACCTAGCTTTAGGGTACAACAGATGAACCCCTGCTTATTTTCCCGAACATTTGCGACGAGCCAGGTCACCACGCTGATCCGTATCAATTCCTCCACATTTCATTAAATCCTCAACAATTTGTTTTGTCGGACGTGCTTTGCTGACAAACCATTCCACCTGCTAATGAGATTAACTGGATTTACCAGATTAAACCAGTTGAGCCCTGCGCAAAACAGGCAAAGTAAACTCTGAATGTAACCTCTGGCTGCACACCGGGAGCTTCTGTTGCCCTTCCATGGCAGGTCAACAGGAGGCGCTGTAGGTCATGTGATCGTTAGGTTCTTTGATAAGCACAGTGGCAGGTAATAAATAGTCCCTGGACTCACGTTGGCAACATACGGTCGCTTGTTTGTGTCGCCATGCAAAGCTGGCAAAGTGTGGTGTGGCCCAAATCCCCTCCCCTCATCTGCCAGATCCGCTATTCTGGACCAATCCTGGTCCAGGCCCAAAGTGTGGTGTGGGCCCAAATCCCCTCCCCTCATCTGCCAGATCCGCTATTCTGGACCAATCCTGGTCCAGGCCCAAAGTGAGGTGTGGCCAGGCGAAAGTAGCCATGCTGATCTAAGCCCGACCTTCTGTCTTTTAGCTACATGTTGAACGTGACTTGGGAGCACAAGGACTTCTCCTTCAACAGTGAAGGCTATCTGGTCAACCCATCCATGGTGGTCATCACGCTGGACCGCGAGCGGCAGTGGGACAAGGTAGGCCTCCGTGAACCCGGCCGTCCGACCCGAGCTGGGATCCACCACGAGTCTGCCTTCCGGCAGACCTCCAGAAGTCGATACCCGTGGTTCCGTGCAGCTTGTACCTTTCCACGCCTGAGGGTCTCCGATGAGTCACAGAGCCTATGCGTTTGTTGGCCAGCAGAACCTGACAAAGACGTTCAAGGATAATGCTGCAGCTCTGCATGAACAAGAGTGAGCCGGTCAGGAGCTCTCATGTGCCTGTTCTCTCAGTTTGACCTTGGGGGGGGTCACCAAGTCCATAATTTTTTTTTAACTTGAGGTTCGTCGGATGACTTTCTTCCTGTTTCACTGCTCAAGTTCTCCCAGGGGCCTGATTCAGATCATTTTAAAGAATTACATCTGACAGTTACTCGTGTAGCGCTTAGGTAAGTCTAAAGTCATCTGCTAGATAGCCTCAATCACATCACCTCACCTTCAGTGCGTGAGAGTTTGCATTCACAGACGGAAATGCGGACTGCTTGTTGACGAATGACAATTGCACGTAGAGAATGATATATTAAGAATAAAGGGAGAGTTAGTACCTTGGTCAAGAGCTGAATTTGGCTTCATTCCTGTCCTTCCATCTTCCATCCGCTTATTCAGTACTGGGTCCAGAGGGGGTCCTGGACTCCATCCCAGGCTGAAATGGTCAGGGCATTGCAGGACACACACACACACACGCACACACACACACACACACACGCGCACAAACACACACACACACACACACACACACCACAAGCACTTCAGAGACACCAGTTAGCGTAACTGCACTTTGGGAGGAAACTGTAGTAACACAAGAGGGGGGTGCAAATTCCATGGACGTGGAGCAGGATCCACACCCCCACGCTGGAGCCGCGACTTTGTTTACCTTGAAAACGATATAAATTTAACATGCTTGGCTTTTACTCTCGTCAGAATGACAGCATAAAAACACATCTGCGTCTCGGGAGATGGACGAGCGGCAAACAATTCCTGGCATATTATTTTACGGCATTTCTCATCCTTTCCGTTTTATGCTCAGCTTGAGACCCCAACCCTCCCCTCCCTCCCCACCTCATATCAGCCTTCCTGAACTTTTATCGCGCTTCGGGGCCCTTGGTTACAGGTGACGACAGCAGAGGGACATTCACTGCCAGACGTCTTCCTGGGACCTACATGCGAGATTAGCGGCAACAGCCGTGTTTATCCTTCATAATTAGCGCGTCCCTTTAAGAAGCACGGTGCCCCACTGTATCCCTTTAAGACTGATTCTGTCCCCCCCGGCGCTCGGACACAACCTGAATCTTCAATTTGCCACGGTTGGAAAGCCGCACCTAGGAGAACAGCATGACAGTTTGAAGGACGGAGTCCTTCGGCGCCAGTGTGGTACGGGGCGATTTCACACCCGCGCGTTATAACTTACGGACGTCCATAAAACTGAGCCGGGCTCCCAGCACCTGAGAGCAGCACATGGTGTAATGGCCCACAAATCAGACGCGGTGTGGATGCCGCATTTAGCGAGAGGCACGGGCGATGGAGTCGTATAACTAGAGAAGAAATGGCCCAGCGAGAAAGCGGCCTTTCGCTATTCTCTCATCGTGAAACGTGGTGGTTGCACGAGGCCAGCGTGCTGTTCCAACATTTGTAAAGGGGTGAAGCAGCCCTTCACTGCGGTGGAGATGGAGCCGTCCGTTGGCGGAGTGGAGATGCGGTGGCGACCTGCCTGGCTGCCGTTTTCCCCCCCCCGACATATGGCATTTTACATGCAATAGTCAAGCTGGGCGCAGTTAGTCACAGCGGGGCGAGAGGAAGACAGAGGGAGCGAAGCACCTCAAGGCAGGAAAAGCTTAGGCACACTGATCAAGTGATCACGTGATTACGCAAAAAGGTTACCAGACAAACGAGCCAATCAATCAACAGATGAATTCATTTTCGGTATGGTCAATGGAAGGTGTCCTGGCAGCTTGTGGGAGTTTTACTTACACAAAAATATTCTGAGGGCAGAACGAAAAATGATTGGTTCAGAGAGATAACCAATCAGTTTGAAGGGGAGGTGGGTCCAAGCAACTAGAGAAGGTGAGACCAACCAATTAGATGTTTTGGACTCACCTCCTGTCTTGGTCCTCTAGTTGCTTGGACCCACCTCCTCTACAATCTGATTGGTTATCACTCTCAGAACATTTTTGTCCTGGCAAATAAAAAAGATATGACGGATTATGATGGTGTGTCTGCGCTGGATGTCGGTAAGGGCATCTTAAACAGTCCTCCGTCACACTGGATGCCGGTAAGGGCATCTTAAACAGTCCTCCGTCACACTG
>JAODLC010000049.1:17819170-17834793 GCA_026781145.1 Hippopotamyrus pictus
ACAAGAATTTCACTGTGTCCCTCCGAAACACCTGACGATAAAAACGTGAAACCTGCAGAGTGCGCACACAAGAGCGTGCAGAGAAACGCACGAACGTCAGCTCGATGGTGTCTGTTTCGTTAACGTCTTTGCTTTGTGCAAAACGAGCCACCAACCCTGATCTTTCCCGGAAGCATTCTGATTAAATTTTGATGGCACAGAGGCTCCAGTCTGACGTGGAGGTACTCATATTGTCTCCGTAGAACAAATATCGTTCAAATGAGTGAGGAGGTGGCGGCCCTTGGATCGTTCCTTAGTCCACGATGACTCCCGTGGTTGCAGATTCACAACAGCCTATAAATGCTTTAATTATTTAACGATTGAGCTGACTGTGACACTATTCATAGATACTCCGGCAAGTACCTACTGATGTCAGAAAAGAAGTGATTTACATGCAGTTAGTAGAAAACCTTATAAATCAAACAAACAAATAAAAAAACAACTGGTACAAACCATATAGTCAAAGACAGAGGGCTGCAGAAAGAGACCGGCGTATCGATCGCTGCCGTGTCTCTGTCCATTCCGATGGTTGCCTCAGTAATGGGCACTCACAGTTCTAACCGAGGCCCATGCTCCTCTTTTCTGGGCAGAGGGACAGGTGGCAGGAGGCCAGGTGCAGTTCCCCATGTGCTGCTGGACATTGGGCCATGTGATCTGGAGTCTTAGGGCTGTCCCTTTTAAGGACATGCATGCATGGCCACCCTCCCCTTTTCCTTTTTGTTTGATTATATCCCCTTCGTTTATTCCCTGAGCCCTCTGTTTTCCTACTCTTACGCGTTTCCTTCCTGCTTTGTTCTCTGTTTCCCTTCATTTTTGTTTCATTTCCTGCTTGTTCCTGCTACTTCCTGTTCCTTTATGTCCTCTCTCCTATTTCCCTCCCCTTCTATATTTCCTTCCTTATCGTTTAGCTCCTGTGCTCTGTGTTTCTCTCCACTTGTACATTTAATTCATACTTGTTTACTTCCTGTTTTTCTCCTGTTGCCCTCTATTTCCCCCTTCACTCATGTTTCTTTCCTGTTTACTTTCTGTTCTTTAATCTCCTGTGCCGTTTCCTTCCACCCGTATATTCCCTTCCTTTTTGTTTAGTTCCAGTGCTCTCTATTTCCACTTGTACATTTCCTTCCTTCCTTCTTACTTCCTATTCCTTTATCTCCTGCGCCCTGTTTCTCTCCACCTGTATATTTCCTTCCTTTTCATTTAGTTCATGTACTCTCTGTTTCACTCCACTTGTACGTTCCCTTACTGCTCATGTACTTCTTGTTCCTTTATTTCCTGTGCCCTCTGTTTCACTCCACTTGTGCGCTTCCTTCTTGTTCATTCTCATCCCGCTGTTTGACTCCTGTGCCCTTCATTTCCTTCTTGTTCATTCTCATCCCGCTGTTTGGCTCCTGTGCCCTTCACTTCCTTCCCGTCCATGTACGTCATCTAGCTTCCACACACCTGTTCCCTTCCTCCATTTTTCACACTGCTTTTCTGTTTCATTAACTTGAACTTTCGGACAAGAGAAAGCAGGTTTTTTTTTTTTTTTTTTTTAGCTAACAAGACCTGAAGGTGTCTGAAGGTCACCATTCCTCACATTCTTTTCAAACTGTAAAACGATCCATTAATAATTTAATTTGCTTATTTTGACTGGGTGTACTGAGAAAGCTGAATAAAGCAGACAGCATGAAGTGCTTCTGCACCAGATGGGTTCCATGCTCTCCGCTGGTCACATGTCCTCCTGCTGAAATCACGTGATTGGCTGCCTAACCGCATAAATTCACATTAAAAGCTATGCTGCAGGATCTTTACATGGGAACCATGGCAAGTCTTTGGGAGGAAAGCCATACATTTGTAAATGTACATATTACTTCTGTAGGGACATGTTTATTAAAGATGATCAATATTAATTTTTTATTTAGTTTTATTACACATAATAAATCATTAAGAAAGTATGTGGCTTCTATTCAAGGGTATAACAGCATCACCATCTAGGCCTTTAGAGCCTGCAGCCCTTGGTTCCCCGCTTCCTTAACCAGTACGCCACCTGCTGCTGCTGCTTAGGCAGTCCTTTGTGCTGGACCGTGCCAGCTGCTAGCTGCAAGTAGTCTTTGGAGGTGCCTGTCCCTTTAAGGGCATCAGAGTGTAATGGGTAGCCACGCCCCCAGCCCCACCATAGTGCAGTAATCAGGTTACTGCAGAACCGCAGGCATCCCTGCCATTTCATCCCTGTTAATCCCGCCATCAGGCATCTCCAGTTGGTTTTTATTCTCACCGGCTCACTCCAGGACACCTGAAGCATGACATGACTGGTCCAGCCAAGTTTGTTCTTTAATTCCATTACGGGCACTGAGATTTGTTCCGAGGGTCAAGGGTCATCGCTGGAGCGCCTACACTGCACACATAAGGATCAGGAGCGCTCAGTGAGAGGGGATAAAATGAGCAGGATGTCCAAATAATGGGGGTTTATCAGAGGAGCTGAGCTGTTTGTGTTTGCTTAGGGCGAGAGGGAATGACCCCCAGCGGGCGGGTCGCCCAGCCGCTAATCCAGCATTGTGCCACGACTTTTACTCCTTTGTTTGTTTCTGATTAATGTGTCGGATTTGCTTGCGGTCGTCCCCGACTGTCATTCCATCTGTCGCCGCGGTGACATAATGCGGGGGACATGCCGCGCTGCCTGCTCTTTCCGCCCCCTCCCCCTTTTTATCTCCAACGTCACACGGGCCGGCCGGTCTGCTGCTACTTACATCCTATGGATTCCGCCTAGCATTAGCATTAGCCTTAGCATCTTCCGCCTCCCCACCGATGGCTGCTAATGTTAGCATTAGCCTGTAATCTGTGTACTCTGATTTATGGACGGATATAACGGCTGTGGCGTTTTTAATTTTAATATGAGTCCCTCAACCGGGGCTTCCTGACTCGATAAAAACATAACATACCTGCAGTCCCTACTAATAAAGGTGCCGAACTCAGCACATAAACAATTACGGGTTCAAATCCCAGAAGGAGAATCGCTGTTGTTTCCTTGAGAATGCACATAAACGCTTCCATAAATGTGCCACTGTGAGAGTGTCTTGGTGCAAGGAAAACACTAACGTGCTAACGTGCTAACATGCTAACGTGCTAACATGCCCACAGCATCATCGGTCACACTGAGCCCTACACCAAGCTCTGCTGCAAGGGCTTCTGCATCGACATCCTCAAGAAGCTGTCGCGCAACATCAAGTTCTCCTACGACCTCTACCTGGTCACCAACGGCAAGCACGGCAAGCTGGTCCGGGGAACCTGGAACGGAATGATTGGAGAGGTGAGGAGTCAGGAGTCGCTGGGGGTTCAGCGCACTACCTAACACTAACACCATCTGGCCATATGTGCCAAATCAGACGCACACAAGGCGTCTCTGGGTAAATGCTGGTCCCTTCTTGGCATTGTGGTCCCTTTTATAGATTGATCCTTTTCATTAAAATCATATATTAACATTTGCAAATATTTTATGTACAAACTGATTAACACAATATTCTTAACTTGTCCTTAGGGAGAACAGGGTTACAAACGACATGCTTTTGATTCTGATGTTAAAATGTAAAATCAAATTCTTGTGTGACCAAAACACAGCATCAGATGGGTAGCTGAGATAATACAACGGAGATGCAATTAGGAGCAAAACCAAGCAAGGTACCAAAGTCATCCCTGTCAGACAAGGTCCGTGTGCTGTGGTCAGATACATACAATACAGCTACTGCTACTGTCGTTTGTCCTTAGACTGGACACTTGCTTTCCACTCAATAGAAATATCTGTCAGTACTTTATTGTGTTGTTCACAGCAGTCTCACTGGGGGCTTTTTAATTAGTAACACATTTGCAATAACATGAAACACCAAACATTTCTGTTTAGTACAGTATCCCTCCAGGAGCCAGTGACTACAATCGCACTTAATAGCTAAATGGCAAGAACAGAACTGAATGAATCAGTCAAATAAATTATGTCTCTAAATAAAAGGATAATATCTGTGCGGGTGATATGTGTAGATATGTTAAACATTGCTTTTCAATGGACATTTATCATGAAACCAGTAAATTTGCAACATTGTTATAAAATGAAGCAAGTGGCCCAAGACTTCCTGTGAAGCAGTGTTTCCCAGTGGGGTCCTCAGCGACCCCGAGGTAGTCCATGCTTTTGTCGGGAACCACCGCACTACAGTATTACCTTTATTTCTGCCTGAAAGCTTTGTTGCCATCTTCATTTGGAAGAGTGCAGTCTGGGGTCTTTTTTGGCTGTAAGTGATCCTGGCAGATGTTTTTTTTCTTACTTGTTTACAGACTTGACATTTACTGCACCTCTTCGTGCCACACGAACGGGGTGGACGATAAATCTGCTTCAGCAGGACTTCACTCCTTCATTACTTTTGTCAGTCTAACAGTTATTGTCCGATTCATGATATGTATACTACAAAAAAAAATATTTCACTCCTTGACAGCTGTATCGTTGCAATATATTATTGGCCTTACTTGTACATCACTTTGAACAAAACTGCTAAATGAATAAATGTAGCTATAACGTTATTCTGAAAGGAGAAGGTATCTTGTCACCCGGTTTTACTGAAGAGCAAAAACACCTTCTTTCTGCTTCTCTTGGGACAGGTGGTTTACAAGCGTGCAGACATGGCCATCGGCTCTCTCACCATCAATGAGGAACGCTCGGAGATCATCGACTTCTCCGTGCCGTTTGTGGAGACTGGCATCAGCGTGATGGTCGCTAGGAGCAATGGAACGGTCTCGCCGTCTGCCTTCCTGGGTAAGAGAGGTTCCAGCAAACGCGTCACCCAATCAGAGACTCATGACCTCTATCATGTGATCTTCTCGAGGAATCAGGGCATATGAATTGAATGATATGCTCAGAAGCATGACAGATTTATTTTCCCCGCCACAGAACCCTACAGCCCGGCCGTGTGGGTGATGATGTTCGTCATGTGCCTGACCGTGGTGGCTGTTACTGTGTTCGTCTTTGAGTATTTCAGCCCTGTTGGCTACAACCGCAGCCTCATTAGTGCTAAAGGTGAGTATCCTTTTCTCGGTACTATATATGTATATACATATGCACTACTGCAATAATTCCAACTAATACAGGAATACAGACAAAGTAGCTTATAATGCAACTTATAATGACCCAGCAAACTTTAGAGTGATTGGGTTTCCAGGATGACAAGACAAAATAACTCCTCAGTCATTGTTCGGGAGACACAGCAACTGTAACCATCAAACTCTGAACCAGTCCAGAAGTTTGTTTAGCGACTTTGTGTGTGCATGATATTAAAGGATTAGGATTCAAAGTAAGTCTATGGTGGGCTTTCAGCAGTGAAAATAAACATTCCGGACAGATCATATACAGGCATTTCGATCCAGAAAAAAACACTGGCAGCAATTTCGCAAAAGGACATCACTGTTAAGATATTTAAATACCATATAAACAAATGCAGCTCAATTAAAATGCTAATTTTGGTATCAATTTCTCACTTGACGGCCGTGTTACTCCCCATCAGTTAACGAAAAATCCCAAATGTTAAAATAAAAATTCTGTTAATTTAAATACAAACAGGTCTGTATCGGTCCGATAAAATTATGCAGAACCGTGTAAACGATATAAACATCCAAAATAATGTAAATTGGAATACAGAGCATTTTTTAAAAAAAATAAGGCTTAATTGTGTGCACCATACAAATTAAGGTGTAGTTACTGCTTGGTATTAAATATTAATTTTAGATAGTCTCCCCTCAATCAAATATATGTATAATGTTGATATATTAAAGTTAATAATTAAGTAGTCTAGAGCAGTCCAAACTGACCATTCGAAATCAGGACAGGGGCACTGTTAGAGATATTGGACTCCCAAACCAGACCAATCCAATTATGTTCCAAATTTTAATCATATTACTTTCCCTCATTTACAGTGCCTCTGAATCAGGATGCAGAGAATCAAGTAATTTAACAGTAACAATGACACTCTCTTGATGCCCATGGGGAAATTCCTTTTTCACCTACCCAGCTTCGCTCTCCATAACACACATGTACAGCTTGACAGCCACCTACAGCGCTGGCCATGGAGCTGGGGGTTAAGGGCCTTGCTTAAGGGCCCACAGACGTGACTATTCTGCCGAGGTCGGGCTCAAACCAGCGACCTACTGATCACAGCCCACTGAACCACACTTCACCCCCGACATACTGTCAGCGCCTCACACCAACACCCACCTCCCCTTCCTTAGATCCTGGCGGTCCCACCTTCACTATTGGGAAGTCTGTCTGGCTGCTGTGGGGCATCGTCTTCAACAACTCTGTCCCCATCGAAAATCCCAAGGGCACCACCAGCAAGATCATGGTGCTGGTGTGGGCCTTCTTCGCCGTCATCTTCCTGGCCAGCTACACGGCCAACCTGGCCGCCTTCATGATCCAGGAGCAGTACATCGACACCGTTTCTGGGCTCAGTGACAAAAAGGTATGTGGCTCTGGACCAGTATCAAGGGAAGCAAAACTCCAGATCGTAGGACCTGTGAGCTGGTCTAGTTTCAGGAGCCCTAAGCAACGGCCAAAAAATGTCGTAGGAATGATTTGTGGACATACTCGACTGCTGCAGACTTATTTATGCATAACCATGAACGTGATTTAAGCTCTGACTGACAGTCTACCTGTAAATCTTCAGTTCTGAAGTTCATCTCGAATTCTTTTGCTTCTGGAAGCGTCCGGAGGCAGAATTTCGAACGGGGCATAGAAAAGTTCTGTTATAGACACACTGTGACTCCAGACTCGATTGTAATTCCTTCCACGCTACAATCACCCACCGAGGGTCCACGCAAATCCTTTGTGAATTCAAGATGCCAACTTCCACGAAACATCCAAAGGGGTCTCGCAGGCAGCCAGGAAGGGAAGAAGAACGTTCCGGAACATTTCTTATTTCTGTGTCTATGTACCTTAAACGGATGATTTCAGAAGCGCTTCTGAAATGCAGGTTCAAGTCGCAGGAGAATATAAGTCATTTGGGCAATGTGCTGAAACAGGATTGCTTTAGTAAATAGTTCCTTCTTCTACACAATAAGGATTGTACAGTTTTATAATAAAATTCCCTGTTGTCTGTGCCTGATATTAATGTGCTCTGAATCAACCATGACAAGCCCAGTATCAGTAAAAAGGGTTCAGGGAGGGTTTTTCATCCAAAGCAGAAATGACAAAAACTCCTCACATCCAGCTATAATGCTGTCATGCTGGATGTTCCTCATCTTTACATGGTTCCATGCAGATTGCTGATGACTCGCATCCTCACCTTTGTCCGTTCGTCTTGCCACAGTTCCAGAAGCCGCAGGAGCAGTACCCACCCTTTCGGTTCGGCACGGTCCCGAACGGCAGCACGGAGAGGAACATCCGCAGCAATTACCCAGAAATGCATGCCCACATGGTGAAGTACAACCAGAAGGGTGTGGAGGATGCGCTCAACAGCCTCAAAACAGGGTGAGGGAGCGTTACCCATCTAATAATACTAATATTACTGCACCTGTCTAATACTCTCACATTACGGCATAATGACAGGTTACCCATCTGATACTGCATAATAAGAACTTAGCTGTCTAATACTCTCACATTACTGCATAATGACAGGTTAGCTGTGTAATACTCATACAGTACTACATAATGACAGGTTACCCATCTGATACTGCATAATAAGAGCTTAGCTGTCTAATACTCTCACATTACTGCATAATGACAGGTTAGCTGTGTAATACTCATACAGTACTACATAATGACAGGTTACCCATCTGATACTGCATAATAAGAGCTTAGCTGTCTACTACTCTCAAATTACTGCATAATAACAGTTTACCCATCTAATACTCTCATATTACTGCATAATGACAATTTACCCATCTAATACGCTCATATTACTGCATAACGACAGGTTACATGTCTAATAATTATACAGTACTACATAATGACAGATTACCCATCTGATACTGTATAATGAGAGATTACCTGTCTGATACTCTCATAATACTTCATAATCACAAGCTACACCTCTAATACTCTCATATTACTGCATAATGACAGGTTATATTCCCATTAGGGGGTACTACTTGCCTAATATGCTGTATGTTATGCGCCTAATACTACATAATGAAGCATTACATATCTAATACTCTCATGTTACTGCCTAATGATGTGACAGCCACCTAATACTCCCCCGATACTCACTCTCTGACACCTCCCGCCCGTGCTAACAGGAAGCTGGATGCCTTCATCTATGACGCAGCCGTGCTGAACTACATGGCAGGGAAGGACGAGGGCTGCAAGCTGGTGACCATCGGGAGCGGCAAGGTGTTCGCCACCACTGGCTACGGCATCGCCCTGCAGAAGGAGTCTCGCTGGAAGCGGCCGATCGACCTGGCGCTCCTGCAGTTCCTGGCTGACGGTGAGCAGGCCGGCGGCCCACGGCCGTGCCTCTGCGGAAAGGTCTAGAATTTAATCAATCGAGTAATCGGCTCATTATTCGGAGAGAGCACCATTTACGTAAACGCTAATTACAGTTGCAGTAAACTGATTTGTGATGTTGTTATCAAGTGTACTCGGGAAACAATGTGGAGGAAGCTTATAATTAAGCAAAAATGGAAATTAACGAAGCGTTATTCTGCACTGGACAAGCGGTTAAAGGAGATAGATGGATGAAAATAGATGAATATTCAACGCACGTATGCTAATGTGGTAATGCTCATGGTTATAGCTAACGGTGACGATGAGGATGATGATGATGATGATGATGAAGAGGTCCCACGGCTTGGTCTCAGCCCACTCTGTCTGTTCCTCACAGGTGACACACAGAAGCTGCAGACAGTCTGGCTGACCGGCATCTGCCGGAATGAGAAGAAGGAGGTGATGAGCTCCAAGCTGGACATCGACAACATGGCGGGGGTCTTCTACATGCTGCTGGTGGCCATGGGCCTGAGCCTGTTGGTGTTTGCCTGGGAACACCTGGTCTACTGGCGGCTACGGCACTGTGTGGGCCTGTCCCAGAAGATGGACTTCCTGCTAGCCTTCAGCAGGGTAAGCCAAGCCCTGTCAGAGCCCTGTGACTCTTCTATAGCAGGTTCTTATGTAGTTTCCTATATTTAAATGTTATGATGTTTTTGCAGTGAAGGAAACATAAGGCCTGTTCTGTGATGCATACAGTTTACCACAAGCTCTCTGCAGACCCATATGTTTTTGCATTCATTGAGGGCCATAATGACTCACAGCGTTATACATAGATTAACGCTGCCCACATTTTAATAGTTGCCCTGCTGGTTCTTGCTATTCATTTTCTCACACAGGGTATGTACAGCTGCTGCAGTATAGAGGATGAAACCATCCAAGGAAGAAGCAAAAGCAGCTTTCCCACTTCTCAACACATTTCAATGGCGCCCCCTCCTCCCCAGTCTTATGCTGGCCCAGCAGCCGTTTCCAAGCCAACGGTTGCTATGACACAGCAGCAGCAACTGCAGCAACACCAGCAGTCAGCATATGAAATGCCACTGCCAGGATCACCCCCAGTAGCCACGCATAAGTCCCCAAACAGCCCTATCCTGGGAGCCCCTCTACCCTGCTCCACTTTCCTGCCCCGTCCGGACCGGAGATTTGCTGTGGTGGACCGCTGGGTCCCCAAGCCCACCAGCATGAAAGCACTTTGTGGAATGTCTGAGATTAGACCAGTCACACAAAGGATGCCTCCGTCTTGGGGAGGGGCTGAGAGCATAGGTGGGGGCGGCCTGGATGAATACAAAAGGTACTATGGTCCAATCGACCCTGAGGGCTTGAGTGCTTGTGTGGAGCCACAGATGAGTGACCCGCAAACCCCTAAAGCAGTGCAAAGATGTCAGCCAGCACTACCACTGGCTGGTACAATTTTCTACCAGGAGAATACTGCTGATCTGGGAGCAGTTCGAGTTGCAGGAGGTCAGAGGAAAAAAAGCAAATATTTGGGAGTCCCCAAGCTTCCTCCTAAGAGTAAAGCCTTGGCTCCACTGCCCCCCGAACCAGTGACACCCACCTCTCCACCTCTGTCATCCTCATTTTGGGAAAAACGTTGTCCCAAAAAATTGAAAGAGCCAGCTGGGCCCTTGTATGAGAACATCCTCCCTTTGGGCAAACGAGGTGGACGAAGAGGTGGCACAAGAAATGCAGAAGGTAGGAAACTTCCCTACCCACAATCCCCCTCTCTGACACCCTCCCTGCTTTACTCCTCCTCCACTGGTTCCTCCTCCACTTCCAGCTCCTCCTCCTCAGTGTCAGCCTCTTCCTCCCGCTCGACATCTCCTTCGTCTTCCTCAGTGATGTCACAGAGCCCTGATTGTCGAATCCATGGTGCAGCAGGACGCAGCATGGAAGATGATGAAGAGACAGAGGAACTGACAGAAGAATCCAGCCTGCTTCTGGGACAGAGCAAAGTTGAAAGATCATTCTTTCCCCCTCGTTCTATAGCTCACAGCCCCCCACCCCCCATACCCCCCCGACAGCCGTGTTCACAGAGACAGAGGGCCTTCTCCTGTGACAGGGGCAGGAGTCGGGGCCAGCTGGCCCAGTTACAGGAATGGTGGGCGTCATGGGGGGAGCGAGAGCGGGACCGGCGTGAGGACGGGGACAATGTGAGAGAAAGGAAAAGTGACCGAAAGTCCAGGAAGGACAAAGAGACCCAGAAAAAGAAGAAGAAAAGTCGAAAGCGGAAGAAGAGAGAGGAGCGTGAAAGAGAGAGAAAGCGACGCAAGGTGAAGAAGAAGAAAAAAACTGTGAAAATCAGGAAGAGGCAGAGCGTGTCCTCAGAGCGGCGGCTGGAGCTGGGCAACAAGGAGGAGGATTTCCACAGGAACATGGAGGGCAAGAGGTATTCTGTGTGGGATGGAGAGGCAAACAAAGAGCGGAGAGACCGGGAAGTGGATGAAGGGAGCAGGAGAACGGAGGAAGAGCATGAGGCGAACAAGAGCAGGGAGAGGTGTCCCAAGGGGGTTCCTTACTCACATTTGGGGGCCTGCGTTCGGTGCCCAGACCTCAATAAGCTGCTGGTACGAGGAAACAGAGGAGGCGGCCGGAGCTGCGATGCCACAGGAGCGGCGGCACTCTTCCAGCCTCTGCTCCCATCATCTTATCGACATCGCAGGTGGGCATGGGGAGACAAAGAAACACGCAAAAGGGGCAGAGAGAGACGCCCCCTGCTGTCACAGGCTGAGAGAAGCCGCACCCATAACAAGGAAGGCCTACACTTCAATGAGTGGGACTCCCAAGATGATGAGGATGAAGATGAAGACCTGGAAGATGAAAGGGAGAGGGGAGAAGGGCAGAAGAGGGCCGGTTGGGTGCGGGGGGCCCTGTCAGAGTCAGAGAGGGACAGACGCAGCGAGCTGGAGTTTTACTCGGATGATGGCTCTTCAGGGGAGTTTGGCAAGTTTGAGCGGTACTGGGAGGGCAGCAGGAGAAGAGGCAGTGATGAGGGGGATGAGGGGCGTTTATTCGGCACCTACCCAGCCAGGGAGAAGGGGGGCAGCATAGACAGCAGAGACAACTTCTTTGCTGGTAAAGGATCAGGATGGGGCCCTGCCGTTGACATCAGGAGTCCCAGTGAGACTATGCTCCTGGGATCTGGGGGGGCAGGTAAACTGCAATGGCTGGCCAGACCCATGGCCCTTCCTGGCAGATACTGGTCAGAGGAGAAGCTGTCCATGAAAGGGAAGAAAAGGTGGAAGGGAGGTGCAAAGGAGAAGAGGAAAGCGGCTGAAAGGGAGAAAGGATACCTGCCGTGTCCCTGTCATTACACTCACATGGGTGCAGACACCAAGCAGGACAGACCTGCTCCTCACAGCCAGGAGGAGCTCCTGCCCATCTGCCACAGCTTTAACTACAGCCCCCTTCCAAACCCTGCCCCCCTGAAGCCAGGCTACACCCAATCCAAATCTGACAGCCAATGCGACCTCGGTGCACAGAAAGTGCCACTGACTGATCAGGTTGCCCAGACTTGCCTGGTGCAGGCCATCATCCCTGCTCTCGCCCTCCCTACGTCCTCGCCCCCCTCCCTTCCCACGCACGGTGCTCAGCCAGCCTCTTCATCCTCCCCAGTGGTTCCCCTAGCCCCTGACACACCCCTGTCTTCCGCCACTACTGCCAGCGCCAAGATGCAGTACCAAAGGCTGCGCTCCGTGCCCCCCCCACCCAAGCCCTGCCCCCCGCACGTGCCCCTGAAACCCCAGGGTCTGTGCTCTCGCCGCAACTCTGCCCACTTCTCCAGTGTGGAGAGTGAGGTGTGACCAAAAACAAACTGTCAATCACGGCCGTGATCCCAGTTCCCTCACACCCACAGCCAGACAAGACTGTAGGTCCACATGTCACTGGTGGGATCCTGATTGTCTTGTTCTCCAGTCAGGACAGTGCATTACAGTAATATTCACCCATTAATTCTATGACTAATGCCGTCATACCCACAGTTTCTCCCATTTCTCCAGTGTCCTCTATCTCTCCCCTTTCTCTTGTTTTTTGCCTCTAGTTATGAGCTTAACAACACTGCCCTTCCAGTCTGTTCTTAATTATTCCATAACATCTGTGAAGAGTGTTGTGGCGGGTCATTAGTATTAAACCTTATCAATGACAGCTCCTTCGCAATAACTTGGACTAAATGTCTAATGATATTAGCTAACACTGATGTTGATGATCACCTTAGCAAGATCTGAGGATATACATTTTCCCCCGGCAGTCTTTTCTTGATCGTAAACCAGCACCGCACATTCTCTAAGTTATACTAAATTTGGTAACTAGACATAGAAATGCTGTAACTTCTGCTTTTCTTTTTTTTTTAATTCCACTTTGCTGGCAACTTTCATAAAATGCATTGTGTTCTCATTGCTGTATGATCACGTAAACATCACTGCAATTCAAATGTGACTGATGTGTGGCTTATACTTTAGTTCTGCCTATATGCAAAGAAGCTGATTGGACTTAGAGATTTCATTTCAATCTCTCATTTAATTATATTTAAATATTCACTATTTAAATATTGTTTTATCATTTCTAAACCAGACAATGTATTCATATCAGTATTTATACATTATCCAATGTGTTTTATTGACTGATTTGACAAAATATTAGTACTGTGATATACTAGTGCAGTAGTAGTAACATGTATGATCTGTGATATTTTCAACAACATAACACTGGAGACAGCAATGTAGGTAAATGTGGCTTTGGAACAATGTACTTCGTTGAAGCAGACGCATATATATCATAGTGTGATTGTTTGTGTGCTTCTGCAGAGGGAATGTTGTGCTTTCGGCTGGTATTGCAGAGCACTGGTGGTATTTGTTTCTTTTCAGAGCTATTTTAACATTTTAAATCACAATTAGTTTACTAAAGTGTATAGTACATGTACACACATTGAGTACATGCTTAATACATTATATAGCTTTATTTGTAATGACAGGAATAATAAAAAAAAAAGTTCAGAAATGTCATCTATGTAGCAATTCTAATTTTTAAATTGTAGTTTCCTCCGATTTGACTGTGAATGCTTTGGTGCTTCGGTAGAAACAAGTTCTCTGTGTCAAAATTTAATTTTGGTTGTATGAATCGCTTATAAAAGGCGGGAAAGACAATACATCAATACATTTCAGCGAGTTTCACTGTGTAACTATTGAACTGGTTAATGCACTGGCCAGTTTCACTTTACTACTACTGTATTGTATTGGTTATTCTGCTAGCCAGTTTCACCGTACTAATATTGTACTGGTTATTCACCAGGCCAGTTTCACTGTACTACTGTTTTACTGGTTATTTACCTGGCTAGTTTCACCATATTACTATTTCACTGGTTATTCCGCAGGCCAGTTTCACTTTAAAATGTGTGTGGTGTCTGTCTCCTTTATTAACTTTGCAGTATTCCTTAGCTGTTGAGCTCCCCTCCCCCTGTAGGATTTTTGTCTTCTGTCTTTCAGTCACTATGTATAATATAAAAATATGCTTTAAGCCTTGGTATTTTTGTGACCGTCTGTCTTTCAGTGTCTCATCTAGCAAAAACCAGAGACCAGTAGATACTGTGCTCTTGCTCCTAGACAATTATCGGTAAAGATGAATTATTCTTGCCATTGTTGGTGATAATGTAAGTCCTATGACCATGTCACTGTTGTGAGAGTTTTGCCTGTACTGTAATTTCTTGCTCTGGGCAGGGCTCCACCATGGCGTGTGTCTCCAGCATTGCATTCTATTGATGATATCCTACGCTGCTGTCCTGCTGGACCTGGACCTGCAGCAATCAGGAGGCCCTGCAGCGTAGGGGGACCCAGGATTTCAGCAGACTCCTAACTTTGCTCTGTTGTGCATTCTGCCACGCTTTACTCCGCCATGGTGAGCAACACTGGATCTTGTAGAAAACGACTTGGATTTCAACTGCACTGCAGCGAAGTGTGCTGTACTGTTTGGGATATTGTACTGTGCTGTACTTGACTTAAGACAGTATAATGATGTGCTGCTGGACCACAGGATACAATACTGTACTCAACACAAAAAAAATAAAAATTTTACTAAGAATCTTCCATGTGTTTTAATCCTTGAGCATCTAAAAATTTGTATACAAAAAGATGTATAAAGTTGAAGTTATCCTTTTGTTTAGAATCAGTAATGAAACTTCACTGTAACATTTAAAACACATACATAAGTAAAATCCATTACACTTGAACACTACCTCACTGTGCATCTTCAACTTTCAGGAGAAGGTGGACTCTCTCATCCTAATCTTTTCCCTGGGCTGAACAATATGTTCTAAGCACGGTTCTTAATGTCTAGTGAAATCTCTCTAAAGCTCCTTGTGATTCTGGATTGTATGCACTAAAAACTTGATGTTCCACAACTGTTTGATTACTCGAGCCATAATCGAGCCATAACCGCATTGACATGGCCCTGCTTACTAGCCTGACCAAACCAAGCTGGTCGCGTCACCACCTTCTGGTCAAAATGCACAGAGATACTGGTGTTCTGTATATGGATTATCTGAAGAAAAACGTATTTATTCTATATATTATTCATTATTAGTTGTATTGCACATCATGATGCATTCATGAAAACTCGGAACTTGAAAATTTCCAACCTCTTACTTAAAAAAGTACTATAGAACAGCTGAACGGAATGAATTTGTAATGCAAATTTACATAAGTGAATGCTATTTCCAGTAGTGTTTGATACTTTTGGTCATATAACACGGCGATTCTCACAGACACGCCAGCAGAAATTAGCACACAATAGCACAGTAAATCATGATGTACACTGTGTAAACAGTAGATGAGCCTCTCCTTGGTTATTCATCAAAATTGCTCTCCAAACTGGGCAATGTATGGAAGTAAATTAATGACAAAAGTCGTTGATGAAAAAAAAACACGTTGAATTACACATCGAATAAAAACGCATTGCATTAATGACGCTTTGACTTTTTGGGGACTGTAAATTTAATATGTGCATACATTTAAACATTGAACATTTCAATGGAAAACATTTCAATTGTAATTTCATTGCTTAAATATTCAGTACAAAAATATTCGGCTTCCAAAATTCAGTTCCAAAA
>JAODLC010000049.1:17837687-17847720 GCA_026781145.1 Hippopotamyrus pictus
GGAGGGTGGTGCAGGGGGGGTTGACTTGGACTGGGCTTGTGTAGGGTGTGCATCGTGGTTTCAGTTTGATTTTGAAGACTGTATTTCTGAGGTCTTTCACTGTAAAATAAATGGCTGAGGGCCCCGGGGGCGGGAGGGGGGGCTTTTCAAATTCTCACGGCTTTGATCTTCATTTCGGAAAGGCACTCACCACACCCCATGCTGGGGAAGCTCCGGTCAATCACACAGACTGACGTTAGTGACGACCATGGGAGGAGAGTTACACCGTGTATGGACTCCATGGTGATTATAGCCAAAGGACGGATTAGCCATTGACCCAGACTGACTGGATCCATTAATTATAGTAAGGAGCGGATTGCCACTCCCAGTTAGAATAAGAGATCTAGTGCTAACAGTAATCCAGTTTAGACTGTGAAATGTCACCCAGTGTCTAGACCTGAAAGAGACCGGAAGGTTGCTGGTTCAAATCCCATGGTTGGCAGAGTGACCTCACTGTTGGGCCGCTGAACAAAACACTCAACCCCCAGAACTCCAGGTGTCTGACCCAATTTTGTCAAAAAAAAAAAGTGTCGCTTTCAAGAAAAGCACCTGCTACATAAAATGTAAACACAGACGGTAATAAAACATCGTTACATGCTGAGTGTTTAGCACAATGTGTGCAGAGAGGTTTGCCACCAAACTGACTTTCCACCTCCCCGCTCTCTTATCGCTCAAACTGCACGGTGCAGATTAATAAGTGGTTCCGCCTAACTGAGCTCCATAAGAACAACCACGCCGGCGACTGACGATTGTGTGCGCGACAGGGGAATCACTCTTTCAGAAATCACGGGGGACCTTTAGCATCGACGGGGAGAAGCACTTGTTTTAAATGACCTCTTTGTTCGACTGAATGTCAGCTTTAACGAGTACGTCCCCAAAATGCCACGGTGCTTCATAAGGAGGAAACATGAACGTGACTTCTGTATGGGTCTTAGTGCTAATCCACTTTTTGTCTGTATGTCGTTTGTTAGCGAGTCATTATGCAATCGATTGGTTGTTTGTTAAATGATCTGCATCGCTTTCACCAGAAATTTACAAAAGAGACAGAAAGACAATTATTTAGCCGTGAAATAGGCGGTTCATTCATTCCTCAGGAATTCCCAAGAGTCCCTTGTGCTGGATTTGGGACCGGACTGGCTTAAGGTTACTGCTGCATTGTGGGAAATGTGGTAATGTCCCTGCGTAGACAATGGATTTGCCCAAGCAAAACAGATGTGTGCATGAAACTCCCATTGATATACATTACATCGTTTTCGTCTGATCGACTTGAATTAATTGCCATTTATTTATATGGCGATGCCCAGAATAACAAGAAAACACAGAATTATATGAATAGAGATATCAAAGTTTACATCGAGGAGTCACATCCCAAGTACAGCGGCATTCTGGGAGAAGAACCTGAGGTTTGGTGTTATGGAGCTGGTGCGTTGCTGTACGGAGAGTGGTGTTGAGTACGTCATATTTCACCACACCAAGGTCAATCCGCACAACACCAGGTCATAAAGCATTAGCCGCTGTAATGCACTCTGGGCACCGTCAGACTCAACGCCCAGCGGGACCCTTTGCAAACAGCAGCAAACTCACCACGATGAAAACGCCAGAGGACTGCAGAGAAAAGGGTAAGCTGTAAATCATTTTCTGTGCTCTATCCATTTATCCTTTCCGTGCATGTTGTGCATCTGGGCTAAAGGCAAACAGCTGCTGTCAGATATACTGACAGGCGTCATTATGAATTGAAGGTATTAATTAAGAAATAGAAGCCTATCATCTATGTATTGAATATAAAGAAAATCACTGGTTTCTTGTTCAGAATCGGTCAGCAACGCAGGGAAAACGTCAAATATTAACAGGCAAGCAAGTTCCCCTTTCCACTGCTTTGGTTGTCGTTTTTTAAATATTAATTTATAAATGGTATTTTAACATTCATGAAACTGATACTGTGGTGTATCAGGGAACAATTTAGCTGGTACAATATTTATTCACCTTTTTCCTGGAAATAAATCCTTTAAAAAGTTTTTCAAACCAAGACCCCTGGCATGGGAGTGGCACTGCCAGCCAATCACAGGGAGGTGGCTTGTCTGCGATTGGCCATGCTTAACTACCCTTCCTGGGGACTGTCTCACTCACCCGAGGCCTCACCTGCATGTTCCCAGGCTCCACTGAGGACTACATGTTTTTTTTCTGTCCTTCTTTGGGCGTAATGATAGATGATGTGGCATCTAATTTTTCCACTCTTGTTACAGACACCGTGTCAGAACCGTGGCGTGTCACAGGTTTCTGGCAGAGAGCAGTGGACATAAACATTCATCATCGAAAATAGCTTACTTAGTGGCTTATTAAAGGCCGTTATCCAAAGCAAAAAAACTACTACCAATCCGGAATTTTTGTTATGAATTCAAGCACCTTTATTAAGCGTTACAACATCAGTGGCATCCTGGCACTTGAACCAAGAACCTATTCCCAGCGACTCTAGGCTCTAATCCCAAATGCCTCAGTCTGGCCCAAATCCAGCAAATGAGCATCATGTTTAATTAAACAGTTATAGTTTAATGAAAGAGTAATTTTATTAGCCAGAAGTCATCTAGTGACTCTATTAAATGAAAAGACTCAAAATTTAATCACTGCCACAAAAAAAAAGAAATATATTTAGTTAATTTTTAACTGCAGACATCAATGATTAATGGCTCTGGGCCCGTAGAGCCACACACTGACCAACGTATTCACAGTTATATTGTACGGGAAGAACACAGTGGACGTGAGGGACTGTGGGAAGAGAACGAGAGATGTTGCTTTTTTTTTTCTACAGATGAAAAAGCAGGATTGATAGGAGGACAAACCAATTTCCGTACTTGATAAATGATTCAACACACGTAGCTGAAATTTCCGTGGAAGCAAGAGAGTGGTTCTGAGTGAAATCATCAGCAATATATCAATATATCATAACCAGCCCCCCTGACCACGTGCTGCCAGATAAAGACATTATGAGCATTTAAAAGTCCGGAGGGACGGTTATAATTCAAGCCCTAAACGTTTGGCTTGGAAATATGAATGCATAATACAAACCATCCAGCTCTGTCACAATGGTAAACACAGCGCACAGTTGAATTAACTCACATTATTCGTAGAATTAAGTCTACAGAAACAATAACTTTCATGAAGAGTAATTGAGATTCATTTTAAGCTGCCTGGGAAAAAAACAGGACTATTTAATGTTTTAAAGGAGAATACAGTTTTGTTCCATTTAACTTTCGGGAAACTCTAAGTGGTTCGTATTAATTTGCATCATCAGGTTGTTAAGCAGTTGGAGATTTCACACCCAACTCTCAAAAAAAAGATTAAGTTAGTAGGTCATTATAGGGCTAGATGCGTTATCAGTATGTAGGAGATCTTCCTAAGAATGAATGTCGTGGGGAGGGAGGGACTGTTCCTGAACACATGAAAAGGACGAATCAATGAACATGAGACAGACTTCGTCGCCGAGTGGATCTTTTAATACCGAAATAATCCTTTTCGAAGTGAAAAGGCAACTTCACCTCGCTTGACTTTCAAGCTAATCTTACCCACTCCGTGCAGTAATTAACGCCCCATTTAGGCACCCGGCGACTCCATCACAGGGCCGATCCGATCTGCTTCGTCGCTCGCAGGCGCTACCTCCCCGTTTAAATTCAGTGGCGCCGTGCCGTTCATCTCAGATTATCGTTATGGAAGCACAAGCGGGAGTTTTTTCCCCTTAATCAAACTTGAGGGACTGTTTCATGCCTTGTGTGTTAGTCTGATCAGCAACACCTGATGACATTTGTCTCCAGTGAGGGTTTCTGCCTCACAGCCCCCTACTGACAGCCAACAGGCACATACGCCTCATTAAGAGGTCGCTGTGGGACCATCACCCGCTGTGATTAAAGTCCACAGCAGCCCTCGGTGGAGGAAGGAGGGGGAAAAAAAAAAACTATCCACCATGTCTGGACAGGAATGAAAGAACAGTGGAAACGGCAGCGATTCCGTTGACATCTTTTCAGAAAACAGCGTCCGGCTGTTTTTCTCCACTATACCGTATACCACATCACCATACACCACATCACATCCCCATACACCACATCACCATACACCACATCACATCCCCATACACCACATCACCATACACCACATCACCATGCACCACACCACATCACCGCACGCCACATCACCATACACCACATCACCATGCACCACACCACCATACACCGCACGCCACATCACCATACACCACATCGCCGCACGCCACATCGCCGCACGCCACATCACCATACACCACGTCGACCTGATAACGGCGGTGCTGCCTTTCGCCAAACTTCAGTTCCAGTTCCCCCACATATTGCGTGAGCTGTAGTCGGGCCGTCAAATAGATCCCAGCTGGAACAGACAAGGCGGATCCCGGCAGTGGCAGCCAGGCGTGGGTGGACGCCTTCCTCTGACGCCATCGTGCCTGAGGGACCCCGGTGCGGATCTCCCAACAGCCGGGCGCCATGTGCCGCCATACGGCACGGATCCACTAGGAGGCGCAGCGGCTGAAGGAGCAGATTGTGGACCAGGTCCCACCCGACCGGTTTTACTCATACTGACCAACATATGACTTTGGACAGTGATGATTGATGATGTTTATGGTGATGAAAAATAGAAACAGGCTGCCACGTCTTTTTAAACTAATCAAACTTAATATTCTAAACGTGTTACATTTATCCAATGAACACCCTACTTACTCTTTAAATATAGCAAATCAGGTTAAATGCCTTAGAATTACAAGAGTAGTGCTGAGATTTGAAGCTGAATACTTACATGTGGTGCCTTAAACACCGTCAACTACAGCTTACATCCCTCCCCCCGGGTGCCTATCTTGCTCCCAGCTGTTTCTCCTTCATCACAGGGCTCTACAAGATAGAACAAAAAGGCAGGCCAGGTTTGTGAAAACAGCCACACTGACCCAAACTGGGCTGCTCCTCCTGCTTCTTACGACGAAGCCACTATAGATGCATGTTCCGGGCCAGTAACTCGCCGACACATGCGTGCACGCTAATGCATGCATGCTGCAACTGCATCTTCCTGATTGTGCATGCGGAAACGCAGTAACGGCATTCTCCGTGCCTGGGATAAATTACCCCACACTCCATAAATTTTCCCAGATGCCGGGAGTCACCTTGAGAGTGACAGTGCTGTCTGCAGGGCTGGAAAGGCTGAAGCCGGGAGAGACGACGTATGTCGGCCCCCAAGACCCCTGCGAAGGCCGAAGCCGGGAGAGACGGCGTATGTCGGCCCCCAAGACCCCTGGGAAGGCTGAAGCCGGGAGAGACGCCGTATGACGGCCCCCAAGACCCCTGGGGAGGCTGAAGCCGGGAGAGACGGCGTATGTCGGCCCCCAAGACCCCTGTTCATTAGTTCTTTTACTTACTCATGACTCATCATCATCATCATTATTATTGGTTTGCTATTGAATTTATGAGCCCTGTGGAATTTCCCGGATTTCCTGTTGAAAGGTTCCTAAAACGTAAGTCACAGTAATAAATTACAAAAAAAAACACACATTTAATCTTTGTTGATCAAGTGGTTGAAGTGACCCAGTTCATTGAAGTATAACTGGAATGTAACTGGGGTCAGGTGCTCCGTGCGACGTGTGTGTGTGGGTTTGATCTATGTTGCCATATAAGGAAAAAAAAAAACACAAAAAAAAAATAATAACTTTGTTACCTGCTCGACCCGTTTCAGGTGCCATATAGCTTGATCAAGAGAGATTTCAGAGCAGCTCAGATGATCTGTTGAGGTTCCTAAGACTAGAAATGCTTTTGTAGTTCTTACCAAAGACTTCCAAAGGCTCCATCGGTCTGTCCGGGCAGAAATTCAGCATCTCTGAAGGGGCAGACGCCTTAGAGAGATCAGTCCAAGGACACGCTGAAGACTCCGGAGACGAGTGACAAGCTAAGGATCTGCTGCCACCTTTGTAATGTCTCGGTTCCACTGGCCGAGAAAGGCGCTCTCAGGGGGGTCACCAAGGATGAAACCACTGATCTACGTAGAGAGAAATATCTTCTGCTCTTCTCAGGTATTGCTGAACCCCACTTGGATCCACCACAGTGATACCCCAACAATAGTGTAAGGAGAACTCAGAGAAAATCATAGCTTTCTGGCAGATGTACACAATGTTATGAAATAAAACACGGGAAGGCAAAAGAGCAGAAGCTCATCCCGGCTGTGAAGTGCGCTGATGGACTGCTTGGCTGCCTCAGGGTCCGGACGGCTCGCAATCATTGAGGAACCAATGAATTCTGCAGCAGAATGTCAAGGTGCCCGATGCAAAACTCCAGAGAAACTAGGAACTGGAACGTGACACTGATACACAAGAAGAGTGGGGTTCATTATTTCCGTCAATGACCTTGATTGTTTATCAATACAATCAATACAGATATGGCAACATCCGAAGGCTAAATTATTATGAAGATACGTCATACTTTTCTCATTCATCAATTAATGCGTATGATTCATCTGGATTCACATACTTTTTTCTCACAACAGTACATCCCTTATGGCTGAATCTGCAACCTCACAACTGTAATTAAACAAGGAAAATTGTGATGCAGATGTTTATTTAGACTGAGTACACAGATTGCTCGAACAGGCTGATCGGGTACTATCGGTATGCAGGCTTTGATACAGAGCCAGTGATTGACAAGGTCTATTAAAATAGATTATTCATACATGTAAACCCAATAGAGGCAATTGCAGGCAATGCGACCTCTACTCACGGGACATATTAATGCATCATCCAATTCTTGATGTCACAATGGAAACATAATCGTCAGCAGCACTTGGTGATTGGTCGTTTTTCCGCCATTATTCCTCATAAGTGCAGAGATCCCAGGCACCATTCCTAACAGCATGATACGACCGTAATTGGAAGACTGTAATTACACCAGGAGGGTCCATTAACTCCCCAAAGAGTTGGAATAAAACAAACAGATCTGAGTGCACTACCCGGTGCTTTACGGTAACTGAACTCACGTGACTCCGACAGTCTCCAGAGGGTTGTATTTGTCCACCTATTCAGTAAATGCTCACTTCCAATTGTGATACCTATTAACCACTAATGCATGGGTAAAACATGCTTGTGGAGTGCAAGAGATGCAAGACACTGCAGTGTTGCACATGACGACCTCAAATGGGAAAAACAAAATAGCGACTCTTTCGTTCTTCATTATAACTTTCAGCTGTAATGTTAAAATATAAGAGAGACATTTTTAGATACTGCAAACATCCTCCTTCACTGGAAGCAGGCAGGATCTGTTGGTGTCTCCATGCCCATGAAGCAGACCACCCACCCTCTGCCACGGAGTCAAACATGCGCAATGCAGACCACCCTCTGCCACCGAGTCAAACATGCGTAATGCAGACCACCCTCTGCCACCGGGTCAAACATGCGTAATGCAGACCACCCTCTGCCACCGAGTCAAACATGCATGATGCAGACCACCCCCTGCCACCGAGTCAAACATGCGTGATGCAGACCACCCTCTGCCACTGAGTCAAACATACGTAATGCAGATCACCCTCTGCCACCGAGTCAAACATGCGTAATGTGCCCTTAATATGGCTGTTACGGATACACTGAGGGGCAGATAAAATAGGTAACCTATATATGCATGTAATGCACAAAGGAATACATGTACATCATATTGACTCTTCAAATGGAAACTGTAGTGATTTTATCTATTTATGATGCACAGGACTTCCTCCATTTTCATTGGTCCACACAGATACAGGTGTTTTAACCAATGAAATGCAGGGTACGCACCATCAAAAGATGTTAATTATATTTATGCCTGAACTTTTCCCATTAATCATACTGCCCCTAATCGCTCTACAGGCAGTCCGACAGGCTGAGACCCCCCCCACCCTCCAACAAACAGGAAAAGAGAGGGAAATAAAAATAGAGACGGCGGCAGATTATAAGGCCCAAAATTCACAGGTGGTTACGCGTTACGGCCGACTTTCAGTAGAGCGACGTAAAGGTTCGCTCCCGAGGCACACGGCGGCAATGACAGCATGACAACATTTCCATGACGACAGACGCTAGGAAAGGCTCTATTAAGTGGGATTCTGCCACAGCGGTTTCATCAAGGTCACGGAGAGGTCAGCTGTGTTCAGACTCAATTATATGCCACCAGATTGCACTGCGACGTGCTTTAACAAACAAACACACACACACACACACACACACACACACACACACACCACACACACACACACACACACACACACACACACACACACACAGACCTGTACTCATATATGTGGGGACAAATATATGTCTTTTGGCATTTTTATTTTTTGATTGCAGTCACAGATTTTTATAAAATTGTACTTCCCGTTTAGTCCCCACAATGTATTATATACATGGACCACACACACACACACACACATGCATTTTGCATTCTGTGGAGTAAACAGGATAAGGAAACAGCAGCGGGTTGGCAGCAGTGTTGGGCAGTTGTTTCCCCTTGCAGAGTGGAATCTCCACTTCCTGGAAAAAGTTTCAAACTAACCTATCATTTAGAAACAACAGACTTTGCTCAATTTTCTTTAGCTTGCACTGCAAATGTACCTTCTTTTTGAAAATTTTTTTACCTTTCTTTACTAATTTTATACTATTTAGCAGCATTAACCTGAACTAGCAATAACAAACATATAACAACAGAAATAAAAGTAGTAATAATAATAATAACAACAACAATAATATAATAATAATAATAATAATAATAATAATAAGTATTATTATTATTATTATTATTATTATTATTATTATTATATAGTAATAACATAATAATAATGTTTGTTGGGTGATAATAAAATACTGTTGTCAGTAGGGATGCAACGATTATTCGACATTGTCGACAAAAATCGACAATAAAAATAGTTGCCGATGAATCTGATTGTCGATAATTGTCGCCAGACATATTTTTAAACGGAGTGAGACATTTTCCTTCCCTTCTACCTGTATAATACTACCGCTTTCCAAAAGACTGCACCAATACATTACACTGGTGAGATTCGCTCTTGCGCAATAGCGTTCAGCGACAGGTAGAAGAATCGCAGCCACAAATCAGGCATCATCGCGTATTAAACGCTCTAAAGTCTGGGACACATGGATTAAAGTTTTCTGTCGCTATGACGGATTTCCGTCAACTGAGTGCACTAAAGGTTAATAATTAGATTTATGTAGTTCCAAAGGAAAAAAATGGGGGGGACTGGAAAGGCTGTATTTCTTTTGTTTAATTACGATTTAATTATTCTTCCTAAAAATAAAAAGAAACATTATGGTTTCGGCAGTTCACTTAAACATTGACGGCTGTGGAGTAGCCTACAGGCTGCAAGCTATGCTCCATTAAAAATAAATAACAGCAGTTTTGAAGTCCGTTTTCTTGCTGTTAACAGAGGAATGGCAATGGGAAGCTGCTCTAAATTTCCTGTATTTTGGGTCGGGATCGTGGGATTTTTCAGCTTGCTTTAAAATGAGTTTTTATTTATAAACATAGGTTATATAAATAGCTGCTATGACAAGAAATTACTCTGCATTTTAACCGCTATACCGCAAATGAAGTAAGCAAGTGAAGTAGCATATACAGGTTAAAATGCATGATAATTTCTTGTCATATCAGCACAAATGCACATAAAATATGTACGCATTTGCACTGTTACAGCAATGGATTTCCGCACGTATCGTTTTTAAAGGTGAATGCGTACTTGCGCACCAGTTATATGCAGCCCTGATTATAACAAAGATTGTATTAGAAATTCGGATCTGTATCCGGCCATGTGTGACCAATCCACGTCCTATACTTACTTATTCAGTTTTTGGCAATCTCTAAAAAGATAGCTCCTATTTCGTGTTAGTGCTTTTACATTTAGCATGAGGTTATTGTTCGACTTGAATGCCGTAAAAAAACACATGTAAAATGGGAAAGTACGGAAG
>JAODLC010000049.1:17867188-17894367 GCA_026781145.1 Hippopotamyrus pictus
GGGCATGACAAGGACCTGATGGGTGTTTGGCTCCACGTCTGAAACTGCACACCAGAGGGGCAGGTAAAAAAAAAAAAAAAAAAAAAAAAAAAAAGCTTTCAGTTCCAAACAATATACAAACCAGGAACCAGGAGAAGGTTGACAAAATTACATTTTGGTACACTGTCACTGTCACATCAATGGGTGGCAAATCTGTAAAGGACAGAGTCCCAGTTAATGTATAATGTATACACTGTATATGCATGGCTGTGGGCCGGGGAGAGTGATGGGAATGCAGCAGGGGAGAGCAGGCAAACGCCATCTCCTCCAAACTGAAAATCTGAGCTGCTGAACTGTCAGTTCAGTGACGGTCAGGTGACGTCGGGGAGAGTAATCAGCATGGTCACATGACAGCAGAAAGTGTCGTGACAAAAAAACAGCGTCGACCTGACATCAGACAAACCCCTAAGAACACGGATACCACGCCTTGCTGAACCACAGAGAAACACTGAAATGCCACGAGGCAGCGGCGACCAGCAGGAAATACCTGCTGCTGCCTCTCCAGCTCCTTGCTTATTAACTGCTTCTCAGCAGCATGAACCTGCCTCTGCAAGTTCTCCACCTTCTCCTGAAGAACCTGCACAGAGAGAATGAGAGATGGACAGAGAGGAACCATTAATCTCTACTGTGCAGAAGTTATACCACTGCAACAATACAGTGGAAAGTTGAATAGGAGTAAATGAAATTAGACAGTAGAAGCGGCAGCATGGTTTGGGACAGTATGGAGATGAGACAGCAGCCCATAGAGCACCGCGCTGAATTATTACTCACTAAGGGCGGTCTGACCCACTCCTCCTCCACGGGACGCTATCACCAGTCACCCACTCATCTGTCGATCTGACTTTTAGGGGAGGAAGTTACAAAGCTGCTGCAGATGTTGGGACGTGATAGTCTTCATGTCCCGTAAAGCAGTGGCTCCGAACACAACAGGCCAGAAATGAATCACCGGATTATGACACACACACACACACACACACAGACACACACAGACACACACAGACACACACAGACACACACACACAGACACACACACACAGACACACACACACAGACACACACACAGACACACACACAAACCCTGAGCCCATCACTCAGCTGAGGCCAAGACATCACCCACCACCCCACCAGCACAAACAGCCATAAAGCTTAATTAATCAAGATTAACACCATAACGGGGATCAGCGGGCCGTAAGTGCCCCCTCTCTCTCCCACTCCTTGGAGTGTTTACCACGGACTCCCTGCCATGGTGCGAATGGGATGGGGTCCGCTGGGGATCCTGACCCGCACTCGGGGTGGACCTTCCAAAACCTCCCGACAGAAGATCCGGCCCAGTCTCCGGCAGGGGCTAAACGCAGTGCGGAGGAGCTCGTTCACCCTGCAGCGGAGCAGCCTGGAAATCTGACACGGGGGAAAGCTGTCCATCACCTACAGGCTGCGCAGAGGGAAACGCACAATGGGGGAGACACGTACGGGAACAGAGCACACCCACGATACACGCCTCCGGTTTCCTAACCACTTAGATTTATTTATATATAAATGTATTTTCCTGTTTATGCTGCCGGCAGAATGTGTTGGTATCTGTGCTTCGTGTCCCTTTGCTGCTGAATTTCCCCTTGCGATAAACGAACTTACGGACCGACCTACCAGCCACGGCACAATGACATGAAGCCTGGACCCCATCCCAGTAAGCAGGGGCCGCCCGGGATGGGATGCCAGCCCAGCGCCAGAAACGGGATTCAAACCACCAACCTTCGGTGTGACCCTACAGCGCAGGAACTAAGCCAGACACGACACACACCATTGTTCCTTAAATGCATGATGTTTATGCAGATGAAGCCTCACCAAATCTGCTCCGGCTGATGTTAAACCAGGTCAGAAGGGCCCGATAACACAGGAAGACGGGGGGGTCACAGGACACCCAAATGGCCGAGATTAGATGTGGCGCAGTCAGTGGGGTGCGAAGGTCCGCCGTGTGCCAGCAGGCCATCGGACAGCCTGGACCCACGCGGTGCGACATCGGGGCCTGTGTTATGAGCAGCTGTTTATCAAAAGCAAATTACACGGTGTGTGGATATTAAGGTGGGGTTGGCGGGGGGTAAGACCCATGCAAACAGAGAGCCCCCCCCCTTCCGCCAAACCACGGGAGGCCCATTATAAACCTTACTTTCTGTTCATCCCGCCTGACTCACGGTGCCAGCTTTTTGGAGCGAGGGGGAGGCACAGGATGAAAAATTTACAACCTTCGAGCTGGGGGGGGGGGCGAAGAGAGGGAAGGAATGAGAAGCCGCAGCCTCTCATAAACACGGAGCCCGATGGGACGCGGCAGAAACGGACTGGAAATAGATCTCTGACAAACCCCCCGCCCATGACAAGGCTCAGAGGATGAGGTTGAGCAAAGCCCTCGGGGGGGGGGCAGGGTAAAGGGAGACAAACAGCCCCCATTTAGCAGAACCTTGGGACAACCAGTCAGGATGAACTCACATCCCACAGACACACACGCTAAAACCCACCTGAGGACAGGAGCGTGACCTGTGTTTTCACCTGGGGGGGGTATCACAGCCAAACACACACACACACACACACACACACACATTACTCAGCCTCATTACTAAAATACAGCAACCTGAAAAGACAGCAAGATAACCGTGAACGTTTGCGTGTTGGTGTGTGCGCGAGGTTTATGGTGTGTTATAAGACCAGGACAGATGGCACCTGCAAAGGTAACCAGTCCTCATGGAGATACCTGCTGAGAGCTCAGGGGACACGGGGGCACAGACACACACACAGACACACACACAAATTCCCTCCCTCAGAATCTCCCCATAGAGTAGCTGCCCCACAGAGAAACTGCATCATCAACATGGGGGGGGAGGTTAGTTCCAAATTTAAAGCCGACACGACAGGACGAATCAAAACGCTTTGGGACCTGCCCTGTACGCAGGTTCAGGTCCAGCTTCGGAGTCCTACAGGGGTGCGACCTGCACACCGTCATAGCAGAGCGTGGACGCCGCTGTAGCTGAGCTGCTGACTAGATAAGTACAGGCGTGGGTCCCGGGCATTCGGGGACACCCAGAATGCAATGGGGGATTCGAAATGACGGCACACGGTTTCCAGCGTTCAACCGGAGAACAAAGCCTAACCAAACATAGACCTTCAGGACGCTCCCAAGGTTTCAATTCCCTCGTTTGGTCCCTTGAGGAAAAGCGGCTTGAAGAAAGTCATGACTTATTCTAGGAAGACCTGGAGCCAAGAGGAAATTTAATAAATGGTCCAGGAGGGAAAAAAAAAGGACAAAAATATATAGTCGAAGAGTTTTCAGTGCCAGCAGACGAGAGAAACCAATAAATGGGGGAAAATGACTGACAAATAAGAGTTGAATTTCAGTCACACGCACTTAATCTTTCGGGTGTGTCAAAACTAATAAGCAGAGAGGGCAAAGATCTCCGGGCACTTTAACACGCGACGTGGGGGGGTGAGTCGCTCATCCCGACACTCCTGCTCCCACAAATAAACAAACAAACCCGCAGGGCAAACAAAGGGAAATGTGGATTATATCAAAAACAACATAATTCCACTTTGTTAAAAGGCCGCAGGAGGCTGACTAAAGGCGAGATGAGCAGAGAGATGTAGCTGGCGGACAGTCACTGGCTGTCCTCTGCGTTTAAAGGGACAGGCCACGGGAAACAGCAGTTGTACCCACCCCCCCCCAGACTCAAGGGCACCAAGGACATTCTGCTTAACAGAGGGACGTAAGAGCCCACGACAGACTCAGCGGGTTCCCCCACCGAAAGTACGGACTGGTACATTCTGCCCAAATGAATGGTCGAGCCAGACTGTATTTACAGGCCAGCCCTGTACCGAGACTGTACCAACTGGGATGGGGTGGGGGAGGGGGGGTACTTGGTGGTTTTAGACTTGTAGGGTACAAAGTGTGGTTTAGGTCCTAATGGGAGGCAGCAGGGAAAGAAAAGGAGACGCAGAGGACTGGAGGGGGCGTTCAGGGAACGGCACTCACCAGAAACACGCGGTATGCGTCCTCCCTCCGCACGGGACCCCAGCATGCCTCCGTGTCGTTGTACTTCACAACGCCGGCGCTGCACGACAGGTTTCCGCTGCGACGGGACACAGGGGGGCGTCAGAAGGGCCTAGCACACGCTAAAGGGGCGCTGCCCTGACTGACTGACCTTCTGCAGGCCGTGTAAAGTCACAATCACAGCAAAAACTAAGATGAAGGTCTGATTGCGTCACTACAGTGGACAGAGCAGCTGCGGGCCGTGGGTGCGTGCGACAAGGCGGAAGGACCACACCGCTCTTGGGACTCTGATATTTATACTATTTACTACCAAAAGTGGCGGGATTATCCACAGCAATAAAAACATGTCTGGGAGCCAGCAGACAAGGAGATCAGAGGGGTTAGGGAGCACCGCAAAGCCACTACTGCGGGCCCTAGGGGCGGAGGGGCAGACTGGGGTGGGGGGGGTTGGTACGGCTCGGACAGCTCACCAGGCGACCTCCATCAGGGAGATGGGCACTGCTGCGGCGTAGATGGCCAGGTCTCCGTACAGGTACACGATGATGCAGATATAGAACATGTTGACACCCACTGATCAGGAGACACACACACACACAGGCAAGCACATCAGAAGGAGGCCCCCTTTAGGCACAGGAGGGCACTGCATTTTTATAAAGATCAACCATTTACACAAGTTTGTGCCACACGGTGAAACCTTTCATTAGTATCATTCAACCATATCATTCAATCAAGCTACACGACTAGTCTTCTCTTTGGGATGGGCTGCCTGGTCACATGGTTAGTTAAGGTACTGGACCCATCCCAGGGACAGGGGAGGAATGTCACTGAGGTGACCTCCCGGGGGCTGATGGCAGTGGGATTCCCGCCCCCTGCCGCGCGAATCTCACGGAGGACCAGCACTCGGTAAAAGGCACCGCCGAGTCGCACGCTAACACGCGCTGCCGCGCCCGTCTCGCCGATTACAGCGGGCCGGAGCAGGCACTGGACGGGCCACTACGGGGCGACTCGATGAGCGGCAGCCTTAACGAGCTTAATGACGCAGCGCAAGCAGTCTCCTCGCGCCTGCCTCGAGGACGCATCTCTATGCCATAGCAATTAGCCTCCCCCCAGGGGCTCAGTCGGTTGGAGCGGCCTCCCTCCGAGACAGGAGTGCACCTGCCATAACTCAGACGGCCCGAGTCAGGGCTCCCCCTCTGGCCTGGGGTGGAACTACACTACCATTGCAGTAATTAATCTTCTGCCTGGAGTTCCCGGCAGGAGTGGTAGTTAAGAAATAAGGAACCAGTTACACTTCTCAGCAGTGAGGTCAACCGGGGCTCTAAAGGACCTCAGATGGATCCATGATCCAGACAGAGAGAGTTGGTGAGAGTGACAGCCAGTGCTGTGAAGGAAGAGTGCAGCCTTCACCTCTACCCCTATAGGAGCTAGTTGTTCCAGAATGGGGGCAAAAATGATGGGAAGCTCATTTATGAAAGGATGAGAAGAACAGACACCATCTGGGATGCAAGACGTAGAACAGCACAAACTACAAACACACAAGCAAATGCCAAAGCTGGACATCGCAACAAGAGATTGGAAGCACAAAGCAAGAGCGCCACCTTGTGGAGACCAAAGCACATGGACAAAAAAAAAAAAACGCATCAGTCTTATTAAAATTAATACAGACATCTGCCACAACTGCTTCTGGGTAAAGCCAGCAGACAAACTGGGTCAGTATTTGTGTGCAGGCACAGGTGGGGGGGCGGGGGCGACGACTGAGGCCCAGAAGCGAGAACAGTCCGTACCCAAAAGTGGGAAGTTATCGCATTTCTGGGTCAAGGGGAGCTGCTGTCAGCTATGATCTTTCTGGGGAAGAGAGCGCCGTTCGACGACTCAACAGGTCAAAATGCCGTTGGCAATACCAGCCCGAAACAGAGAAGTTAGCGGCTAAGGCTATTCAACACTTTAATGATTGGAGGGGCTTGAGTGGCGGGGGGAAGCTGACCCCGGTAGCCAATTAGAAACGGATGCTGTCCATCACCAGGGCCTCGAGCCCCTCGTGCTCCTCCAGATGGTCCTCCTACCCTTCAGTCAACCCCAGTGCAGAGTGATCGCTGCTGCCAACAGACACCATGGGGGTTCACACAGAGGTTCGACACGAGAATCCCATTACCGCGCAGCGTCGAGAGGCGCCAACGAGACACGGCTCTCCCACACGCACCAGACGCGTCTACTTCCAGACACACGTCGGTGCTCAGAGGAGGGCGGAACTCCACACTTACAGGGGTGAGGGCTTCTCCCGGGATTTAAAAACAAGGTAACCACAAATCCACGTCGTTACCAGCCCCCGGGGGGCTGCTCACCTTTATTAAAGAACATGGAGGCCATCTGTCCCATTTCCACCCTCTCCAAAATGTCAAACTGGTCCACCGGCGCGGACCTTTCTGTAAGTGCAGGGAAAGACGGTAGCCGATCAGAAGGAGCTGTGAGGGTCATGTGATCCTGTGTCACTCAGGTTTCTCAGGTTTGCGGATGACTGGCCTTGTCACACACGTTTATACTCACGGACTGAGAGAATGGGCCGGGTCTCCTGTGGTTCTGACCGGCCCCTGACCATCACGTCGTCATCAGAATAGTCTGAAGTGGAATCACTGTCGGTGATCTTTCGGGGGGGGGGTGGGGTAAAATCAGGTCATTGAGTTCAGCTCTAGACTCTTCAGATTTACCTCACCTTATTTATGATCTATCCAGAAGAGGCTATGCTTCAGATCTACACCGATGAGCCCAAACATTATGACCAGCCCCACATAAGTTGAGTAACGTTGGCTCCCTCGTACAGAAGGTGTGTGTGAAGGTCTGGGATATACTAGTCAGATGGTAAGCCAATAGTTGGTGCTCGCAGTGGACTGTGCAGCCACCGATCGAAGCGGTTGGTCAAACGCATCCCACAGCTGCCGGACGTACAGAGCTGTCCACATGACGCAACAGAAAACGGGATGAGTCGAACCAGGCGATCTCCTTCCACTGCCCCGAGGTCGCGTCCCGATGCTCGCGTGCCCATGGTCGGTGCTTCTGACGGCGGAGGTTAGGGTGGGTACTATGACTGGCCTCTGGCTATGCAGTTTCATACGCAGCAGGGCTTGTTGCGCAGTGACACAGAACTCTATGACCATCAGAATATCTGCCGTTTGTGCCACAGTAGCCCATCTCTTCGTACCACACTGGACAGCTGTCCAACATCGCACTGTTCTACATTCGACGTACTGACTACGAGCACTAATGTCCAATACTATGCTTTCCAACCCGGTCTTCAGGGATGCCCAGACAGTTTGTGTTTTTGCTCCTACCAGGAACTGGGAGGGAGCAAAAATGTGGGCTGTCTGGCAGACAGCTGGGAGCGGGCAAAAACTTGGACGAGCTGAAGGTCCCCAAGGACCGGGTTGGAAAAAAACTGATCTAAAATATCCTAGAGCAGCGGCCACCGACCCTGCTCCTGGAGATCATTCACCCTGCAGAGCTTAGGTGCAGCCCAAATTTAACACACCCGATACAGATAAGTATTGCAGCCTGCTATTCTGACGCTAAGTTGGCTCTAGTACTGAAATGCTACTGAGCGGCCTGATTATCTGTATCAGATGTCTTAAATTAGGGCGGCACCTAAGCTCTAAGACCTTGATATGCACCATTTTTATGAGATCACCAATATTCACTTCACATGGGGGTGGTTATAATGTTTTGGCTCAACGGTGTATACATCCCATAATCAATACACAACAGGCAAAAAGCAGGTAGGAGGACCAATGTGTATGAAGAACAGATCTAGAGGTTTCAGTCACAGTTCAGGCCCAATCTGCCAAAAGAAGCCTAAATCCACAGTAAGAAAACTAGCACGACCGATCAGAACATATGGAACTTGCTGCTAAGTTGTGGGTGTCCTTCAGGGGACTGTCTGACAGGGAAGACAAATTCCCAGTGACCTCCAGTAACTTCCCATCCACCAAAGCAGACAATTCATTTCAGAAGCCGACAGCAGTCGATTTAACAGCCGCGGAAATGTCTGACTCTTCCGAGTAATTTACAATTAAGGAAACTTCGCCTCCTCTAGGTCAGGAAGAAGAGAAGTTTCCTCTGCACCTGAAATATTGTTATCACTGTAAACCCTTCAAGAGATTCACTGCTCACTTTCCACAGCAATAGATATTCTAAAATTGGACAATATATCACTGGCTTCAAATGAGTTCAATTTGCAAAGCCACTGATCTGTATCATGCAAGGGGAAATTAATTTACGATTTTTTTCCAAGTAAATATTCCCACCAGAGCTCTCTTACGCACTGACACTACCTATCTGAGGAGGGTCATATATCAAAGGTGCAAATTGGGACACTAGGAATAGCTCCCACAGAAGCAGAAGTGTAATCAACTTGGAGTTTCATGGCTAAAAAGCTAAATGACTTATTAAAAACCCAACAACATGCCTAAATGGTTTTTCTGCCGGAGATGACACCCCAGCCCCTCCTTCGGGGACTCACTGCAGCACCACATCCAGTAGGGGGAGGAGGGCCTAAGCGCCATTCCCCAGCTTCCACACACACTCAGGAGGGAGCCATTCACCCCGCCACAGCGGCAGAGCCTGAGCCACTAGACCTTCACACTGGGCCGGTGTGGGAAACAGGAAGTGCTCACCTCTTCTTGCTCCCGCCTCTTCCAGCGCAGGTGAGCGTTGGCGGAAGCCATGGCCTCGATGACAAAGGTGGTGGTCATGTAGCTGACAGGACAGAGGAACACGCTGCCTTCAACCACCATGGAAACCCGGCCAAACCAGCACTGCACTATGCATCCGAGGATGCTCTCCCTTTTTTATACATTATAATGAAAATGTACCCCTAAATAAATGGATAATTAGAAAAGTTCACCTTCAATTCAAATACAATTAAATATACCATTATTTCAACTTAGATTTTAACCAAAAAATGAGAGAAAATAAGTGCGCAAAACCTAAACCACTACCCCGTCACAGTCCCATACTACAGGACATGAACAACTTGCTGAGCAAAACGGTTCAACACTGACACCTGGTGGCTAAACAAGTGAACTAAAGACAAACACCTCAGGAAAACAAAGACCCCTGCCGTGGATAAGAGATTTAGATTACACCGTAATGCATAATTCACTAAACAGGGCAAGAAGGAGGTACTGCGTTTAAGAAAAAGCCCTCGTGACTCAAAGAACATTAGTGGGAAAAGCGACTTCAGCATTTAAGCAAAAGCAGAAAGAATCATTAACAACAGTCAATCATTAACTGGCCACTAGTGTTTATACCTGCGGACTTATTTAAACCCAGTAGGGCCACAACAGCTTTGAAGCCTTACCTCATAAACGCTAGGAAGCAGATGAGAGTCAGGCTCACCACCCAGCCGGCCGTGGCAAAGGCCTTGGGCATAGTTAGGGCCCCAGTACCTACGATCAGATTGAACATGTACACCATGCCCACCTGTACAGGGGGAGGGACGGGGGGTAGAAAAGAATCAGGACTTTATTCACTATGTACAGCCCAAGTACAGGGAATTTGTTCTGGTGTAATACGCCACAGTAAAGAAAAATTACAAAACATTATATACAGCAGTAACATTTCCTAAGAGAAACAACAATTTCTTGAAAGCTTGAAAATGTGTTTGAATCTATAATCCAGTATGCTAAACACGAGACTATTTTGCATGTCATCCTACAGAAGCGTGTCCATTACCGATATTTCCCCATAATGACCGGAACACTGTAAGTCGAAACCTTATCAGAGCCCAGACACTCAAACCCAGCCAGCAAAGTAACATTACACATCCCAGAGATGATAATTAATGCCGTCGTCAGCAACTGCAGTTACAAGCGGTTAACGATTCAGCAAACTCTACAAAAACTAAACCCATCTTATATGAAATATCCGCCTCAGTCACACGTTATTTCCCTTTTCTGAGTTAACTCAACTTACAGCACACATGAAAGGATCTCCCCATATTAAGTAGCAGAGCTTTAAAGGGCACGTTTAAAGGAGAAGCGGACTGAACACGTTATGGAAAAATGTGAATATTTAGTTCTACACATAACTGAGGAAAGTAGGAACAGTTCACCAGGGTTATTACTTACATAAGGAGAATACGGCTCCCCGGTATCCGTGATGCCACCGGCCATGGCTGGCAGTTACGACGGACGCAGAAAGGCAGTCAAAACCTAAAAGGAGTAAAACCACACTGAAATCCGACACAGAATTCATGGTAGTAACAGTAACGTTATATGTCAAGGGAGTTCACAACGCGGATAACAAGCATCAGGCACATGAGAGAGGGCACATGGACCGAATTCAGGCTGTAAAAAGTTACCACAGGAATCACGCCAAGAGTTGGAAACGATGAGCGGGGCACACCTAAAGCTCATTCGCGTGAAACAAAGGTGATGTCAACGTTACAGTAGCAGAGGTACACTGCCGCCAACAGACCACAAAGCCCTGCTCAGCTTCCCAGCGCGGCAGCGCCTATTTTCAGCTTCTGATCAGATAGAGATCATGTAAGTCTGGAAAAACATCACACGCCTCACCTATTCCTCCGTGCGCTGTGGGCAAACTGCAGGTCAGCTAGCAAGCTAACACAGCTACCTCAAGATATTAGCCAGCCGAAACCTAATTTCTACATCATCCCAGCAGCTTCAACCAAAAAAAGCGACGCAAGCTGCAAAGCTGAGGGAAAACAGCCGCTCGCGTCTCTTCTTCCCGCGGCCCGAATCACCGTAGCTCCAGCAGCCGCATCTGCATACGTTCGGTTCAACTGAGGCAGCGAGCGAAGTTCAGTGCGCATGCGTCGAGGCGCGTGTCATGGGACTGGGGATGGCACGCGGCTGCGGCTGCAGCTGCGCATACGCGCCGTCCGAAAGCGCGCCGGCGACGTCTCCGTACCTGTCATCGCGTTGGTAGGAGGTCCCTAACCTTTCGGCCAGCCTACAATGTACGCCGCTTTCCTTAGTTAGACTCGCCAGAGCTGGTGATTTACTGATCGGAGGGATTTAAATCTAAGTAAAAGTAAAACCACTTTCAGTTTGGCATTCTGTGAATGAAATGATGTTCCATTTATGTAATGCATAAGGAAGGTTAACAGCAGTTTTATATCGCATTTCAATACTTTTTTTTTACGTTGCATATGGTTGTAAAATTAGTGTGAAATCACGTTAATCTCGCAATTTAGTCAATCTACAAAATAACAGGAAATACTTTATCAATGCCTATCAAGTGAATTAAAAAAAAATACTGATTCTGAAAACATTACTCAAAGTCCAGTTGAAAAAAACTAACCCAGTATATCCCAATTCAAAAGAATAAAATTTACAAAATAATAATAAAATAATAAAAGCACAATGATTTGCTTTTGATGAACTAGATTATTGACATTAGGAATACAACAACGTAAGAGCATCCAGAGAAAGCTTAAATACACACTGCTGCACAATGAACCCTAGAGCCCTTTGTCAACCTCCATCCTGCTGAACTTAAGAAACAACATTATGTTCATGTAGTGCAGAGATTACAAAAAAATGAGAAATATCAGGGATGACCTACATCTAATAGTTTTTTTTTTTTTTTTTTTTAAAGATCTGCTTTCTCAAGGAAAGCCTAGTATTCCAGGTCACTTTGGCAAATGTTCCTTAAATGGTGATCTAAGCACCGGACTCTCATTGGGGCTGACTGGCAATCGATGACAAAGTGTCAGTGTGAGGTATCAGCTGGCAGCTGGAAGTCCTTGAAGCAGTAAAAGGAGATGTCTCCATGGTCCACCACTGCAAAGGTCACCTGCACATCCCCACTCTGGAAAGCCAGCTGTTTCAGCACCCGCAGGTCAGGCACAGGGCCTTCAAAACTGGGGGAAAACCAAGGAAGCAGAAAGTCACATGACTGTGGTCATCATGGGAAGTCACATGACTGTGGTCATCATGGGAAGTCACATGACTGGGGTCATCATGGGAAATGGAGAAGCAAAACCATGCACTTCAGCCATTCCTTCCAGCAGGCCTTCAACAGGCGGGAGCGAGTGGTGCAGGCCGCGTGGCCAGGCCTACCTGCACACACACAGACGGGAGTAAGGCTTCCCCGGGTTCGACTTCTTAAACTCTGCCACAGTGTCAGGCTGAAAGACATCGAAGCTGATCTTCCACCCCTCAGAGTCTTCTAAACTGCAAAGAGAGGCATCAAATGTAAAACTAATTATTTCCATTTAAATACTGCACTTTTTTAAAAAAAAAAAAAAAAAAAAAACAGGCATGGCCAGGTCAGCTATTGACTACCTCTGAGACAGCAGGACCCAAAGGGACCCAGGAGAGAGGTTACAGGGCAGAAGGCAAATACAGTCACTCCTCCAGATTGGCGAACTTGACACGCTTGGTTTTGGTTATGTGCAAGTCGGCCATGAACAATTCAATGTGAATATTTTTGGAGTTTGCTGAAGGACAGCAGACACTCGCAGATAACATATAAACTAATATGCAATACAAATTATTTTGATCACATAAAATATTATAAATATTATTTTTATTTAATATTTGTTAGTGTAAGTACATACTGTTCCTTTAATGTTAAAATTATTGGCTTGTGCTTGGGTTAGCCATGCATCTTTGTCTCAGCAGCTGTCTTTGTGACGGACGGGGAAACCTCGCATAAGCTTTTCAGTGCCTAATTTAACATTTTTAATAAAGAGTCCAAGTACTATTCTTGAATTTTCACATTATTGGGGATCTTCCCAGCCTAACCCTAACCCTAACCCCCCATGAATGTGACTCAGAAAACTGATCTGGCACAGAGACCACTTCTGCACATACCCGGCTGCACCATCCAGCAGACGGGAAGCTCCGACGACGCCAATCTTATCCAGGACGTCCCCTGCACACAGCAGAGGGGGGAAAGGAAACAGGTTTTGATGGGCATCCAAGCTAATCACGTTCTCACTCTACTCCACAGTCCATTCCACAGCGGTTAAGGTAAACTGTCAGGATAGGGGCAGCAGCTCTGTGATACAGCCACACCTGGGACGTACCTGCCGTGGTGTGCTGTCCCGGCTGGAGAAGGGGCGTGACCTTTCCCTCCCACAGATGTTCCGGCCTATCGCGGCGGCCGTGGCGGTCCCGCCTCCTCCTCAGCAGCCCGTGGTACTCCGCCCAGCTCCGGCAGTGCCGCACCTCCCTGTCGTCGTTGACGTCACGGCGGCACCGGCTTCTCTCCCGCTCTCTCTCCCGTCGCGACAGGCGCTCCGGGCGCAGGTTCAGCCTCCGCAGCCAGGGCTCCATGGCGCAGACGCCCACCGAGACGCACGCGGGCAGCAGGGATGGGTCGGGGGCGGCCAGGGCAGGCTGGCATCTGTGGGCGCCCAGGTCGGGGAGCGTGATGGTTTCCCAGTCCCAGCCGCGGTGTCGGGGTCGCGTCGGGCTCTGCGGGAGATCCGCTCTCCCCTCCACCCACCATCTCCTCTCGGGGACCCCGCTGGGGATCACGTCAGGGACGTCTTCCACCATTCTTTCTCCCTCTGGCTCGGATAAGCCCGCTGCCCCGTCCTCTGGATCGGCCCTCTGGCTCTTGGTCTCACCACCACGCATCTCTGGGGATTCTCCCGCAACTCCTCCCTGTCCATCAGGCAGCCTAGCCAATCAGGCAGCAGGTCAGTGAGATATAAGCCTAGGGGAGGGGCCTATGTTCATTATTCAAGAAAAATTCAAACTTGAACTTTCTGTGACATGTCCAGAATGTAGAAATCCAGATGAAGGTTTTGTTTCAAACAACCAGTTGAGTATAAAGTCACAGTCATAGAGCACTCAGCTGGTTGGTTGAAACAAAATCTTGGTCTGGATTTTTACTCTCTGGACCTGAACTATCCACCCCTTTCTGTAATGGATTACTTTTGTAACTTGCCCAACACTGATAACTCTGACAAGGTTCACAAAAAACGTGCTATTTATCAAGGTTAATTTATAAATATGGAAATATATGGAGCTGCATCATAAATATGGATTCTTATTACAATCTAATACAAAGATTCCAGCACAATGCACACAAACGCAGTCTGCTGCACGAGGCCTCAACTCACTGGGATGAGGGGCTCCGGCTGCGTTTCCGTTTGAGCTGCCTTCCATGGCCGTCCCGCTCCGGGGGAAGGTTCAGCTGTCTCTCATAGTGAGATGGGACAGTACTGTTTACACACACACACACACACACACACATATATTGGGCCAGGTCGACAATTAATATTTTAAACATCAGTATCTGAATACTTTTATTATCTCGGTGGAAATTGTAATTACAAACTGCACAGTGCACAGCTACACAAAAACATACATAAAAATATATAAAAAGAAATAAGCATAATTTACGGAGATAAATATATGAAAATAAGTGGGTGAATATACGTGCAGTACTGCAGTGAAACATACACATTTCGCTAGTAAAAAATTGCAAGAAAAAATATGAATAAATAGATAGATAAAAATAGGTAGTGCTGTACATAACACATCTCATATCTGGTGCTCCCAATAAATAAACTCCCATCTGGAATCAGTCATAATTTAGGGAATAAATGGCCTTATGCATGTCTATGAAGTGCACTCAGAGAGCCTTTGCTTAGGCGCCTACACATTACCTGCGGTCGAATCTGCTCACCACATAGCCCAGCCTTTTCAGATGACTAAACACCTTCAGGGAAGAGACAGCAGGTTTATGTGGCATGAGTGTAAGTGGGAGGGTGCATCTGCACTGCATGACGCTCTGAGCTGCACGTCTCACCTGGTATTGCTGTAAATTCATGGTGTCTTTGGAGAGAAACATTTCGTACCCTTCCTGTATGGACAGAGGCAGATCATGGAGGAACACCTGGACGCTGCCCTGATCACAGAAAGCAAAAGAGAACCAGGATGACATGAATTTTATCCTTAAACTGGCACAATCATAGTTGTATTGGGTACCAGAGGTGGGTAGTTCAAGTCCAGAAAGTAAAAATCCAGACCAAGATTTTGTCTCAATCAACCAATTAAGTATCTGTGACTGACTCATTATGGTCAACTGGTTGGTTGAAAGAAAATCTTGGTCTGGATTTTTACTTGGTTTGGACCTTAACTTTGTACCTCTGTTGTGTACAGAACACATATGAACGGTGGGGGGGGGGGGGGCACGGCATAAGGGTCTGAGTACGGGACCCCCCTGGTTCCATGTACAGATACGGGTCTCTCTACCCCCCCGATTCCAGGAACACGTAGGGCAGGGGTCCCCCCCTGGATCTGCGTTCCACGTTGCTGGGTTCTAATCCAACCAGTTTTCTACGTTACTCACACATTCCATGAGGTAAAGGGCCTCTTCAGGGAGCAGAAGCTGCTGCCCATGTTCAGAGAATCCCATGGTTTGCCAAAACTTCCCCTGTAAATAGGACAGAAATCACATAAAAGCAAAGATATCTCAGTATTACTAACTGCTGTAAATGGCTGTAACTTTTTAACTGAAAATAGAGCCAGAATCAATCAGTACTTAACTTTATGCAATATTCAAAACTCATTATTACTGTTACATGTAAACAGCAATCTTTATAACATAAATTGTTTAAAATATAAATTATGTTGATCGTCCAGCTGTGATATTACAGGCCAATACAAACAAGGTAAGATACTTTTTATATCTGTAGTGTTGGTTTAAACATAAGCAAACATCAAGCGAAGGCTAAAAGGTTTATCCAGGGGAGATTAAAGGCAAACTGACTAAATGAGTCACCAGTCTCTACTTCAGTGAGATTTTGTTCTGGTTTGACTGGTTGAGCCAATGTCACAGCAGAATGTAAAAGATCATTATGTAATGGCAAAACACACACACACACAAGCGAAAGATCCCAAGCTGCTGAAATGACAGGATTATATAAAAAGGCTCTTTAACATGTTGCTAGAGTCCATTTCCATAAATTGTACATCATACCTTTACCCAAGTGGACAATTAGGCTGTACCACACATTATGCTGCACGGAATGGAAATGTATTGCTAGCTATGATGATTATTTCCCTCTTGATTGAATTCATCATCGCATAATATGATCCCCTCCCCTCACATCCTCATTGACTTCTCTTTAATATTCCCTGAACACCTCCAGTAAGGATGTCAGTATGGTGGTCAGACCCAAGCACAACGATCAGAAGGAGCGCTTACCGCTGGTGACTTCAACACCACCACATTCTTGCTGGGAATCCATTCACCCTTGACCAGGGCTCCTCTGTACACAAAACCAAAACAATGTCTTCCTCACCCAACACAACCACAAAGGTGTCTGATGTCAAGCATGTCATCACTGTATGAAAAAATGCACGTGGTGCAGTGATGTCATCATGAAGGAAGGAAGGATCCCCCCCCCCCCCACCATCCAGGCTACTCACAGCCTCTCCACACGCTCCTCTGAGATGAGGCTCCAGTGCTCCTCCAGGCTCTGCTGCAGCCTCTCGCGCTGGCGCGCGGACCCGTCCGGCAGGAATTCCTTCTGGCCGCGCGCCGGTATCTTGTGGCTCCGTGAGCGCGCGGCGAACAGCTCGGAGGGGCTGCATTAAAAGGAGAATGATCAGCATGGACCATCCTCAGCGCACCGACTACAGAATTCGATCAAGTGGCATTACTTCTGTTAGTGATTAGAGGAAAGCATACCAGAGGATGAAAAAGATTCCTAAGTCGATTAAGAAAGGATGGGAAAAATCAAGGCAGTTAAGAAAAGATGAAAAATATTTCTTAAGAAAGTTCGTCAGATAGTTAAGTAAGCAGAACATCTAGCAAACAGTATGTATATATAGTAAAGCTGTATTCACTACGCCATGTGCACTAGCGCTGTAAACACTTCCCAGTTCTGTACCGTATTATTGTGACAGACATCATAGTGATAAACCCGCTAACAGAAAACCTTAGCTGTTATATATAACAGTTTTACCCAAGTAAATTAAACTTCAGCTGTGAACATTCTGGTATTTCTGAATGATGGCGTACGTTCCGTCACTTAACTGTGATTAAAGCAACTTTTATTAAGGAGAATAGAGTATCACATAAAAGACGCAAACAGTCAGTTAACGTTAAGTCGGGATATTAGAAATGAAATGTAAATTATTACTTTACCTGAGTAATTCACTGTAAAAATTGTCCGAAGAGCTGGAAACAGATGTATTGGATTCCGCCATCTTTAAAAGTGGAAAGAAGCGCTCCGTCTTCAGGGTCCTAGAGCCTCCCTATTACGGCCACGCCGCTTGTCGTATTCAACAGGTCCAAGCAAAGACTTTCAGATACAGTACATTAGTACTGCAGGCGCTGATTATTGATCCGGGCAACATGCCAGTGGAAAACAATTAGACTCCAAGTGGAAATCGAAATCAGTGACAACATGCCAGAATCGTGCATTAATAACACGACATCATAGCGAATAATGCACAATTGCCTTTTAGTTGTGTTTTATCATTATAACCAGTTTAGCGAACGTGTTAACGTTAGTGTAGCGTCGTGTTTATATGTGAGGCGTTCAGTTGAAATAATACTTCTCGCAAATTTCACTTTTGGATTTAAAAATGTAAACAGAAGGTCTCAACTTTCTGGTAAATGTCTTAAAACTTTCCTAAGGTTATTAGCCATGTAACGTTAACAAGGTTGCTAGATAGTTACACAGTTAACGTTTAACACGATCAGAACGGGGGCTGAGGCTTTATTTAAGACAAATCGGTTACAACTTAAAACTGCCCAAGATAGCTAACGTCTCACATTTTGAAGGTTTATTGAAGAAAAAGAAGAGGAGGCAGTGGGAAGCGGCTCTGATAAGGGAAGGCTTTTCTCTCTGCAAGTTCTCCGCTGTGATCACTTCAGACAGGAGGACTTTGACAGGACGGGACAGGACGTGCGGTTTGGAAAAGGAGATATCATCTGTGTTCGCTTTCCCAACTCATCTTCAAAAATAGACTGTAAGGATATTATAGCTTGTAAATGTCACACTTTTTTCATTCTTAATAATTAAGACTGAACCTCTGCTTAATGATGTGCGTATTTGCACCAGCTATGCACCAAACAGCTGTGAGTGTCACTGTAACTCAACATTTTCGTCCTTCTCTCTTCAAGGATTAAAATTTCTCAAAAAGTATAATTGGTGACAGAACCGTTTTTCAAACGTAGATCGTAAAGCCTTGAATACTGACATCGGTTGGGAAATATGGACGCAATAGTGGTTTTTACCCCCCCCAAATAAAAAAAAAAAAAAAACGCAGCACCCCATTGTATTTGTGTCTAGGCCAGTCCTGCCTGGACCAATATAGCGGACATGTTGACATATTGTAGCGACAGGCTAAATCAGTAAATGCTGCATCTTTCTCTATGGTTCATAGTGCAACCTAATGCAGAGCGCAATATGTGCCCTGATCTTCGACCACCTTACTGCACAGTACAGTCTGTCCCTCTCCCGCCAAGAACCCAGTGCCCTTCCACAGCAGTTTGTACTGTCTTTCTGCATGATCAATGTTACTGTATAGCACCACACATCCTGTATCTAAATGTCTCATTACTCTCAGAGTTCATCACTCACTGTGGCAACTACAGGTTGACACTCCTGGTGCAGAAAACAATTTCAAAGCATAATATTACAAGTCCTGTTTTTGAACCATGATCCTGACTAAGAGTAAAGAAGAAGCAGCATCATCAGGATTTCAAAATGTTTTTATATTTTTTATATTTGAGTGATAGAAAAACATCAAGGAATTAATCGGATATCAACCAAATGATGGGTTACAGATAATGATGACAGTCATCTTGTACATTTTTGAAATAGTGACAATGGATTTAATGAAAGACAAAATTAATAAGTAAAGAGAAAGCGAGAAATAGCAAAGCTCCTTAGCCCTAACTAGAGAACAAGTTGGGGTTTGCAAAAACCAAAGATTTGTAATCTACCTTTTGAAAATGGCAAGTTAAATATCTTATCCTAATGTTTGCTTGTGTGAAAGATTTTTTGCCAGGGAGTGGCCTGGCTTCCCAGAGATCCACCCACTCCTGTCATCACAGGCTTCCTTTATATCTGTCTGTACTCCTTTGTTGTCAGGTGTTGCGTGTCCTCAGCCACAGATGCTGACAAATGACTGGCTGAGTCATCACCATGTGTCAGGCATGTTGTGCAGGTTCCTGCAGGAGAGCAAAGAACGCAGTCGCTCACATCTGGAAACCTGCTTTTGGGAGAAATGCGACATATCGCTTTAAAAAAATGCAAGTGTGAAATCTGAAATGTCATGTTGTTCATGGCTGAAATGTGGGCTTGTTACACATATGGCTGAAATGTGGGCGTGTTACACATATGGCTGAAATGTGGGCGTGTTACACATATGGCTGAAATGGGGGCGCGTTACACATTTAGCTGAAAGGTGGGCGCGTTACACATATGGCTGAAATGTGGGCGCGTTACACATATGGCTGAAATGTGGGCGCGTTACGCATGTGGCTGAAATGTGGGCGCGTTACGCATTTGGCTGAAAGGTGGGCGTGTTATACATTTGATCTAAAGCTGAACAGTTTTAAAACCTTGTCAATCATGCCTGGTGCTAAAGGATCATCTCCTCCAAAACATTACATTTCTTTTTACTTTTAAAAAACTTTATCTTAAAAGCAAAGCACTATCAGTGGCAGCCAGGCAAATGCATTTTAAAATTCTTACATTTACCTTTTACTCATTAAGCAGGCATTTATGTCCGATGTGACATGCAATTCAGAGGGACAATAATGTCACAAACATGCCCGCCAGAACTTTCAATGCAGTTAATTAAAAATTAATTAACGCTATTAAGGGTAGCTCTTGGTGACCAGTTTAACGATAGGGTACCTATTGAGGACATTCTATTTATGCTATTTCTAATACCCTGTAACTAATCCTACACAGTACGTACATCAGTACACATTAATATGCTCATGTCCGAACAACGTAACATTTACGATAAAACATATTGACAAATACACCAGAGCAACCTCTAAGAGCTACAGGCACATATGCAAAAGTGTCAAATCAGTTTTTTTTTTCCCCGCCGCCTTTACTTTAAGTTTAGCTGACGCCGTTCTAGCGGGGTTAATTCTGAACGGCGAGGCTGGTTAACTTGAACGTAGCTCGTGATTCATGACCCGTGTTTTTATTCACTTCCCTAACATCGACGAAAGTGAACGGCAGAGGGCGCCCATCTCGTGGCCGCGGCGGTAAAGGTGTAGGTTGTCGAATTAAAGTCCAAAGTCACCTGGACTACGCCCTAAACCATTCCCTTCATGAAGTTCGCCGAGAATAAATTTATTTTGTTGATAAATGTCCAGAAAAAGTAGCACTGTTATAATGCATTTTAAATACATCTGTAAATTCTTCAGAACAATTGGTCGCGTCTGTAAGTTCATATGTGACCGTGAGGCTTGTTTTCAATAAGTGTACTGCTCTCTTCTGTCAGTGTACAGCTGCCTTTGTACGGAGCGGCAGCACACGATGTATCAGTAATTCTATTAAAATAGTTATTTTACTGTGTAATTTGTAACACTACAGTAAAGGAGTTACAGTTTCTCTCATAAACGGATGTTGTAATGTAAGATTCATCAGTGTGTATTTCACACGAGTTCTTAGAGGAAGGCTGACAAAACACGTCATACGCAGTCTACGGTCACTACCGCGCTGACTACTCAAGCAGCTTAAACTGATATGTAGTTCCTACATTTTCTCGACCCACTGCAAAAACACCCTACACTCCGATTACATTTTCCCAATGACCAGTAGCTCTCGTAGCGTTATTATTAGTATTATTAATATGATTAGTATTATTAGTAGAACACTAATATTATTTGGGAGTGATCCATCTAAAGTTAAATAGATTTCCACATCCCAGGAAGTAGCAAAAATATGACCCTATATATAGCCAGATAAATAATAAAACAATAAGCCAGTAACACTGAACGGAGCGCGACCATATGCTCCTGACAATTGCATCACTATTACAGACTGGCATTTTGTCTAATAGCCAATGGAATGCCCGTGTGTAGAATTTCACTCACTCGTCCAGCCAATCAGCTGGCGAGTTGGGCTTTGTTGTTGGTGATGACACTCAGCTATTTGTTGTTGCTCTAAAGACTGGTGGAGTGGAGCGTGTGTGTGTGTGAGACGGGGTTTGCGCCGCCTGGTCAGCAGAGCACGGAAATTCACTTTTGCCGTTTTGTTTCGCCGTTTGGTGAGTTCTGGCGGTGCGAACGGGAGTGATGTCGGTGAATATGGACGAACTCCGGCACCAGGTGATGATCAACCAGTTTGTTTTGACCGCTGGCTGCGCCGCCGACCAAGCGAAACAACTACTCCAAGCCGCGCACTGGCAGTTCGAGGTGTGTGTATGCATGTGTGTGTAAGAGAGCGAGAGAGAAAGAAATGCTAAAATGAAAGTAGTTGTTTTGGAGACCATGTGTTAACATATGTTAATCTTTTGTTAAAACTTCAGTAATTCTGAATCCTCCCCTTGGGCTTATGGTTCATACTGACTGTTAAACCCATTCCGGGTACGATAACAATCATAGAGACCCAGCACTGCGACTCGATCCAGCAGCCCGGTTACCCGGAATGTCGTTTCGCTTGCTGCTTTCTCGGTCTTTGTTGTACCACCACATGCGTTACAGTTGTGCATTTTCGTCACACGTGGCAATGTGTGTATTGTTTTCCCCCCCCGTACATTCGATGCCCGTATTCATCCGGAAAACGATTCGGGTAGCTGTGTGGGGAAATATTGCGTGGGTAGACTAAACGGTGTTAAAACATAACCAGTTCTCCTTTTCATGACCTCAGATTTCATAATCATACTCACAACGTGGGGATCCGAGCGTCTTGAAGGTTCAAAATCGTAAGAAATTATTATGATCATTTATAAGCTACTAATGAAACTGGAGTGTGTTGAATGTCATTGCGGATTTCAGCGTTTACATTTACATTATGACCATTTGTTTTCGTACTGCAGTGACTGATTTCATTAAACAGTATTTAATATCGACGTAAGAGGTTTCTTTTATTAAAATGAAAACAGATCACGCGAAATTTTGCAAAGATTAAGTGTAGTCATGTGTAGAAAAAATGTAAACAGTAGTTATTCTTTAAAGTGTTTGGCAGATGTCTATATTTATACGCATACAACTGTCACAATAATTCCCAAGATGCCAGTCATACCTCTGTGGGTTTTAATTTACCAGGAAAGGGTAAGAAGCACAATGGGGCCATAGGACACGTGAGAAATGGAAAGAATCGAACCCATTAAAGGTTTATTTGTGAATATATAAAAAATAAAAATCAATACGCCCATTTTACAAACAGTGACCGCTTCTGATAATTGTACATAAGTAACGATGCTTTTGTTCTTACACAGATAAAACGGGGATATTAATGATTGACAACTCTACAGCGATGGTGTAAAACTCAGGTTTACTTTTAGGCCGGGGCCAAGGCCAGGCCGGGTAGCGGGGAGCGCTCGCCACGGGAAGAGGCATCGACGGGAGAAGATCTGTGTGGTGCGATCCTCGCAGGCTAAAAACGAATTCTTCTACGGCCATCGGCCCTTGGCTGTATCCCAAAGTGACCCATCACCTCCGCGAATTTTTTTTTCTGGGCTATTCAATCAGAATTCCAGATCAAATCACCGGTCTTAATAATCCAGCCCGCTGACTACAGTAGGCCTATATGCATTTAACAACTCGCCGTGAATATCAGTTACAGTCTACAGTAACAATGAATTAAAGTCGAACTTTGTTCAGTATTGTGAATAAAGACCTTAAGGCCTTGTAGAAATAACTGAGTTAAGGCTTACGAGTTAATAGAACTCTACACGCCGATTTAGATTATCGTGACCCAGACGGGAATCTTAGACTTGGGCGTTGGATGTAGGAAAGGGATTGCGACTGGAGAGCTCAGGGACATGCAGTGTCGCTGGTCGCCTTGGATACGGGACCCTAGTCTCCACTTTAACTCCTTAAAGCGTCGCCCGGATTGACAGGGTGCCGGTTTCGGTTGTCGCTTTTGGGGAGTCGTGAGACAATTATGACAGACTAGCCTAATAGAGAGGCGCTCGCCGAGCCTGGGCGGGTATTTCCGGGCCGACTGGAACGGGGAGTTCCATGTTTACAAAACAATACCTGCTCGCGGCACTTACCGACAGGCGCGCGCCGTCCGGGTCGCGGCCGCGGCCGCCCGCAAGCGCTTTATCCGAGCAGAAGCAGACACCACAGTAAGATATCTCCTGTTATTGTCCTCAAGGTTATGGTGCCCCAGGAACCAAACCCCGTGTGTTTGGGTGTGTACTGCTTCCGATGTTTTGAAAATGAAAACCGTGACGGCGTTATTAAAGTGGATCGATCCTTTTGAGTTCCTTCAACAAAAAGATTCATTCATTGATTTATTCACTCCGCGGATCCCTTTCACCTTATATCATTTTCAAAAATCTGTGTTACTTTAAGTATAAATTTAATACATATATGTCCATCCATATCGGTATATCCAACGGGCGCAAGACAGATATAATATATTAAACCTATTGTTGATGACATTACATTAGTCATGCTGATTCTGTGCATCATTACACGATAGGACTGTAAAAGACAGGTTATCTCGGTCGTGAACGGGATGATCTAGTTTAGGAACTGAATGAAGTGCAGTCACCAAAGAGAACGAATCGTTCTTGAATGATACTAGTCTAGATATTAACTTTAGTTTTAATGTTTTAATATGCATTCAGGACTAGGGGCAAGAGACAGCATTGCAATCTACTCTGATAAATTATTCCTTTGTTTGTTCGTGAGAGCACAGGCGTATATTGGAGTGCGCACGTGGCCAATCTGAATGGTCCAGCTGGGAGTTCAATGAGCCACCATGGAATGTTGACGTAGATGTACGTCAGACAGCTTGAGGTAACGTCTTGACTTCCCTTTTTCTTCTTCTATGCACAGACTGCTCTGAGCTCATTCTTCCAAGAAGTCAACGTCCCGGGTCATACTCACCAGATGGTAAGCATATCCCACCCCCCGTCAGGGCATGCTGGGGCCCTGAGAGCAGTAGATGGTGGGACCCCGTTAAGGGGAGGCCACACAGATAGTGCTGTGTTCAGTGCCCCAAAACACCAAGCATGCTTACCCGTGGCGAAATAGTGCTGGGCATTCGACTGGGACAAACATATGCAGTGTTAAATGAGCAAGCAACATTTATTGAATATTGGATAAGGGGTGGGACTAGGGTGACCACCTATCAGGAGGCACACTATAAGTTATAACAGGGTTTGTAAACTACCATTTCAGCCATTTCAATTAAAAGGACCCAGATTTCACTTAAGCACTGCGTTCTTGCTGTGTACTGATTGGTTAGTGTCCTATAATCATGCATGTGTCACTAATGTTAATATGAAACAGCTGGATGGGTCTTTCAATCAAGGAAACCAACCAGTCAAAGCGCAATAAGAACTGAACTATTTAGCTGAGCACAGGAGCCTTTCAGTTTTGAAGCAGTTTGTAGAACTTGAAGTAGCTCACAGTGTCCCACCTGACATGGATTAGGGGGTCACTCTGGGGGGGGGGTCACATCCTTTAATCGGTCTTTGTCAGTCACGTGTCTGCACTGTCTGACACGCCCCCATTCGCCATTTTGAAGGTATTTGTGGACGCAAACAATAGGAAGAATGGAGAAGAAAAAGCAGAACGAGAAAATTCCGTACACAGAAAAACTTACGAAGGATGCCAGGGATCGGTATTTGGCTAAATTGTGAACAATCAACAATATAGATCCGCATAATCTCACATAAAAAAATGAAATTCCGACGCGACATTGTTGCCTCCAACTTCATCTCTGGATATAACAAACTACCTTGTTTATGGTATCAGCGCTTATACATATGAACAGTTCAAGAACGGACATTTCATCAATGGCTGGGTGCAGGGTCTGTTCACATTTCGAACGCAGGACTGCAACAACACAGTCGTCACTGCAAAGGTACGCTAGCTTGTAATCAAGTTGCAAACAAATCTGTACAGCCTCGAACAAAGGAGACTAAGGGGGGACATGGTCCAGGTATATAAGATTCTAACAGGTATGGATGCAGCCAAATGGCCACTTCAGTAAATTTCTTATGTTCAAGTTAAGTTATTAGTAATTACAGCATATGATGAAGTTAACTGTAATCATATAGACAGCCTTACAAATGAAGCATAATAATAAATAATACATGGAATAATTTAACACCTCCTCTACCTGCCTTAATTCCATATCCTCTTTTCCAAGTGGGAATCCGAAAAAATCTTATGTTGTGGTCCACCTTTCTGCCGTGTGATTTACTATGACAGCCTTTCACACAGCACGAGTATCCCATCTTACAAAGGATAATTGCGGACGCAAAAGCTGGCTCTTGAGTTATATGCCTCCAAAATGGCGATTCGACCCACAATACACTGCAACCATAGCGAGTGTGATGTCAACTGTCAAAGACCGATACTCTCATTCATTTTCTACCGGACTCTGGTAAGCGAATAATTCTTTTCTTCTCAAGGAATTTACGAACTGACTGTTGTTTGTGGAATAGAGAACCGAGGATTTTTCTCTGAAGGAATTTATGTGCCATTTTTTTTGTGGATTCATGAACAGTTTGCTATATTCATGGATGGCCTTTTTACTTTATACTGAAGTGGACATTTAAGTTACTGGACTCTTTAAATCACTGTTTTTTTGGGTTTCTTTCAGTGTGTTAAAAGATAAAGCACTGATTATATTTGGTGTTCAACTGAGAAGTTGTCACAGGTTGAATACTACCATTTTTTTGTTGTTTGTTTAATGTCATTGTGAATATATATTGAGTTTAAAATTAATTCTATTTCATCTGCAAAGAAACAAATTGAGTTAATTCATTTATTGCATCAATAAGTTAAAATACTATGAATAGTATCTACTAAAATAAATATTTTTGATTAGACAATGTATAAAACTGATTCACTTTTCTAAGGAGTGGGGGCGTCTCACCTGTCCTGTTAGATTTGGGGAGAGTGGGTTTGGCAGAACAGCATTCGCCTTCCAGGTTATCTGCATTAAATATACTCCCGGGGTCATCATGCACAGATTAAGTTCCTGGAGCCCACCTCGCCTCATCTTTTGCATTACCATCCAGCAACACGATAGGCACCAACATATAACCACCTGTTATACAAAGACTCAAAGCATTGGGTGGGGGGACTAGGATCCTGATTCTCACTCAGTCTTCCTTAGTAAAGTGTGTAATATTTCCCCCACAAGGCGGTGGTCCAATTCCCTCCGCCACATATGTGCTGTGACTTCTCATGTGTTGCAATTAGATTTTAGAGATGTAACATTTTCAAAATGTTAAATTATTTTAACCAAGATTTGTTAGTGTTTGGACTCATTAGCTAACTACGTGATGAGCTTTTTGCATTTTTAACCAAAAGGAGTAGGTAAGGTACAGTGCTGCCAAGACTTGAACTATAGTTCAATAACAAGTATATTTTTTCTTACATGACTCCACCACTCCACCACATCTGGTGATATTTAGCTTACTTCTTAGCACAATTTAGCTTAAAAAATAGCCATTTTTTTCCACATACTGGAACACAACTGTCCTACGTACAGAGCAGGCATGGAGCAGGGAAACAGGCAAAGGGAGTCGTGGAGTCAGGTAAACGAGGGATTTATTAGGGGTCGACACGATCAGGAACACATAGTGACGTCAATGACCGGACTGGGGAAACATACTGTGAAGTGGACTTAAATACACAGGACTAATTAGATACAACAAGAAGCAGCTGATAACACGGGGATTACACACGAGGTAGATGAGGGGACGTGTTATGTTTAATGGAGCAGACTAGCGGAGAAGCAGGCGAGTGGAGCCGGACAGAAGGGTGATCGGGGTTTAATGGGAGCAAACAGAGAACAAAACCCAACTAACATCACAACACTACAATGACAGATCTGGGGGGTATTCCAGAAAGCAGGTTATGTGACATACCCAGGTAAGTTTAAGGGTAAGTTAGTGGATAACCTCAACTTTCGGTTCCAAAAACGGAGGTAACTTTCTGGGTATGTATG
>JAODLC010000049.1:17911356-17927493 GCA_026781145.1 Hippopotamyrus pictus
ACTGGATGTCTGATCAATGCCCTGGACCTACGTCACTGGATGTCTGATCAATGCCCTGGACCTACGTCACTGGATGTCTGATCAATGCCCTGGACCTACGTCACTGGATGTAGGCCCACTGTAGGGTGGCCAGTTTTGGCTTGGTGTACAGAATTAATAAATAACCATAAAACATGATAAAAAAATATCCACAGTAAATGAAGGGACAAGGTGTTCACACAGAACAGGGAGGTAGCGGTCGCTGGCCAATGCTGACAGCAGTAAGTATACAAATTAGGAGGTTACTGCAGGAGGAAGGTTCCTGTGCAGTTCCTGTCTGAACTAAAAAGCAGGAGAAGCCAGTGTGTTCACACACTAAGCAGGGCAGCCATTGATGTCAGGCACAGAGCGAGGCACTGCAAACCAGTCTCACATAAATGAAGGTCTAATAAAAGCCAGCCGCTTTATTGCAGTTTTTGTGACGTTTCTTCTGGCAGCTACCACCCCCCCCCCCCCCACACCCGCAGTTAAACCTCTTCTAAGAGACAACATTGGGCTCTAAACACAAGGTGCCGGGCTTTCAGTACCAACGGGAAAGGGCCATGTGAGCATCCCAATATCTGTTGCATGGGAGGGAATTTTACAATGCAGCCCAAAACACAACAAACACAAATTATACTGCACTGTTTTCAGTCACCACTGAAGTCCAGCAGCAGCAGGGACCCATTGATTGTGATTGATGGCTTACAGGAAAGTCAGGTCATAAAATCCCCTTCCTGAATACTGCGAGCACGCAGAGGCAATTAAAGGTTATGGATTGCCTCTGTAAGGTCATGTGACGCACCTTGAAAAGAGCCCCTCTCCCCAATGACTTCAGACACAGCCAGGAGGACAATGACTAGGATTCAGGCTGCGTGTGTGATTCACCCATTACATCACCATCAGCTTAGAGGAGCGTTTTCCAATCCGATCCTCGGGGACCTGCGAATAGTCCACATTTTTGCTCCTTCCCAGCTCTCAGTAGGGAGCAAAAATGTAGACTGTCTGGCAGGGAGCAAAAACATGGACTGTCTGGCAGGGAGCTTGAAGGGAGCAAAAATGTGGACTGTCTGTGGGTCCCCGAGGACCAGATTGGGACCAAGGACCAAGTTGGGAGACACTCTTAGTGCTGCAGTTTTGAGGATTTTATTCTGAAAGCTATGAGGCTGAATTTCCTGCTGGGATCTGACCACACAACTGCGGAGCAAATTACTTAATCAATACACCACCCTCTTTGTACCTATTAAACCTAGCTAAAGGACAGCTGCATTCACGGACTGCAGAGCTGTCACCGTAGGCTGTTGAGGTGAGGGAAAGCGAACGATGACACCGGTGACCGGACAGGAACAGTGGCACAAGGTGAATTATTCAACAGGCTTTAGAAAGAGTCCATCCTCCACCCTCAGAACGACTATTACCATCCCCTAGAGACAAAGTCGCCCCGATACCCCATCAGCTAATACTTGTGGTGTTAATTACGACCCCACAAGATGCCAGATGAAGGGACAGAGGGAAACATTCTGTCATTGGTGAGAGTGGCCGCTCAGTGATGCTTATTACTGAGTAGTTTACAATTCAGTGTAAATGCCTCGGTGTAAATTTTAGCAGCGGTCTGGTTATAAATCTATGAATTTAATGCTGTTTTCCATTCTATATATACAAACACATAGACCAGTGTTGTGGCAAGTTGACCAAAGCCACTTATATTGTACATATTGGATGTATGATAATATGATATGATAGACCCTTCATAGTGCCCCATATATTACATTTATATTAAACTAAACAGCAAGTTCACACTGAAATCCACACTAGAAAGTCAGGTAGCATTGTAGGTTAACTTAAATAAAGGTATCTTCCTAATATTTATGACGTTACTTCAGATTTATTTTAACTATCAGTTAGAGCTGTAAGCTGTAAAAACATATAAACAGCCATTATCTATTCATGGGAGGGAGGATGAAGACAGTGTTGTAGAGAAATTTGAACATAGTTCAAGGAAAAGTAATTTGAGAAGACATTACCGAGACATTACCAGTCCTCATCACCTATTGTGTCTTCCGTCTGACCCACCAAAAGGGGGGGGGGGGGTTAATTTCCCAGGGCCAACTCCAAGCGAGGTGTTAATGCTGGAAAAAAATCCACACTGGCTGGGTGCTAACAAGGAGCTAACGAAGCCAGAGGGAGAGGCTGTACTCTATCGGGCCAGTTACAAAAGAGCGGCTCCTTCACACATTGACACCTCCCAGTTGTAGACTTAAGACTGAAAGTACTTAATATTACTCTCAGCAATTTCTCTCAGTTTGCTTACCGATTTAGGTGCAAACAGAAGGTAACATTTCAGAAACGTTAAACAGACTTCACGCTATAATAAGACTTTCATTATGCCCGGTAAAAAGAGTATTTATGCAGTACAATGTAAAACTTCTAAAAAAATAATAGGCCTAAATAAAAATGCGTAAAGGGGTTAGTTACCTGAGACACACCATCCTCGTTCGCCTGGACCTTGCGGCTGATCTGCATTATCTGCCACATTTCACTGACCGTCACTTCGGACTTGGACCTTATTAAATCGGACCCACAAGGCAGCCTTTCCAGCGCCACCATCTGCTCCTCGACACGCCTCAGCTTTTCTTCTATCTGGTGACAGTAGGAGACCGACCTCCTCGGCGAAAGACCCGGCTTCGTCTGGAGCGGAGAGTCGCCCCCCTCGGTTCGGTCTCCGTTTTGGACCAGGCTAAGCCGCTCCAGAATGGCGCAAAGGAGGGAGCGAAGAGCGCAAAAGTTAACGGTGCCCGCCTGTGTCGCGCCCATTGACAAGTCCAGCAACTCATACAAACTCATTTCGGACGACATCGCACTTAAAGGTTTCCAATATATCAGTTCACTTCATAAAATATCTTTAGCAAACCTAAAATTACATAGGACTACTATGATATACATTTGGTTTTACAATTATATTACATTATATTACATTTATCAATTAAATGTGAACATATAGGACAGCAGGTAACCTGCTTAAAAAGGCGAAACTAAAAAAGAAGCACAATTGTTACATTTGTTCAACAACATATAATTATTAAATTATCCGTTTAATTGTTTAAAATTTTGCCTACTGTCTGTTAGAAAGACAAACTCTTACACGAATAAAACTATCTGAGAGTAAAGAGGCCGGTAAAGAGGTTTTAGCTGGATCACATGTGGACATTTCTGCTTTGATAAATTGGGCCAAGATTTTTCGTGACTTTCCGTCACTGGCCACGCCCACCAAAAAGCCGATTCGTCGTCGAAATTTACGTGAATTTAAAGAGCGTTTGTGATTGGGTAAAATGCAAGTCAATCACCAAAACTTCGGCCTCCGAATGGTAATAGCGTTTGTGGTTGCTAAGCACCAGCCGCTTCACTACTGTTGTTATACCAATAGATGATGCATTGCTTTAAATTGATTTAGCACATTTTCGCATTATTAAAGCAGTTTACAAATAAATACCATGAGAGAAAATAGATGGACATATTTATTAAAACAAAGAAATTTTAACAATTATTACAGCACATTCCAGCATAATATTAGGAATACATATATTTTAAAAATACATGCATCGCATTCGTTTCAATTCCCGTTATGTAATCACCTTCAAAATCAAACTGAAGTAATTTCCAAACTCTCACTGACAGTTACCCACAAAAAAGGTTTTTTTTCCGATTCTTCTGCACAGCAGAGTAACGGACTGATCTCTTATGTAAACCGGCGAGGAATGTGTCGGCAGTCAGAAAATGCTGAATGGATCATGTAAATGCAAATTATTCACAACAATTTAAATAATATTAGTGACTGTATAATCCCTTAAGACGCCGCGGTGCTTCCCTTGGTTGTATGAAGAAGGACGATGGACGATGACCCTGGCGTAGAACAAAATAGACGTGCAAAAAAGTACAACACACTATTGTATTACGAGTGGCCTTTGCCGTTTCACACTTTCATGGATGAACTTGTATGACTGTTTCAGGAATCGATGTAATAATTCTACACGATACAGAAGTCTTCAGGTTTTGCACGGGAATATGCACGAGCATCATGACTTTTCCCATTCCTCTGAGGTCTGGCAGAGGGATTTTGTGAAAACGCCATTTATAAGGAAGCAGGTGGCACCTGTCCCATCAGCCTGCATGTTCACACTTTGGCACACACTTTAAGAATGAAGCCCAGACGCTCTAATCGGGACTTGTACGCCACGTGTACTTCAACCGCAACCAGCGCGTGCTAACGAAATGTACACATTTCTAGCGTTTAATCCCCCCCCCCCAACAACAAAATAAATCTGGAGTAGACGCTTAAAAGAGTTTTCACCAGCCGCCCAAAATCGAACGAATCGAACTACTGTATTCTCCCTTGTACACATGTATTGTCAATCGCTGCTTAACAGATTTTATACATTGCGCACCGTCACTTGCCTATGTTCTTGCTTTATAAGGTCTCAATTCTTCTGCATGCTATATAATGTTTCTCAGAAGGAAGTGTTCAGCACTGAGAGACTATCCACTAAATTCCACAAAGCTGGCAATGTACCTAAAAACTCTAAAATGTTTTCATTTGCATTTCAGGTTCTCCCTTTATGGTATTTTTTCTCAAAAAGAAAAAAATGGGCAGATTTTTGGCGTCTGCTGGTGCCCAGACAGCCTAAATGTACTTAGTGTGTTCTAGTCTAGTTGAATATATGGTCATCTTCTGCAAAAAACAAAAGGTGACACTTTCCCGATTGTACTCGATTCCAAGTGGAAGCACTATCAGTTTAACAAAATAAATAAAAAAAAAATACAGCAGGTATCTGCTCTCAAACAGCAGATTAAACTGAAGACCAGTGCATCCTAAATTCTGTGCATTTTTGTGTATTTCGTAGGTGCTTAGGATGACATCAAGATGCAAAGCTAGGGGCTGGGGTTGGAGTGCAAAGGGGGGGGGGCACACCAAAGTCATCAGGAAACACGTCAGCGCGTCATATGCTGCTGTAGTCAGAGTCCCGGCGAGTGGCCGCCACCACCAGCTCGGCCACAAAGAAGGTAACGGTGCCCAGGAAGCCCACCAAAGCCATGATGAGCAGCTGCCAGTGGAGCACGAGGTAGTTACTGTAGAAGAAAGCCACGGCTGCAGAGATGGACTGCAGGGGCGACAGACATACTCGTTATGCTCCTCATCGATACAAGGACAGGCTGCGGTATGTTACGCTATAGGCCAGTGCTTCCCAATCCAGTCCTTGGGGACCAACGGCCGGTCCTTGTTTTTGCTCCCTCCCAGCTCCCTGCTAGACAGTCCACATTTTTGCTCCCTACCAGGAGCTGGGAGGGAGCAAAAACATAGACTGTCTGGGGTTCCCCAAGGATCCAACTTGGAAACACTGCTATAGATACAAAAAAGGACACAGTGATTGGACCTCCTTGGTACCTTACCTGGATAAATTTGAAGATGGCAAAGGCGGGGGCACTGTTCTCACGGAACACGTATCCCACAATGCTCAGCAGCTGGGTGTTGAAGCAGCTGTCACCCAAGCCCAGCAAGAAGCTGCAGAGGAGTGCCACTGTGACACTGAGGGAACAGTCACAGCAAGAGGAGGAGTCAGAACAACAGGGGAAGAGATTCCAGGTGCCACGTAGCTCCTTACGTACCTGGGCGTGACATAGGCCTCCTTACGTACCTGGGCGTGACATAGGCCTCCTTACGTACCTGGGCGTGACATAGGCCTCCTTACGTACCTGGGTGTGATATAGGCCTCCAGGTGAGTGCCGTCCTGCGAGGCGATCGGTGCGTCGTTGGCGATGTTGAGGAAGATCAGGAAGAAGGCCAGGTAGTGTGTCAGCAGGCCTAGCAGCACCACCGAGTTTCTGCCACAGCTGTAGCATTTGTTCAGCATCCCAAATAAGCCCCCACCTGCGAACAGGGAGGAAAAGACTGTGACTCAGACGGGGTGGGGCTGCCCCTTATCCTCCCCCCCTACTCCCGGTGGGAGAATCGGGCAGCAGATTTGGATTAGGAAGGGTTTCCCCCAAAGACATGGGGTCTGCGATCTTTGGCTCCTCTTCTGCACTTAACTAAACTGAGTGCATAAGGAGAGTGACCTCTGGGAGACTTAGGTATCAAAACAGGAACCATTTGCTAGGTTTTCTGTACAGACTGTCTCCGACTTACAACCTATATGACTTATGATGACTCACACATATGACCGAAGGTAATCAATTTATGTAAAAATAAATTTTGGGTGTATATACATCAGCAGGGATGCTACGTGGCGTAAACTGCACGCTGAACACGCCACAGAAAGTCCTGTGTGGCAGAACGACCATCCCTGGCTCACACGCATCTCCCAGTCTCATTTTTACACCTAAAAATCAGCGCGATTAGCCGATTCCGAGAAACGTCCATTTCAACACACGACCCCTCAGCTGAACCAGCTGGCGACAGACAGTCTGCGTAACCTGCAGGATTCCAGTTCTTGAGCAACAGGCCCTGCTGTAACAAGTGATTATTCGACTTAAGTTAAAAAGCACAATAATCATAGGAATTCATCCCCGACAGACACTGATACACATGGCTTTACGCACCTAGAATCTCCCCCAAACCGATGCAAATCCCAGAGAGGCCGATCAGGCCCTTGGCGTCGTCCCCAAAGCGCGTCATCGCCCCGATGCAGGTTCCATACACCCCGCTGTAAAAGGTCAGTTCCAAGCCTGCAGGGAGGCGGGGCAGACAGTGACTCTGAGTTCACACCTCACTGTGAATCACTATACAGTAACCATTCAGAAGTCTGGACACACCTGGTATTAAGACATTTGTCTCTGTTTTAGCTGTTATTCACCTAATGGTAAAAGGCCTCAAGGCAAGGAAGTAATATTCATCAAGAACTGCAATGACCATGTGAAATGTTCAACGCCTCAAATTTTAAACTCATCCAATTAGCCCCTCTTGGCTTCGACGACAGCATTGCGTTCTCTCAGCCAGCTTCCAGATGTAGCCACCTGGAACGCTTCTCCAACAGTCCTGAAGGAGTTTCCACAAGGTCTGAGCACAAGTTGTCTACCTTACTCTTACTCTTCGATCAAAGTCATCCCAAACCAGCTCTGTAGAGTTTAGTGGGGGGTGAGGGAGGGATTGTTGAAGCCAGGTCATCTGTCGCAGCGTTCCATCTCTCTCCTTGTCCACAAGATAATACAGTACTTACATAACCTCGGGGTGTGCTTAGAGCTTAGGGCAAATGGTTTCCAGTATGCGAGTCCAGACTTTTGACTGATACTGAACCGATGTCATTCTGCTGCATCTGCCAAACACCATCTCGCTGAGATGCTCCTACCCGTGTAGGCTATGGACGTGCTCAGCAACAGCATCTCCTTGGTGGTGGACAGCTGGACAGCCTTCTCTGTGAACAGAGAGCAGGGGGTGAGAGCTGGCTGTGCTGAGGGACCACAGTCGGGTTGCATTTAAGACTCAAGGTCATGGGAGGAACCAGGAGGAGAAGCGGCTTGGGTCTTACTGAAGGCGTTCCATGCCTGAGAGCAGCGTCCTTCAGCGGGTCTGTAACAGAAAAAGCACTCGATAAAGCATCAGATCTATCATACCCTCTGCCGGAAAACATAAAGAGAGAATAACAGCCAACTACGGATGCTCCCCCTTGTAACGAAGGGTGGTGTGACTTATGATGTTTCAAATTAACGAAGGCACGATAGCAACGCACATTTAGTAGTCAGACTTAAAATCTCGGTCCGTCCCTGGGTTAGCGATACGCCATACGACGGCGGCATCCCTCACACGCTTCCAGACTCTGTAGCGACTGGGAGCGTAGACATCGCAGCGTTTCGCGACGTATCGTATTTAGTTACAGAAACTGTTTACTTATTCACGGACAGAAATTATTAATCTCCATATTTATCATATCAAGTTTGACTTCAATTTGATTTCAATATTTCAACTTCATTGGAACGTAAGTCCATCGTAAGCTGAGAAGCGCATGCACATTATATGAGGTTCCTGCAAAGACCGCCACCGCGTGTTTGCTTTCGTGACTAACGGGGCGGTCAGGGAGCCCTCGGCGGGGTCCGCTGGCAGCAGGGGGTCGCACGTGTCGGAGGAGCCGCCCTCTGTGGTCGTGGCCTCAGCGTCCGGCCGCTGGATGAGGAAGAAGAGGAAGGTGCCGACCAGGCTGATGACGGTGAGCGAGATGAACACGGTCTGACGGTCCTTATCTGAGGCAGAGTGTTGACATCCTCCTTTAGTTACACAATTATTAGAGTTTATAATACAATAATCGGTAAAACAAGCATGAAATACCTGAAATGGTTGTTTTCCCATGCCAGGCTAAATATATGTAGAGGTTTCCAAATAATAAACTGTAAGGGAAAAAAAAACAACAAGATTAGGCCTGTACACATTGCTATGGTTACCAAGAAAACAGCAGCAACCACTCTGTTATCCCATCATGCACCTGAACTGCAGCAACGCCCAGAAGATCCCACTGTTTCTGCCGATGGTGGAGTCCGTTGAGTTGATGGCGAGCAGGTTGCCCTGTGCCGTCCACAGAACTGAGAGGGACGGGAGGTGGGAGGGAGATTAAGATAATCACCGTCACTGTAGGTGCCATCATCATGTCCATCATCATGTTGTACCTGCAGCTGCTATCCCGACCACCACAGAAGCCGTGTAGAAGGACCAGGTCAAAGGACGGATGAAGACAGCAATGTAGCCGCTGGAAGGAAGTAAACACACAGCTGTCACACACTAAAAGAGCCAAAATAAGCACCGAGTCTATATCCATACAAACCAGGATGAATCAGATACATGGAAAGAATACATTATTCATTGGTTATTTAAAGAGATGGAAAGTTCAGGTCCAGAAAGTAAAAATCCAGACCAAGGTTTTATTTCAACCAACCTGCTGAGTGCTCCATGACTGTGACTTTATATATTCAACTGGTTGGTTGAAACAAAATCCTGGTCTGGATTTTTATTTTCTGGACCTGAATTAGCCACCTCTGTTATTTACTGTACGTCTGCACTACTCTGGGTGATAAAAAATAATAATTGTCTCAGGAGACAAGAAAGGAGGGGGGCAGGCCATCATCCTAGTAGTGAAGGGAGTCAGGGCACCATGACTGGTAGGCTGGACTTGTTTCACCTGTCCGTTCCACATGCATTTCCGTCATTTGGCATGTTCTGCTTCTTTTTCCCCCAGTACCTCCAGACTAGAGGCCTTTTTATCTAAGACTCAAATATAAGTGCATCAAATTGCTTACATGTGTATCACTTATCCGCTCCCCCCAGGGCAAAAAAATAAATAAAACAGCAGATGTTTTCATATTGGAGTTTCAAACTGCTTCCGCAGCCGGTCAATAAAGCTTGACCACCAACTGCTTTCAGACAAAGGCATGTAGATGTAGATGTAGATGTAGAGTGCAAGTCAGACGGGTTCATCTTTGACATATCGATGCTCAAAAACACTCAAGGCAGGTTTAGTGCATCCGGTACTGAAGTTGCACCCGTAAAACGATTAGCGGTGTGCTGAGAGAAAGGCATTGGGCTGCATCAGGACCGGAGTGCTGCATGGAGACAGGCAGTACAGGCCCTTTCCGGGATGAGCAAGCGAGGTGTTGATATGCAGGGAAAACGTCGACAAATCCCAGATACTCAATAAACAAAAGAAAAAATCTAAAATGGGGACCTACATCAATCCATCTTCCAAGCCCCTATCCTGGTCAGAGTTATCGGAGGGAAAGTAAAGTCCAAATCACGTACATTAGAGGGAAGGGTTACGATTCACGTGTGCTTCCTGATTTTTGAACCCACGAGACCTACGTTGTTAGTGCAATGCCCTACTTGCTGAGGTACTGGAGCTGCAAGCCTTTGGAAGGAAAGCCATGCGACACTGGGAGAACATGAGAGTGGAGGTGGGAGACAACAGCACTCCCCACTGAGACCCCTGGACATCTACATGCTAAAAAAAGAATACAACAACTTGGATGTTTTAATGCTAGAATATTATATGCAGTCTGGTAGTCAATCCATTCTGATTAGCATATTACTAATTTTGCCTCCGTCATGTCCATACAGAGTTACTGCTTTGTCCAGATTGTTTCACCGTTTTGCTATTGGTTGGGCCGTCATTCATTAATGAACAGGCTGAGTATTAATACCTGTACAAGAGTCCACTGACGAACATGGACAGCTGTGGTCCTATGACAGCGACCACAGAAGGTGCCATCAGATTGGACGCAGAGAAGACCCCGTAAATAATCGCCATGCTGCCGAGAAAAAAAGGAGAAAGTTGAAATCTGGCCGATAACAGGCATGGATTCTCAGGTAAAGAGCAAATCACTTCAGTTTCATATCTGCAATCCCATTTTTAATCACTAGGTGAAAAGTCGAACAAAGAGAATAATCACAGAAAACGTTTCACCAAGAGGAAATGAAGACGTACCCTCATAGCATTTGTACGTGGCTAACAGCTAAATGCATAGTTGTACCCAACTGAAAAATCATAACAAGAACCCTTGCATCAGCCTAAAGATGCACGTTTGACAATTATATTGCATGTCAGTGATGCAGTAGAATTTCAGAAACTTGGTAATACTCTTCATTATCTTCTTCATATCATAAAAGGAGAGTCACGCTTATCAAGATCTCAGAGCTAAGAGATCAAAGTCCTACATAATATGCATGACATCCAAAAGTATATCATTAAATTTACCTCGTATATCCACTCCCATGAAATTCAGTGTTGTTGAAATTCTTTATCACCGTTTGCTGAAAACAAATAAGCAAATATACAGTAAATTAAATTTGAATACAGTATGTGTATAAATTTGCTGAGGTACCGGAAATCTTGTCCCCTCTTACTCGATGTGGAACATGGAATCATAGATAAATAGATAAATTTGGTGAAGGGCAACTGACATCACAGACATCCTGGTACTAATTAATTTCTTGGAAATTGTAACGGCAATGATTTCCATTATCAGTGCTCGGCTCCCTGACATGAGCCACCTTGTACCTTTGAGCTTGCTACGTAGTAGGTTTGAGAAAATACTACAAATTAAGGTAAATTATCTGGAATATAATTATTATTTCTGTTCATATCCATGTAGTAATGGGTGACAAACACCAAAGCCATTCAAAACAACCTTGTTTTGTGCATAGGTGTCTGCACATACAGATAAACCCTCCTTCAATGCATCTTTCACCATTCATAGTTAACTGGAAAGATTATGGTCTTCTTACCTCTATATTACCGCAGGTTTGAAAAGCGGTAAAAATAAACATAAACCCGAAACCAAGAATAATAATATTCATAAGATTCTTCCCCGCTGGAGTCATGTTTGAGTTTTTCTTGACGTTTATCGAACTGCTGCATTTGCAATTGTCCCAGAAAGACCAAAAACAAAAAGAAAAAGAAATACATGTCACTACCACAATGTCTCCCTATTTCGATTCTTAAAAGTATACAATCACCACAACAATATGTATCACAGATCATTTCTACGGGACATAAGACTTTTAAATAATCTGCCTGGGAAAAAACTGTCGAGGAAAAAAAACGATCAACTCTCTCACGATCACTAAATTGTCCTGAATTTTCTTAATCAATTTCTACGTAAATATATCATTTACAGTTTAATAGAAACAGCTTACCAAGTCAGGTGGTATGGGCGCGGTTGCTGTCTGTGGGTCAATTTCTAGTTACCAGAGTAAAGTTATCATCTCTCAAAATGACCGTCCCGCTCTAGAAAATAAGTAACTATGAAGACAGTCAGATGACAAATACGGAACTAAAACACTGCTTTTTCCGTCTGGCATTGAAACAATCTTAACTAGCAAGACATTCACTGAAATTCCGCATGTATGACTGTAATTGTGCCTGTGAGTATCATGTGATAGTCAGCTGACAAAGATCGCCGGAGGAAGCAGCAAGGTCTGTCGGGAATCGGAGTTTTTCTTTTGGAAAAGTGACGGTTACCTGAAAGAAAAGTTTATCTTCCGGGTCAACATAATTCTCAAGTTATATAAATAATTTAGATTTTAATTTCTTTGTAGAAGTAAATACAGTCTTCATAAATAATATTGTTTACGTAATCTTATGTATTTTATTTTTTTCTGTTTAAGCGTTGCACACCCATACGCCGTATAAATAGGAAGCCAGGAAATGCTTAGGCGCCATTTTATGTGAGCGAGCGTTGGATAGGGGTTCGGCTGCGTGTTCCATGGAAAAGAGCGAGTTTAATAGCTTGAGTTGATAATTGGGTTCTTTGTTTAAAAGTTAGAACCGTACTTCGAAAGTTGTAATAATAAATTAGGCTTCAGTTTGAATACAGTTTATTAACAGTTTGTCTTTAATAAAGGAAAATGAGTTACGGCAGGCCTCCGCCAGACGTGGAGGGCATGACGTCTCTGAAGGTGGACAATCTGACGTACCGAACCTCTCCGGAGACTCTGCGCCGCGTTTTTGAGAAGTATGGTCGGGTAGGTGATGTATATATTCCCCGGGACCGCTACACGAAGGAGAGTAGAGGATTCGCGTTCGTGCGGTTTCACGATAAACGGGACGCCGAGGACGCGATCGACGCCATGGACGGGGCGATCCTGGACGGCCGGGAGCTGCGGGTCCAAATGGCCCGCTACGGACGGCCACCAGATTCTCATTACGGACATCGAGGAGGACCTCCCCGCAGGTACGGGGCATATGGCAGGAGGAGCAGAAGGTAAGACTGGCTGGCTGCTTTCTGATGGAGGATCTGCCTGGCGGAATAAGTTTTAAAATTGCATCCACATAAATACATCCTACTCCGTAATTCCGCTGTGTTGGTTAAAACATTTGAATGCACCAAATAGTCAACATAAATATGTTGTGTTTGGACTTTGAGTCTGCAAATAAATAAATAGTATAGAAAGTATAAAACTATGCAGAATGAATGAGCAGTTGGTGTTACAGAAGTGAAAAGTCCTGACTCCCTCCTGTTAAGTTCACGCATAATTAATTACACCGCACTGTTAATGCTGATTAGTAATTTTACTCCATTTGAAATGTGGACAAGCAGTGGCACTTAAATATAAATGTACTCGTCTCGTTGGAATGGGGATGAATGTATATGCTTGACTTGGCATTTGTGACCGTCTCAGGAAAGTTGACCAGGAGCCATTTTGCGACGCACCCCCCTCCCTGTCTTGCAGCCCGAGACGCCGAAGACGCAGCCGCTCCCGGAGCCGGAGTCGCTCCCGTTCCCGCAGCCGCTCGCGCTACAGCCGCTCCAAATCGCGCTCCTATTCGCGCTCTCGTTCTCGCTCCAAGACTCGCTCCAAGTCTCGCTCCAAGTCCCGCACATCTCGCAGAAGCAAGTCCAGATCCCCGTCCAGGTCGCGCTCCAGATCTCGATCCAAATCGAGGTCCAAATCAAAATCCAAATCCCACTCGAGGAGTCGCTCGCCGACATCGAAAAGGATCTCCAAATCCAGATCACGGTCTAAGAGCATGCTGAAGTCCCCTGAGAAGAACGGTGCCGTCTCTTGAACGGTAAGCCTTAGACATAGACCTGAGATCTGTGCTTTTTTTTGCAAGGACTGAGGTGTTTGTAGAGGATGCATGAATACACCAGATCCTACTCTGTGCTGCACAATATACTTGTAACCTGGCCCAATACTATCCTATAATTGTTAAATATGTGCTGCTTTCAAAGGCACAAAAGTGTAATCTGACATTAAAATCATATGATTGCAGGCTTTGAAATGTTTTTCTGTAGCTTGTTTTTGTACAGCTAGGGAGAAGTGTAACAAGTTTTTCTTGCAATATTATTAATTATTATTTTTTTTTAATTCCCATTGAATTAAAGTAGGAAGCATCCTGCTGTAGTCTTTCCCAACTCGATTCTTGGGGACCCACAGACGGCCCATGTTTTTGCTCCCTGTCAGACGGTCCACATTTTTGCTTCCACCCAGGAGCTGAGAGGGTGAAAAAAGTGGACTGTCTGTGGGTCTCTGGGGACTGGATCGGGAAACGCTGTACTAATATTATTTAGGCCTGGTGTTTTTGTCAGTCACCCACGTTTGGGCAGGTGTTGGGATAGGTGCACCTTGATGCAAAAGTGAATCTTTTTGCATTTTTTTAAAAACTTATTTTGGACTTAATGTTCACCCAAAAATGTGGAATTCTCTCCTCCAAGCTGCTGATTCCTGTTTGCAAAAGAGGAGTTTGGGGCTGTATGTGCAGTTAGATGGGGTGTGATCCGGCCCAGTCCTCCGGCTGCTGCTGGTGGGTGCTAAAGGAGCAGGTGGTTCTGTCAGTATTGGGGTGGTGCTGAGGTAGGTTTGCAGGACAATGGATGGAAGCCTGGCATTGTCCTCCTGGTCATCGATTTGGGCCGCTGGGAGGCAAAGGTTAAATGGGGGAAAAAAAAAGAGAACTTGGCCCCTTTTTGTGGAGGGGCAGAGGAGTGGGGTTGGAAGAAACCCTCTTGGGATGAGTGGAATGTTTTTGCACATACTATTAGATCCCTCATTCAAACATTTTCCATTCTCTTGACACAAGTGATAAGCCTTCATATGTGTAAGATTTAAGTAAACGCCCCATTTAGTGGTATGGAAACTAAACACATCCCTTCAACCAACCCTTGATGTTTTCAGTAATCTCCCACACATGCTCGGAGGGTTCTGACTCCTTGCTGTTTTGCATAGTAACACTCATCATAAAAAAAATTATCATGACGTGACTACAGGTAATAGTTTGCTTAAATGAACAATGTCGATGATGTCTGTCTTATTCAGACCTGCTTCTTCTCTAGTTTTTTCAGGCTGAAAGGACCAAGGACATCCCATTGGAAGTAAAGACCTAAGACTGAGGACTTCCACCCCACAAAATGTGACTTAAGGTTAAGATTGGATCTTGGTCTGAAGATTCCCCTCATTTATTTCAGTTTATACCTAAAGGCTTTATTTGTACTAAACGGTTTGATTCATTTTAATTCGTTAAACATGCAGAGTAGCAGATGCTAATGAGTTACTGGATTGCTAAATGGAAACAACTAATGATGGAGAAGGCTCAAAGGAATTCCGTAGAAATTGTAATTGAATTTTTAAAATGTTTTTCGTTGTGAAGAAGTGGATTATCACCTTCCACAAATGCAACTTTATCTGTTTTCTAATTAGCCCTCAATCTAAAAACATTCAGTTCTTAGTTCAAGATGTACTGAAACGTGGAATTAACTACTTAAATGCAACCAGTGCTATATGGAGATTTTTTTTTTAATATTCTTGCAGCTTTCTGCTGTAGATCTATCGTTTTTATTTTACTGATTTCTAATCTTGTATGTTGGTGCACTAGGCGCAGTCGTGTAGCTGTTGAGTTGCTGATTAGCTGTTGAAGTGCCGTGTGGCTGTGCAAGCTGCTTGGCCATGCCTGGTTTTCTCCAGATTTACTATTGTGGTTACCATGACGGCATAATCATGCCTGCTGTGGGTCACTTTGGTAAATGCACATTTTCTTTCTGGTACCTTGAAACATTTTTCAATAAACTTAGTGGACAATTAGCAAGTTGCTTGGGGATTCCTCGTCTGTATGCTCTGCTTGGTTAAACGGAACCTATCCACTTGCTGAGTCCGTATGGTGCATTCCTTTAACTTCCAAGAAATTCTGTATTTTCCACGAAGTGTTTATGCCAATAAATGTTTGTCTAAATTTTGAACCAATGAATCTAGACTCTTCAACAGTCAGACCAATTGAGTTTGTTGCTCCTGAGCCTTTCAGTTCAAATTGAAATAAAATTGTGTAGGATGCTCTTACAGAATTCCCCAAAAACATGCCTTAAACAACTGCTTCATCACTCTGTCTCCTTTAATTGTATAATCAGCATCTGTATCGTGTGACTTCCAGGGAGTGTTGAGCCAGCTAGATGTTCTTTGTCGGCATGGAAACCATCTAACGGGACCTCTGTACATGTCAGGTTCCATTTGTGCAGCAGAGGTTCTATTGACCAGTTGGCACTGAAAACAAAGCGGAAGTTAGAAGTTAGATTGACATCGAATTCTTTTTTCGGTGGGGGGGGGGGGGGGGGGTTCTACTGACCTAATAAACCCTTTGTAACCCCTACCTTCTC
>JAODLC010000049.1:17958127-17982151 GCA_026781145.1 Hippopotamyrus pictus
TGGAGAGCTACTATCCAGTTGGTTTTCAATCCTACCCGACTTCTGATGTGGTATTTACCTGAGAACAGCTGTGGCTCATCAGAAGCCAGGTAGGATTGAAAACCAACTGGATAGTAGCTCTCCAGGACCGGAGCTGGAGACCCCTGGTGTATGCTCTATGTCACCAGCACGAAGACAGATTCCTTGTAGATCTTGCTGGTGAATAAAAGATTCTGATTTAGAGCCACATACCAAAATCACTCAAGATATACTTCAATTAAATATAATGCTTTTTGTCTCCCTGCTTTTTCACTAGGATGTTCACTATTTGTTTATCCCTGCTAATTCACGTGACTACTTGATGCTCACTGCTGCCATTAAGGGCATTCCAGTGTCCTCAGGGCCAGACAAAGGTGACCAGTGAGTATTCATTAGCCGCGATGGTCAACAGTGTTGCCAGTGTGAAGTAAACCTCTGAAACAGGATGATAATCCACCAGTAAAGGCCTCGATGATTTCTTAATATCTTAAATCAGGAATGTGTGTGGTGCTGGAACGTAAAAAAGTAGAGGTCTAAGATTCACTGGTGAGGTGCTAGTGCTTTTGCACTTCATGACATAGCCACTGTATGGCACTGTTTCACATCGGTCCCTGTGCTTTCTGTTTCAGCTTGTGGGAATTTCATGTACACACAATGTTCTGAGGGCAGAATGAGAAATGATTGATTCAGTGAGAGAACCAATCAGATTGTAGAGGAGGTGGGTCCAAACAACTAGAGGAGGCGCAGTCAACCATATCTTGGTCCCACCTCCTCTACAATCTGATTGGTTATCTCTCTGAACTAATAATTTTTCATTTTGCCCTCAGAACATTTTTGTGAAAGTAAAACTTCTATGAGCTCAATTAGATTTCAAAAGATAGCAGGTAACCGCTAATTCCAGTATCGTCACATGCTTTTTTAGTCTTGAGCAATTAAAATTTTTTATTTGATATGTGCATACAGTATTACCCAGTCCTGTCTCGTTTTGTAGTCCCTCGCAATATTTTGGAGCTAACCAGGGAGCTAATCGCTTCAAGATCCTCAGTCCGGATTTTATCAAGTACATCAAAGATGAGTAAGTGTCTCTTCAAAATCTGACCCTCATTTCCAACATGTCCGCATTGGTGGAGCTCGCGTTCCAAAAGTAATTCCCCCTGTGATAGAGGTGCTTTTTAAAGGTTCCTGAACTCAACGCAGATGATCGATTATCCCGATGTTTACATGCCGAGCACCGGAGCGCTGATGCTTATGACTGCGCTGCACATGTGTGATCAGGTCAGTGCAGGATCTACGTGCCGTCTACCATGGCTGGCTTATTTAATGTATAATATAACAGTTTAATGTTGATTCATTGAGTATTAATAAACCGTTACTAATCAATCAATCTTACTCCTGTCTCACAAACTTGTAAATAGCCAATTATAACTCACTCCTGAATATGCTTACTTACCCATTGTTTTATATTTGTAAGTGATTTACAGTACAGTACTGTACAAAAATCTTTGGTGGTCAAAGAAAATACTTAGAATTTGGTGATCAGTGGTCATTGTTAACACACCATAGCACACAGTGCGCAACAACGAAATGTGTCCTCTGCATTTATCCCATATGTGACTTTCGTGACATAGCAGGGGGCAGCTAATTCAGCGCCCGGGGAGCAGTGCTTGGGGGCAGTACCTTGCTCAGGGTACCTCAGTGGTGTCTTGCTGGTCGGGGATTCGAACCTGCAATCTTTCAACTACAAGTGCGCTTCCCTAACCATCAAGGCACCACTGCCCACTTTTTTTTATTTTATTTAATTTTATTTATTTATTTTTTAAAATTTTATTTAAGGTAGTAAGTGAATATTTAGGTAGTAAGTGAATATTTGCTCAGAAAAACATTGTTTCACATTACGACATATGCAAATGAACAGTAGCAGAATACAAATAAATAAGAATTTCTTCTGTTCTCCAAAAAGTTACTGATGTCTTGATTTAGATGGATGTTGGATGCTTTCAGTTCTCTAACCTCTCCTCAGGGCACCCCAGTAAATATACGTATTCACAAAATTTCATCGCCAGCTCAATTAATGAATTAACTTGCTCAGTTAAGTCAATTGATTAGCCAAAGAAGGCGTGGTAGTTAGATACTTGGGTCTGTTGGACTGTCACTGCAAACACTGGGGCATGTGAGCGATAGCTGTGCTGATACACAGACATAATATCATTGTTACACCAATATGAAGATCATTTAAACATCATTTTTTAAGGCTTATGCACATAACTGTATCTTTCTGTCAGTTAATATATTATTGAATCATTGAATTAAAATGACGTTTTGCTAATAGATGAGGAGCAGACCTTAAATTAAAGTGTCTTATGTCTTCCTGTAGGTCTCGGCCTATGGTTTCATCACTGAGAATTACAATGATTTCTCGGACCACTATTATGACGCCATCAAGCAGCCTCTGGTATTGTACGCCAACCATGACATCATAATGGAGTCAAAACTGTGGGCGGCCCTCCATGCCCAGAACGTCATGCGGCTGTACCAGAGACCGTCAAACCACTGAGGCATTCTGGGATTGTTTCGTTGCGGCTGAAGCAGGAATGAAGGAAGCTGTGCACCTCTTAACCTCACTTTTTTCCCCTGGTGCACCAATACTGCCTTAGAGCCAATGGAATACACTCCTCAAAAGAATGGAACACTGGAACAGTGGGACCTTGGAACACAAACTTAATTCATTCCACAAACCTGGTGGAATTGCGATTTGGTCGAGGTCCAAGTCGAATTTCCCCATAAGAAATGAATTGAATACTTTCCAGACCAAACGATTGCCTATTTAAACCTACCTAACAAACAAATGATGAAAATCATTAATTATCAATAAAACACTAATACACACATGGAAATACACACATATAAAAGGAATAATCATGAAATAAATGGCAGCTTATGAGGACTATACCTGAACTGAGGTAGGCGGATGGCATACTGGAAGTGGCAGGAGGGATGGGCGGGGGTTTCTGTTTGGAAGGGGAGACGCGTCTCCAACCGTGCAAGTTTCAGCTGGTCTGTTTCGTTTTGTCATGTTACGTTTTCGATCAAGTTGCTACTAGATTTTTCTCAACTGACCCGTTCGAGGCCCGACTTGATAGAGCTGAACGCGTCTCGATTCATACAATTTTTAGTAGGAACGGTCGAGTTGCAAGATTTAGGTAAAGGTACAAATTGAAAAAACAAAAGGACAGGCCCATTCCATGTGTGAGTTGGTCGAGGTACAGTAAGAAGTGTTTGGGTTCCAAGCTTCTGCTGTATATTTCTGAAAAACTAAAACCAATGGAGATCACCAGGTAGCAGAGGGTAGCTACTGTGTTCGCTTTCATTTCACTCTCATGCCTGACATTAATGCAAAAATAAAACCCATAGCAAAGAGTTAAATAGTAACTTAAACAGTAACACATTTAGATATATCGCATAAGGCTTTTGGTTCAGACCGACTGTGGGACCCTTTTTGTACATATAAAAAATTCCATGAAAATCAATTAGCTGATTTTTCAGTAAATATTCTTCATTACTAATATAGATGATAAACTCAAAGATCAATAGTTATAGTAGAAGAAGGTTTGCAGCTTGGGTCCAGTGTCTTATGCACTAAATTGCCAGGCATGATCTTTAATTATTCATTAAAAGCAAGTGATCACTGCATTGAGCGTACACCAGCTAGTGTGATCACTGCATTGAGCGTACACCAGCTAGTGTGATCACTGCATTGAGTGTACACCAGCTAGTGTGATCACTGCATTGAGTGTACACCAGCTAGTGTCCATCGAGATAATACCAGGGAGGACCCACCTTTTTCCCTCCAAAATTACTTCAAGGATGAACCAGTTGTGCATTTAGAGAAGCATTTTTACACACCTACTGTTGTACTGAGCTGGTGTTTTTGAACTTGTGGCTTAATTCCCCGTTGGCATTACCCTCTGACCTCTCTCATTACCCTCTGACCACTCTCATTACCCTCTGACCACTCTCATTACCCTCTGACCTCTCTCATTACCCTCTGACCACTCTCATTACCCTCTGACCTCTCTCATTACCCTCTGACCTCTCTCATTACCCTCTGACCTCTCTCATTACCCTCTGACCACTCTCATTACGTGTTTTCCGCAACAGATATGCCACTGACGTGATATTTTTTGTCCGTCACTGCACTGCTCTCTATGAACCCTAGACACTGTAGTGTATGAGAATTGTAGATGGTGTCTATTTCTGAAGTGCTGGACCCACCTCAGATGGCACCAACTGTTACACCGCATTCAAAATATCTCCAACAGGCGTCGTAGCCGTCCTAGTGCTGAGTGGACTGGTAAGCGAGTCCCTCGACATATGTATTCAGTTTCAGTCACATGACTCGCAGTTTGGAGGATATTGTGCTGTTCACATTACCAAGCAGCTGTACCTAATACACTGGCCCTGAGTGTATTTACGTAATTGAAATACTCCCTGCATTACAGCAGTGCCATTCAGAGAATGGCCCAGTGTCACCTCCTGCTAGCTTACCAATAAGGTCTTATGAAGACTAAGTTTTTTTTTTTTTTTTATTAAAAATTACTTTGAGTGCATGTTTACATTTGTAAGCCACACTTTTTCTTTACTGGTGATACAAAAGAAAAACTGCTGGGTGAATATGTTCAATTGGAATTGTATTTAATGTGCAAAGAATAAGCCAAGTTTTAAAAATGCTTTTATTTCTGCATTTTGACAAAAGAAAAACTGCTGGGTGAATATGTTCAATTGGAATTTTATTTAATGTGCAAAGAATAAGCCAAGCTTTTAAAATGCTTTTATTCCCACATTTTGACATATGAGGACATTTATCCAAAGACTGGACATTTGTCAACATCGAGTGACACATGGCATGTTTTCTTGAGCCAATCAGATAGTGCACGTCTCATATGTACATGGTGGCTGGATTCTGATGCTAAATACTGTGAAACTCGATGTCCATTAGCTGTTTATTTTTTAAATGTGTAAGGCTTACTTGTTCTTGACTAAAAAGCAGTGATAACCCAGGAAACCATAGAGATTGAGTTAATATAGCCCAGTAAGTTGTAGAGAACCTCCTTTGTGTATAAGAAGATTCACCCAAAGAAATGTATTAAGCACTGTTTTTATTGTGCTGTTTAGTTAGCGATGAGTGACTTGTCTCTTGTTGAATGGTGAATCTTAATGGGCACATTGGATGCCTTTGTCTCGCTAAACCCAATAATAGAGAAGTGGTTTGTTTGAAAAGAATAAATATTGATAGCATTATTTTAAATGCATTCCTGTGTTATTATGTCATTGTTAATCCTTCCAAAAATGTTTCCTCAATAATGTAAGAGAGGTTTGATGTAGGAATTTCACTCTGGGGAAAGGTGAGTGGCTGGTCTGTAATGTATAATTTTTTCTGGGTAACATAGAAGGTTTTTACCTGTTCAGGCATCTGTCTGCAGAACCAGGTGTAGGGGGAAGAAGACAACCTTCTCTTTGATCACAGGAAAGAGTCTTTACTTCCTGTCTTGAAAGACGATGACGAACCCGTGGGAGGGTGGGTTTCCCCCCCCCCCCTCTGGAATCTCTGAATCTTGTCGATTTGCTCAGCACAGAATAGCCAGGACTGCCAAACACATCATTAGAGGCGAGGCACCCACCACAACCACAATCCTCTCCAGAGATTCAATCCACCCCAATCACTGTCTTTTGGCCCCTCTGCCATCTGGTAAATAATACAGGACTATACATGTACACACTACCAGACTCAGAAACAGTTTCTTCCCTAGAGCAATCACATGACTGAACACTAAACCACACTAGTCATATCATAGTCTTATCTTAGGAAGCCTCCAAGCTTCCAATTTAGGTCTTATATTTTTGATTTGGTTCTTACTGTAGGCCTATATACATATGCTGTTTATAAATATTATGTTCCCTTAAACACCTGTTACTAGTTGCAGCTCATTCCTCTGATGCAATACTGATGTAATTAAATTAATTTCAGCGTACAAACTGATGAATTACTGCACGACACGCAATTATTATTCTTGTGTGCAGCGTTAACTTTGCTGGGTAACGCTTTACTTTGAGGGGCTACAAATACTTAGTGGTAACTCAGTTATTACTTAAGTACAAATCATAAACAAATATAGCCGCTACTTGAGATAATAAATGCGTCATGTTTCATTAATGAAGAACAAACATGAGTATTTCGCTTGTGTTATTCATGACTTGTTCCTTCAGTAGTTCACAAAAGTTTACAGAATTAACAGATATAGTACCAAATATAATCACTGCTTGAGATAAAAAACGCGTTATGTTTCATTTATGATGAATTAACATGACATCAGTATGTATATCTAACACTTAGTTTCTGGTTAATTAAAACACAAGTAATCGCTTTATACTGAATTATTTGTGCCACCTCTAGTAAAGTGTTAGCGCTTTTCTGATTATCAAGATGTTATCAGTTTGTTTAACAAAAGTTACGACTCAGTCGGAGGACTTTCCCGGCTGCGGACCCCATCTGCCGGGGATACGACGCAAACCGCCGCAGGGTGCGCTGACTGGCCGGTGTCAGAACCATCGCCACGAGGTGGGAATTAATAAGAAAAGCAATCCTCGTTTTTTCATCAAGAAGACATTGAGCTTTACTGAAGTGAATGTCACAGGGTTTAAAATGGTGCAGTGGGGGAAAACCACATGAAACAAACGGAGAGCGCCTGGAAACCACAATTCCTGCGATCAAGCCATTTCTGGGATGTTTTATTCCTTCGAGCGAAAAATTCTTCCCATTCTTTCATATTTTTAATGAAGGAATTCATGAAAGTCTTTGCATGATCTTGTATAACTATATAGTAATGTTAGAGTAGTAATGACCTAACCAGCGGTTTGACTAACTCGCATAACTAAGCAAAATGCATATACACCAAACTCGCGGGGATTTAAAAATGGAAACGTGCAGGCAGACTACGGGAAAGTGGGAGGGATCGATGGTACGGAATCGCAGTTGGACTTGGAAAGATGGCAAGCGGAGTTTTTGGGTTTAGTCAGTAAGGAAACACACTGAACGCTTTATATTTTAACGCGGACGGCTCGCATCGAGGGCTGAAACCCCATGAAAATCCGTCTAGTTCGCGGTGAGTATCAGTAGTTAGTGATCACTGCTAACCAGGTCTGGGAACCCAGCTGGAGACCCGAGGACTGCATCTTGGAAGTTGCGTGTCGCTTTGCGGAAACCCACATAGACCAGTTACCGCACCTGGAGATGCGCGTACGAAGGTGAGCCGCTCTACTGGGTTTAATGGGCGCCAGATTGCAGCAACGACTGCAGGCGATAGTGCTACCCAAGCTATTAAGATGTTTTCTACACCGGGGGAAGCAAATTACATTTCACACAAATATTATATGTATATATATAAATGTAAGTAACTAGCGAAGCCTTATAAAAAAAACGAATGTTTTATATGATGTTTAACAGAGTAATGTAGCATGATGTGTGGTAATTCAGCTTAAAAAGAAACTGAGCTTCACATAAATTCTTCTAAGTAACTTTTTAAAATACAGCTTATCCGGTAATTATAATGCAGTGTAGCCTGTCACGCCTGCTGTAACCAAACGCACTGTACGGAGACACCAGTCCAAATCCTCTCTTTTCATAGTTTTTTCCTGGATAATTTTAGAAATGAGCTGTCATGCAACCAGGTTAACGACTGTAAATCGTGTGGATACATTTCAGAAGAAAACGCCTGCGTTTTAAACTTAGTTGCTGGCTGATTTAGGCCAGTTACGTTGGTTTCGGTAACAGATTTAAATAGTTTGTAAATTAAACCTAGGCTTTATGGGGGATGTCAGCGTCACCCTGCCTTTTTAGCGATTGCTGCAGTTTTTTTTTAGTGAGTCATGGATCACATGTTGTAGAAAATTTGGGGAAAATTTTTTTACCCAAAAATTTACCGTAGAATGTACCGTAGAACTGGGGTCCTAGTGAATTTTATTACTCTTTTTTATTATTTATTTCTTTTGCCTTTTTTGTTTTACTTTGATTTCAGACTCTGTTGTCTCACCACCAGCTCAGTACAGGACAATCACTGCTAGCTCAGCCTTAATTTGACTGATCTGCAAGCCACAGTCTGATGGCTTGTGACTCAGTGGACCCAGCCAAGGACACGACATCCAAGGCCAGCTCTCAGTCTGTTTCCTCATGACGGATCAGATCTACCAAGGAGGTCCAGGAGAAGTCCAGCAGCAGGGGAACCATGGCAGTGATAATACCCTCACGACAGATTTCTCACAGGGTTCATGACAGAGGTTTAACAAGCTTTACGGATTGAAGTACACTGCTACTGGACTCCTTTGAGACTCTTACTCTACCTTCTGAAATCAGTCATGGCTGCCCAAACCTTTCCCTCTGTGTTTTTGTGCATATATGTGAGCATAAAATGAATCCTTGTTGCTGTTTTCCCCTTCATCTGAAGAAGTTTCCAGGAAGCTCTTGACTGACAGCTTGGGACAGGTCCAGCTGAGTTTCATGTGTGCTTTGTGGGGCTCTGAGTTGGTGGCTTGCTGACCTTCAGCACGTGAGCCATGGGCAGAGAGCAGGACCTCCTGCAGGCGGTGAAGAAAGGAGACGTGCCATCGGCGCAGAAGCTTCTGGCCAGGCAGAAGGCTGGTCGCAGCAGTGAGTGCCTTTCGCTCTTTGACACTTCGTGGTGTCCCTTTTTCTTCACAGAATCCTGGATGTGTTTGCAGTAATGAGACTCGAACAGTGCTTCCAAATCCGGTCCTCGGCGAAGCAAAAACGGGGACCGGCTGTGGGTCCCCAGGGACCGAATTGGGAAACACTGCTCTAGAGGATGGAGCTACTGATTCAGGGCGGAACTTGGTTGGCTGGTTCCTTAGCGGCTGTTACCTTGTTACCCTGATCCACATCCACACACTGTTACACCGATGCTGGATCGTTGGTTACAAAGCCTTGCACCTTGCAGACATAAATCTACACATAATCCACTTCCCTGTCGGATTAGCTCTCCCACCGCTAGCTTGTGCTGACTCCTATTTTTCATGTAATCCTCGACAGATTTTGTGGGGGAAGGGGGGTGTTTTAATTTGGGGTCAGTCATCAGCCCCCTCTAATTTAACATCCACACAAACATGCCCCTCCCCAAAAATATTCATCCCTTTTTGACATCTTATGTGTTAAATGCCCTCACTATAGACTCCCTGGTTCCCCTACGTGTCACAGGAGACGTCAGGGGTTTAAATAGGATGGATGCCTTCTAGGGGGTGGGGCTTGGATAGGATGGATGCCTTATAAGGGGCGGGGCTTGGATAGGATGGATGTCTTCTAGGAGGTGGGGCTTGGATAGGATGGATGCCTTTCATGGGGCGGGGCTTGGATAGGATGGATGCCTTTCAGGGGGCGTGGCTTGGATAGGATTGATGCCTTTCAGGGGACGGGGCTTGGATAGGATGGATGCCATTTCACATACACCCCACCATTATAGATATTGGCAAAATCTGTAGGTCCGGCCAGCATTGATGTATCTTCCTGATTGTGAGGCAGAGCTGTTGGTCTAACACTCACACTTACATACACACTGACCACGATGGACTTATTCTTTAGCACCTGGCTCGATTTCAAACTTTATTTAAGGGTCAAGTATATGTGATAATGTATCGAACGCACCTTTTAATCCCCTTTTTAATAAACCTTCGGGGAACGAGATAAAGCAAACGAGGGAATTTTACTCTTTTTTCATTTCCATGATGCTTCTAAAATTCCTCGACCACGGTTCTGATTTTTTTGGGTTGTTTTTGGAGGTCAATGAGACGCGTAATACTTCTTCACTAGTAGAATGTGATTAATCACATAGTCTTCTGTGCGTGAAACCCAAAAGCTATTATTGACATTAAGTCTTTGACTACCGCGGTCTAAACTGACTTGCATAAATTTCGGGTTTCGTTTTTCAGTACCGTTACTCTGTGAATGGCCGGCCTACGCCTCTCGCTTTGCACGCCGTCTAGTCCTGCTGTACTCATTTGCGGCTGCGGGTGCGTGTGATACCCTAAACTGTGCCGTCAGACTAAAGAACCGTCAAAGGGTTCCTCATGTCACTGGGCAGCACGTAACCCAACGGGAGCTGTTTAAATTTCCAGGGGGCCCCTGTATGGAAATGTCCTGGCAATGTGCCCGCCGATGTAACTAGTGGTAATTTAGTTTTGATAAAATCTTTGCTTGTGGATAGAATACTGTTTTCTCTAGGATGGACGTAACGTTTGAAAGCACATTGGAAACTCTTAGAGGTGGTGATGGAGTTTGACTCAAACTCTTGGGTGTTAAATATAATTTTTCCTAGATGGTGGATGGCATGGAATCATCGTTACAGGGGTAAAGGATTTTTATTTGTCATTGTGCAAGTGGTTTACACCAGTACGACACAATTTACTCTCGGTCGTTGTAATGACATAAATGAATTGGGTTATTTTCTGAAGATGAATAATTTGCAGCATTTGAATGGAATGCAATTAAGTGACAGTTTTACAAACAATGTGTAATCCTTGTATTCAGAAGCAGACAAGATGTCCTTAAAGAATAATGATAAGGACCAGTGGCTCGTAGTTGACCCCTCATGCCTGGTGTGACCCGGTGTGATGTTAGGTTGTTATTGTCAAAGGGGAATTGCTCTTGCTCTAAATTCTACCTGAGAGTCAAGTTACTATGTTTAGTGTTTGACCCTAAACAAAGAGACGTCGCCTGAAAATGCCCACGATGAAGGACCTCTCAGGACCAGCGCGGTTTAGGAGAATGAGTGAACTCTGCCTGAACCTTACGCTCCTCTCCTGATTTGTTCCCGTCCTTTAATGTTCTTCTGCTTTGCATTGCTGCCAAGTTGTGGTGATCAAACAATAAAAAGGCGAGACCGCGATGGTTCGGCCAGGCCGGTCTGAATGAGAGCTCTGCCAGGGGCACCTGCTTGCCGATGAAAGCACAGTTACAGACTTGTTTTAGATCTTTGGGCCTTGAGAACAATGAGACCGTGTTCCTTGGTTTCTTAAGAAAGATTAACAGTTTTTTTATGTATTTTATGGAAGTGGTTGAGGGGATGATTTTCAGCACATTTTCTTTGGTTTACTGATTTGTGCGATTTGAATTGAGACTAAGGATGAGGGTGTCTGTGGCGATTCCTCTCCTTTGGATACAAACTGAAGAGATATTCTGTGGTGGGGAACTGTCTCGTGATCTACTGTCTGTGTCTGACACGACTGATTGGTGGAAGATCTGACAGCCAGAGGTCGAACTGAAAACGTCAAAGAGAGATTGGCAGGGATTCCTGCCACTCACGCGCTCCTTGCTGTGCAGCTGCTCGTCTGGGCCTGTGGGTTTCTTATAAGGCGGTGGACTGAGGAGCTTCGTGGTTTTCATAGAAGTTCTTACATGTGCTTTGGCTGCCAGCAGATAAGCCATGTGGTTAAAGAGGGCGTGTCCTAAAGGTCAATAGCCACTTCAGTCCTCAGGGATAATTGGTCCTCATCATGTGCTGACTTATTCATGTTTGTTTTTTCTCTTGCTTATTTCCTCTTGCTTGACGTTAGTGGTATGACCTTACTCTTCATATTTTTCATATTACTGGTACCAATTTATGCTTTCTTGGCAGGTGGCCTGTTCTGACTTTGTCATCTTTTGACCTCCTTTGACCTTTGACCTTATCCCATTCTGGGTCAGGGGTGACTTGGATTCCAAGCAGCACAGGACTGAGTTGCACCCTGGATGGAATGCCAGACCTTCACAGGGCACCTGCTGTGGGACAGGGTTTCCCAACCCGGTTTTCAGGGACCCCCAGATGGTCCTTGTTTTCACTCCATCCCAGTTCCCTGCCAGACAGTCCTCAAAAAATGGACCAGGTTGGGGAAACACTTCTCTGGGACGTTTACAGATGCCAGTTAGTCTAGCACCATGTCTTTAGACTGTGAAAGGAAACCAGAGACAGTATTAGCTACTGAGCCATTGTGCTGTTCCCGGTTCTGACGTATTACATTTGTTTATTTATTGGATGCTTTTATCCAAAGCTTAGACAGGAAGCTGGAGAACATGGAGATTAAAGACCTCGCTCAAGGACCCAACAGTGAATCACTCTGTCAACCACAGGATTCGAACCTGCGACCTTCTGATCACTGCGACCTAACAATTCATTACCAAAATCCATTCTTTCAATATCCTTCATTCATTGTGGTAATTATCATAATTTTTCAATTGCCTTTTGGGGGTTTATAAGTTTGACTCCCCCCCCAAAGAATGTTCAGGGGGGTTTGGGGAGGCACTCCAGCGAGACGGTGGTTTTCAGGGTGCTCTTTTTAATGCGTGTCCCTCTCCCATCCAAAAGGATTACTCATTTGGCAGCCACAGACCACGTCTCCTCTCGCGTGAACCTAACTTTATGTAACCTCCTGTCCTGGGGCCAAACCGACACACTGGAGACGGACTGCCGGCGTCTGAGTTCACGTGTCATTTGCGCCTAGGGCTGCAGGTCATTTTTTGAACCCTTTTTTTATTCGCCATAGTTTTGTGAAACCCTCAGTGATAGGAGTGATAAAAAAAACCACATGACAGCTAAGCAGGAAATACTGCGTGCTCTTCATGGATGAAATATTCACTCTGAATTTACATAATGGCAGCTGATTGGCCAGGGGTGGTCTGTGTTTGTTTTTCTCATTAACTGACTGATCAGGAACAGCCCATTCCTCTCGTGAACATATGTTTCCCTTTAAAGTGTATCTGATTCTTTTACTAGTTATGTCGTTTAGTCAAAATAGGATGTGGTTGGGAAAATTACCCCTTTTTAATTTTGGTTTGGCCCAGGCATCCATTGGTTTCTCTTTTCTTTGTGCTGGCCGCAAGTCAGTTTCGGGGGGTGCAGGAAGGGTAAAGAGCTGTGGGGGTTTGGGAAATTTTGTGTTGTCGTTTACATTTCAATTCAGTGATTCCTGCTTGATGTTCAGCAGCCGCTTTTCTAGTAGGGATGTATAAATGGAATCCATTGAGGCTGCTGTATTACAAACCTACCAACCATATATGTATTTTTTTTCCTTACTGGTTTGTCTTCCTTGCTGTTCTTCCATCAGATTATAGCTGTATTAGTTCAGTAGTGGGCTTCTGCAAATGTATAATTTCAGCCTCTGCATATTTCCACTGCTTTTGGTGCCAAGGAAAATGTTTTTTACACATAACCGTTAACAGGGACAGGTCTGTGGTACGTTTGACATGTGAATGCTGACGGCGTTGAGTAAGCGCCAGGAAGGGGGACTGCGCTAACATGAGCACAGAAATAAGGCGCTGATATCCGTCTGGATGTCCTGCCCCCCAGAATGTCTCACATCCCTGTTTGTCTCCTTATGGTGTCTCTCGTCCATTTCCAGGTCCCTTTCCGACTCCTCATAGCCCCCCCCCCCCACCACGTTATTGACATGTGTCGGGGATTTAGGGAATACGGTGCCAGTCGACAAGCTGTCAAAACAAAGCCAAGGTTGTCATTTTCCACAGTCAGGTTAATAATCGGTGCTCGATTGGTTGACCTTATGATTTATGGTTGTTTGTCCAGCCAGTGGTGTGCTTTCGTTTCTGACACATGTACTTGTCTGACTGATTTTGGGAAAGTCACATGACCTTCAAAATGCCTGCATGGTGCCTTTAAAGTGTGAGGGGGGATCATGTTGGGCTTGTATAGCCTGGTGAGGGTAAAGCTTTCGCCTCTCCCTGTCCAGTTGGTGTCATACGCTGTGATCGCACGCTTCCATCCTCTGTTATCGATAACGTAGCTGCCATCCATTGGCAGAAGCCAGTCCTCATGTCCTCCTGTGTCCTCGTGTGACAAAGACGCTCAGTTGTTATGAGAGGCACTCTGATTTACAGAGGACCCCCTTAGGCGAGAACTGCAGGATGGGAACAAAGACTGGATGCCTTTGTAGGACAGATCTGGGAACTTGGAGGCCTTTGTAGGACAGATCTGGCATTTCTCCCTTGCTTGTTGATGGAGCCTGAATGAATCTCCCCATTGTACTCTGCTATGGGAGCTTTCATCAAATGCAGTTTCACACTGGTCCTCCGGCTAGTAATGGCTAAATGAAGCTTCATGAACCGTTTGCTGTATTTTCTGACACCACTAGATGGTGCTCTCTATTCGGAAAAGGACTCAATGCATGCCACAAAGTAAAGCAAGAGTCCCATCTAGTGGGGCTAAAAAAAATTCAGAAAATGGTTCAAGAAGCTTAATTTGGCCAAATCTACTTCCTGACGTGCACTGGCGTGGGCCGTGGCTCACGCGGATGATGTCGATTTTCATTAGCGTGTACATGAGTGCAATTAGATGACAATCAAGATTCAAGACGCCCTTGACGTAACTGCCCACCTTCAGCAGATTGTTCAAGGATATACGTCACCGCTTTTGGCCTCTGCAGTCCCCTCATAACTTCTCCGCTGCGGTTGTGGTCGAGAAGAAGCAGATCTGTGTCTCGAAATGCCACCAGACGCAGGGGCAGCAGTCATACCCTTTGCTTAAACATGCCAGACCTTATCAGTGACTCTGCTGGGAAACTGGCGGCAGACCAGAGGCAATATGATGCTGTGAGTCTATGTAAACATGGATGGGCCCAGGAAAGCTGTACGTGTTTATTCTGGCCCATCCTGTTATAGTTTATCTTTCAGATATGCCTCGGGTGTCCGGCAGTAGCCACTGAAAACCACGTCACACTTTTTTGAGCTTTAAAAGTCCACAAAACACGTATCCAGTATCAGTGATGTGCAGCCAGCTGGAGTCACAAGCTGTGTGGTGTCACGAGTCACACCGAAGCAGTTTGTTCAGTCCACCCAGGACATCTGTTTCATCTTTGGTGACTGATGGAGATGTTGAAGAGCAGAGAGACCTACTGCGATCACTGTTATACAAGGAGGGTGGGCATGGTGACTTTGAATGACATCACGCATGCAAAATCAGTCTTTATAGCGATAATCCAACCATCCATCCATCCATTGTCCAACCCTCTTATCCGACAGGGTCGCGGGCGGTCCGGAGTCTATCCCAGAAGCAATGGGCACAAGGCAGGGAACAACCCTGGACAGGGGGCCAGCCCATCGCAGGGCACACTCACACACCATTCATACCTACGGGCAATTTAGCAACGCCAATCAGCCTCAGCATGTCTTTGTATTGTGGGGGGAAACCAGAGTACCCGGAGGAAACCCCACGACGACACAGGGAGAACATGCAGACTCCACACACATGTAACTCAGGCAGAGACTCGAACCCGGGTCCCAGAGGTGTGAGGCAACAGTGCTAACCACTGCACCACCATGCCGCCCCCTTTATAATGGTAATGCGCTATAAGTTACTTAAACATGTAATAATGCAATATTTTCTATATACTTGTTAATTACATCAAACTGTAAGACAAACATATCCTATAGATGAGTTTAATACGCCATAAAATGACCTCGTCTATTTTAGTGGCAAAAATGTGGATTTGTTTTTTATTCCCTTTCACTTTAAAAGTCAGGTAAGCCAAACATACTAATTTAGGTGGATGTGTGTTAAAAAGTCATATAACACAACTGATTTTATAAATATGTAGTTTTTGGTTTAATGTATATTTATTCCAAAGTTTAACTCTAATTTTAAGTTTGTAGCGTTTGAGGTGGTGGGGCGAGGCTCTGGCACAAAATGAAGTCGTGGCGAAAACTGAATAAACGAGAAACCATTATGCGCAAAATGATGTATTTGTGTCTCCTCTCACTTTATTGGCTCATGTTGGAAGACCACACCCAGAGTTCCTCTTTGGCAGGGGTTTGAACGCCACCTTGAGGCTGGAGGCTGAGTGACAGCGTTGGGGTTTTTGGTGTCTCTCTCACCAAGGCATTAAGGCGTTTTCTGTAGCGTCGCATTCACTGCTGCAGTCGGGATGCGTAATTGCATGGTTGGATACATACAGCCACTGACTAATCTTAGCTTCAGGTTTATTTTTTTCCCACTGGGTTCAGTTTCGGCCAGCTGCTCTGGTTTCCCCGGACAGGGCCGGAGACCGCGAGCACGGACAGGCGGGCAGTCCGAGGGAGGGTGTTCTGTACAGCCGGCTTCCAGTGAAGCCTTGCCTTCAGCCCGCATTCTTGTGGCTAAGAGGCTGTGCCATGTTAATAGCACCTCCCGCTTTAAAAAGACCATTTTCTCCTTATTTATGGGCGACAGCCGCCCCCCCCAGCAAGCCGTGTCAGAAATAGCTGTGAGCGAGTACCCGGCGGGTGAGCGCCACACCAGTTGCTGAGAGATTTATCACCGGCCACCGATCCCGCTTAGGGAGGGGGAGGCAGAAAACAGACGTTGATGCTGATTCTACAAATGCTTGGGGGGGGGCAGCATTTGCCCGGCGGTCCAGAAGATGCTAGAAGGGCCCTCGGCGAATAAAGGAAAGTGGTCTCTTGTTTTATTGGTCACTAAGCTGTGGGACAACGTGTGCCCCCCCATCCTCCAAACTAGCGGTGTTGATAAGAGAGGGTGCAAACACTAAGGGTGACCTCGCTTCACTCGGGGTGGGGGGGGGGCTTTCCGTGAATGGTCAACCAGTTCCAGCACAGCCTGCGCCGCTGCTGAAGCTACCAAGAATATGACCTTGGCTTTTATCTTTTATTTTTGTTTTTGTCATCCTCCTGGTCTGCCTAGTTAAGAGCTTCTTATCCTCATCCAAGATTTGACTCATCACATTGCTTATGTCATAAGACCTGCTCGTGATCATGTGACCTGTTCCCATAGTATCATCACTGAAATGACACAGTTCGACACAGTTATCCCTGGTCCAGTTTCATCAGTCTGTGTGAGGCGGATGTGTTTGTTTCTCTGTGCCTGTGTGACTCTCTGTGGCTTCCACAGTGGACTGAGGGGACATAAAGTCCCCTGTATGGGGGAGTAGTTTGTAAGACCGTTAAACTGGGCTTGTGCTTCATTTTACCTTGGGAGGGAGCCTTTCCTGCTTTGAGCTGTGGTGGTGGGGGTGCATTTCAGACCTTCACAGGCTAGCTTCAGTCAGCTCTCCGGAGATGACAGACTTACGACCTTTGAACCCTGGAGACCTGTGGAAAGGGTGGATGTGTACTGTGACACAGAGCTTCCTGCAGGGCTGAATGGGAAGCCGCAGGGATCAGGGAGCCCAGTTCTGGGAGGGTCCTCATCCCAGGAGAGATCTGTCACCATACTTTTTATATCATTACCTGATGTGAAAAACTTGGAAAGGTCTAGAATTATATTTTCTATGCTTCTTTCAACAGATAAAAGCAACTGTTTAGCAAATTTTGTAGTAAGTAATTAGCGAATGAGAGAATTAAAGATCCTCATGCCTTTAGCTGCTTGGCTGTGAAGAACAGACGGAGATCATCAGGGCTTCACTCTTCTTTCCTTGTATCCCTCTTTCTCTAGAGCTGCTGGGTTCTACGAAGAAGCTGAACATCAACTACCAAGACTGTGACGGGTGAGACTCCCAGACCATCAGCATCCGGCTCACCGGATGAGTCCAGAGCCACGGGGCGCTGTGGACCCCAACCTGCCCATGGCCGTGCCCCAACCTGCCCCACCCTGCCCCGCCTGCTCTAGCCTCTTGCCAGGCTGTGACGGAGCTCAGAGCTGTGGGCTGGAGCGCGCTCTGGTCTGGCTCACGCCCTTCGTTGTTTTGCTCGGCCAGATGAGGGCTTGCTACAGCTCTGGCAACCTGACCTCTAGTATACGCTTGCTGCCAAATCTACATTCGGCTCATCTGGGGACTAAAAAGGTTCTCCGTGCAGGATTTCCTGTTATTTAGCCTGCTGATTTACAATGAGGTGCTCTGGGCAGTGTTCTCCGCTTTTCACGCTAGAAGCCTTGATGATTGGTTGTTTAAGTGGGAAGTTGTTGTTTAACGGCGGGGATTCCTCACGGCGGGGAATCCTCACAATAGGGGTTCTGGGTGAGGGCCTCAGGAATTCAGCCTTCCTGTAGAGGAGGTCACCCAGTGAGATTCCACTTGCTGATGCGGGGGCCTGCCAGTCTGTCACCAACGCGCCGCTCTCAGTGCGAGGACTGCAGCGCTGTGCTGGTGGCCGGAGGGACGTTGTCCACTTAGTCTGATTCTTCTCAGGGAGACATTTTAAATATCCTGCACATTTAGATGGATGCAGGCTGTCATGTTTTTTTTTTTTTTTTTGTTGAAAGTTAAAATTCTGCTTAAATATTTGCGGCTCTTGTTCCAGTTTTTTTAAAACATCCCAGTGAATGAGACACAGAACATTTTCCTACTTTATTTAGTTTGGTTCTTTAAGGGTGGTCCACTGCTATCAGTAGATGCATCGCTTTTCATGTCTGGTCGCTGTCACTGTGTCTTTAACAGCCCCAGCCCGCTGTCATGTGATCCCGTGCCAGAGGAAGTCCTGTCACATGACTTTGCCCGAGCAAAAAGTCTCCAGGCTTCTGATTAAAGCCCAGCTTTTAAAAGGCAAATCCTTCAGGCTAAATTACTCCCGCTGAGAGTAGCTCTGCCTATGGGCCTTTCTCTCTGACTTTTAATTAGTCACCCTTAGAGTCCCTGCTCAGTAATAGTTTCCCAAACTCAACAAACTAAAGCTATTTCTTAATGATTTTTAAAAAATTGTCCATTGGTCTGCAACCTATAAATCAATAAGCTGTGGCTCAGAGATGACAAACCGGGATAAATAAACAGTGAAGATAGATGTCCCAGGTTGACGCCCTCGTACTTCTTTGTGGAGCTAATTGCCCTGGGGCTGACGTGCTGAAGGGCTCACAGGTAGCACCTAACCCCCGCCTCGTACCCTGCAGGTTTTCGGCGCTACATCACGCAGCCCTGGGGGGCAGCATCAGCCTCCTCTCTGTCCTGCTGGAGGCCCAAGCTGTCGTGGACATCAGGGACCGCAATGGTATGACCCGCTTTCACTGGACACGCCCATGCATACACCACCCCCGAGCCCTGTCACGTGGTACGATCCACTTCACACGCCCAAACTCCTGTTTGTCATCGATATCTTTGCTCGTCTGTGCATGTGCCTCTCTGCTGCCCCCTGCAGGAATGAGGCCGCTGCACTACGCTGCCTGGCAAGGCAGGCCAGATCCTGTGCGAGTGCTGCTGAGGGCCGGCGCCTCCCCCAACGGCCCCTCCCAGGACGGCCACACCCCTTTGCACTTGGCTGCCCAATATGGCCACTATGAGGTGGTGAGTGCTGCTCCCCCGCCCCCCCTCCTCCATCCAGTGCATGTGTGTGCTGACCTTGCTCGCTGTCGCCCCCACCAGTCTGAGATGTTGCTGCAGCACCAGTCGAATCCATGCATGGTGACCATGGCTAAGAAGACGCCCCTCGACCTGGCCTGTGAGTTTGGCAGGCAGAAAGTGAGTGAGACCCACACACACACACACACACACACACACACACACACACACACACAAACACACAAACACACACGCACACACAAGCACACAAACATATATACACATGCATACACACACACACATACATACACATGCACACACGCACACACATGCACACACGCACACACATACACACGCACACACATACACACGCACACACACATACGCACGCACGCATGCACACACAGACCTGTACTCATATCTTTGTGGGGACCGTCCATTCATTTCTAAGGGCATAACTCTAATCCCAACAATGACAACATTAACCCCTACCCAGCCATAACCTTAACCTTAAGTAAACAAACAAAATACGAGACTTTTGGCATTTTTTGTTTTTTGATTGCTGGGGTGGGATTCCAACCTCTAACCCTGGATGTGTGGGGCAGCGGGGCTGCGTGCTAAAATGTACACAGTGTGTGTTAACTTGCTTGGGATGCAAATTATAAAGCAAACTGGTGCAGAGAGCTGAGCCCCCTCCCTCTCTGTGACTCGCCAAGCTGAGCCCCCTCCCTCTCTGTGACTCGCCAAGCTGAGCCCCCTCCCTCTCTGTGACTCGACATTCCAGGTGGCCCAGCTGCTGCTCAGTAGCAGCATGGTGGGGGCGCTCCTGGAGGGGGGCGGGGACTCGGGCTGCGGCTCCAACACCCCTCTGCACCTGGCCGCTCGCAACGGCCACAAAGATGTCATCGGGTGAGTTCATATGGACGTATGGAGGGCTTCTCGGGCATTTATGGGCATCTGTGAGGGTGTGTGGGCATCTCTGGGGGTGTGGGGGTGTCTGCAGGGCACTGTAAGCATCTGCGGGGGTCTGTGAGGGTCTGTGAGTATCTGTGAGGGTGTGTGGGCATCTGCGGGGGTCTGTGTGGGTCTGTGAGTATCTGTGAGGGCCTGTGAGTATCTGTGAGAGCCTGTGGGCAGGTATCTGCAGGGGTCTGTTGGTGTCTGCGGGTGACCGTGAGGGTTTGTGAGCATTCTGTGGGTGTCTGCATGCATCTGCAGGGGTCTGCGGGGTCTTAGTGGGTCTGTGAGTATCTGTGAGGGTTTGCGAGTATCTGTGAGGGCCTGCGAGAATGTACAGGGGTGTGCAGGTATCTGCGGGGTATGCGGGTATCTGCAGGGGTCTGTAGGTGTCTGCAGGTGACCGTGAGGGTTTGTGGGCATTCTGTGGGTGTCTGCATGCATCTGCAACGTTCTGCGGGGTCTTAGTGGGTCTGTGAGTATCTGTGAGGGTCTGCGAGTATCTGTGAGGGCCTGCGAGAATGTACAGGGGTGTGCAGGTATCTGCGGGGTATGCGGGTGTCTGCAGGTGACTATGAGGATTTCTGGGCACTCTGTGGGTGTCTGTGGTTTGTCTGCATGCATCTGCAGGGGTCTGTGGGGGTCTGCCGAGGTCTGAGGGGTGTCTGCAGGCATCCATGGGGGTCTAGGGGGACTTTAGATATCTGCAGACATCTGCACACGGGACCAGAAATTTGTGATGTCAGCGGCCAGAATCCTGAGCTCTTTTTGCGTACAGAAGGGAAGGTAACCGTCACGCTCGGCTTATAAGGGGCTTCGAGCAGGGAACAGAAAGTCACCCAGTGGCCTTTTTTGGGTAATCCTGTGGGTCATAGTGGGTCATCAGATTGGGCTTTATCCCTGTGTGGGTCGTCACCTAGGAGATGTCACACATGTCACAGATATGTGCGGGACAGGGCCTGCCCTTCTCAGTGCTCCCCGTAACAGGCAGTGGGACCGGCCAAACTGGCCGTACCATGTTCGCGGGGAAATATTTTTCCTGGAGATTACTGGTGTGTGTGTGTGTGGGGGGGTGCTTTCAGAATTGGACAGGAACTGCTGCTAACAGAGGGGGGAATGAGTGGTGGTAAAGTTGTAATGGGCAGCTCCCCCCCCCCAGACCGGTAACAGGCGCTGAGAGGATTGCTGAAACGCTTCCTTGGCACAGCTGATCGCTGCACGGGTTCATTTGGGAAATGCCAACATCTCAGCTCTTCTGTATGAAACTCCATGTTAACTCTTAAGTGTGTGTGTCTGTGTATCACGGTGAGGTGAGAGTACGGTTTGATATTGCAAAAATATATATTTATACATTTTCTAGATCATTTTGAGCTTGTAGGAAACACAGAAGGTAGGAGGACAGGCTGGAAGGCATGACAGTTGATTTCATTTTCTTTTGTCCCTGTGCTGAGATTATATTCATGGGGAACAGTGATTAGCTTTCAAATCAATAACAAATCCATATCGCCTAACAAAGACTGCCTGCTGCACACAGGTTACTGTTGAAGGCGGGCATCGACATCAACAGAACCACGGAATGTGGTACAGCACTGCACGAGGCCGCCCTCTATGGGAAGACAGAGGTAGTGCGCCTGCTGCTGGACGTGAGTCAAACCTTCTTCCATGACGTCTGTTCTGTATAAATGCGCTTATTGTGCTCCAGAAATACCCACAGTTGAAGTTTAACGATATAATGAAGTGCCAGGTCTCTGTCGCCCGGACAGGCGGGGGTGGATGTCAACATCCGTAATGCTTATAACCAAACGGCCCTGGACATCGTCAACCAGTTCACCACGTCACACGCCGGCAGGGACATCAAGCAGCTCCTCAGAGGTGAGGGGTGACCTGTTGAGATCGACAGCAGTTCTGTATGCTGTAACCTAACCCTAACGTGAGGTGTGTGGCTGAATTGTCTGACATTTTATCTCGAGTCTTTCCACGTGTTAATACAGCTGCTGCATCTAAGGGTACAACAGCTGCTCCCTGTTTTTAGGAGCCTGTCCCTTTAAAAACTCCCAGCAGGCCATGCCCCTGACAGCTCCTGCCCATCTGATGTTTTATGGGCTGGGGGCACTTTGGCCCGGTTGTGTTCATCACCATGACTGTGCAGTGAGAGAGGCGGTAGTGGGGGGCACAGCGGGAGCTGTGAATATGTTATGCTCAAGGCTGGAATATGCATAGACAAATCTGGGATGTGGCCCAGGGCCCCGGATTGTGGGCGAGGTCCAGATTTATTTTTTTGGTTGTTACAGTAGCATTTTATGCTGTAGGTCCAACCCCAACGACGACTTTATCCCAGGGGACCCCACCCCTGTAAATTTGGCCCTAGCTGTCCTGCCTGACTCTCTCTGAGTGACGCTGTCACCCATGGGTGGGTTTTACTGAAGAGATGCCCCCAGAGCAAAACACCTGGCATCACGGGGGACTCTAGTGGTTATTATGGTAACACTTTCTGTGAATGCCATATCTTTAAGAATCTGTGAAGATAAGGCATTCATAAAGCATTATTAACATGGGTATAAATATTTATAAAAGGAAGTAACACATCATAGCCATGTTTATCGTGCGTTATGACTGCTTTACGAAGCTCTCACCTATAATGCACTATAAATACCTTTATAATGCGGTACAAAAATTAATAAGAACTTTATGATATAAGGTAGGCTTTTTATAGAGTGGTTTTAAAGAATCTGGAAAAGTGTTTGTTAAAAGTGATGTATTTATAATGTGTGAAATCAATTCAGAAAATAACATAAAGGTTTGCTTAATAAAGTAGGAATTGGGTCAGCACAACATCAGATGTGCGACTGCTCTTTCCAAGCATTGCATGTCGATCTCGTTAAAAGAAGCCATCAAGACGGCAGCTGCGCTATCAGTACTACATGGACCTTAAGTTGATACTGCACAGGTCTAATATTGGTTATTTTGGTTTTAAAGAACAGTGCGAATCGCTCACGTTTCTCTGCAGATGCCTCTTCTGCCATCGGTTGGAAGGGTCAAGGAGCCTATTAATAGTTGACGATAGTACTTTAGTAATAGTATTGTTTTTGCTGTCAGCAGTCATTTTTGAAAAGTATGGCAGTGCTGCTTTTCGTATTGCATGCTGGTAAATGGTAAAAGTGTTACTGTTATTGTTTTATTGTGGTAAAATTTGTAATATTTAATACAGATGTAGTTTAGTTGTTAGTCCTTCCTCTCTACTGCTCCCTTCTTCCTCTTCCTAACCCTCCTCTTCCTCTCCCTTTGCTCCGTAGATGCCTCTGGTGTGATGCAGGTTAGGGCCCTGAAGGACCACCACGACCTCCACGACCCCACGGCCCTCAATGTCCGTGCGGGTGACATCATCACGGTGGGCAGCAGGGGGCGCCATGGGGCAGTCTTCCGGTCGGCCGTTAGCGCATTCCGGAAGGTGGTTTAAGACTGTCGTGGGGTCGTCCCGCAGGTCCTGGAGCGCCACGCGGATGGCCGGTGGAAAGGCCACGTCTATGACAGGAAGCAGGGCACCGACCGCGTGGGCTACTTCCCCCCCGCCATCGCGGAGGTCATGCAGAGCCAGAGATCAGGTCAGACCGTATGTCCAGCGCACACACACACACACGCAGGCACACACACACACACACACACGCAGGCACACACACGCACACACACACACACACACACAAACACACACACACACACACACACACACACAGACACACACACACACACACACACACAGACACACACACACACAAACAGACACACAATCAGACACACAGA